>JBAIAA010000551.1:675000-1076927 GCA_037893245.1 Crossaster papposus | reverse complement strand
AAATGGATGCTGCTTGCAGGCTCGGGAAGTATCACTTTTCAGGGAGGTGAGTTTCTTTAGTGTGAATATTAAAAAATGTAATTGCTAACCTACTAAAAATTGAAAAGAAATGGAAAGTATAAAGACCAAGACAATAATCTGATTGTGTTTTGAGAAAGCCCGATGATGTCGGGTGTGCATGAACTGGTCGTGAACATTGTTGATTTTACACTGTTTTCATGGGACTGATTAGGCTGGTGCACCCCTATAGTGTGATAGTACATGTATGTCCCTACTTCGTTCGGCGTCCCGACTTCGGCTCACCATTGGAAAGCGCATATGTGACCTGTCCATCACAAAATGAGCGTAAAGTTGCACGAGTGATTTCCCAGTACGGCCAGTCAAAGTCAAAAATTGAAGGGGTGGTCGATTTTGAGATTATATGGGTTTTTTTAAAGACTAAATCCCCAACAATCAATTCCCAATTTTTCAGGACGATCAGATAAAAAACAATTAGTTTTTGAGACCATTTTGACTATGCCTTTCTATACCTTTACACAAGTTATCGCAAAGAAAATGCCCGTTTCTCATAATCTCTGTATTAAGACTCCGAACTAAAAATAAAAATAAAAAACAATATTGAGGTATCAAACCTCCAAGTGTTATATACCATTGGAAAGCTCTGTTTCCACAGGAATTTAGAAATACCCATATCTCCATTTTTGATTTTTCCGACTTTAACGCTCATTTTGTGATGACAGGTCACATATATGTCAACAAAAGTAACAATTAAGTTATGTAGGTCTCGTGTCTATTGAATCAATGGAGGCCTTTTATCGCATCTGCTCTCGTTCAATGGACAAAATCACGATGGAATCATGTAGACTATATAATTCAGCGGCGGGCTATTTTGTAGATGCACTATGCACCTCTTGTGCGCGGCCGATAGTGCAACATAAAATGGGTTCTAATTATCTTATTGGCTTTTCTGTTCACCGGATTAGTCTATAATTAACGGCTGCGATAATTTTTCTGCAGGAAGGTGGGTACATTAGCCAATCAGAACACAGATGGTGTTGACGTCATCGGATAATGTTAGAGTTGTCCTGGACAACCCCTAACCCCTAACCCTAACCCTACCCCTCACCTCTAACCCTAACCCATAACCCTAACCCCTAACCCTAGTTAGATCCCAGACACTCTAACATCATCGATGGACGTCAACATAATCTGTGTTCTGATAATAAATGTACACTATGTACCAACCTACCTGCAGAAAAAAATTATCGCTGCCCGGCTCTCTTTGCCATCCAAAACCCCAAAAAGTCTTTGCTCATTAAAAACAGGTTACCAGCCAAAATGTCCATGTAAAACAAGCTGAATATCACTACAGTCGGCAAAAATATACATCACCTGAACATTTCGTTTGTACCCCATTTTGGATTTCTTTGGGACCAAAAAAGAATGTTCATTCTAAGCAAATTTGTACTTGCAAGAACAACTTTTCACGGTAATATCTATCGTTTTTATTCAACTAGATTTTAATTAGCATAAAAGCACATGGAGTTTTGGCTGGGAACCTTTCTTTTTTTACCTAGGTAAGACTTTTTGTGCTAAGCAAATGTTTGCGTAAGCAGCTGATACCTGAAATTGGCTTAAGTACTGTTGTGAGATTAGGTTTTTGGTTAAGCTCAGTCTGAGTATTATAAACACCTTGATGAACAAATCAAAAGTGTCTTTTTGGTTAACATGTTATTCAAATTTTGGAAGTCCTTTAATAGCCTTGTCGTACACTATAGTATAAGGGCCTAAGTCTAGAAAACTAAGCATTTCAGTAACCATGCAATAAGATAAGTAGTTTGCGGTAACACCTATGGTAATTATCTAACGAGATGTGTGGTTCGCAAAAAAACCGGATTGGAACTCGGACGTCTTGGAGATTAATCTCTGCCTTAAAAATAGTGTTTTGCATGTCGTCTTATTTGTAACCATCTTCCAGGATTATTTTATGAATCTTTTGAGGAATATTTTGTATGCTTTTTCAGCGTACCTAATTGACATACATTCCTTTAGTCATTAAGTTTGCCTGGGCAATCATAGATAGCTGTTATAACATGGCGTGATTCTAATTATATCCCCGAAAGTAGTTCGAATAACCGGCAAGTGTATTAATATTAATCGTTTGTTTCAAAGTGTGAATTATTTACGAATTTCTTGATATAGATATTCCTAAACTATAATATTATTGCATCTCTTGCTGGTCTCCAGCCCCCCCCCCCCCCCCCCCCCCGAACCACTAACCTGATTTTTAAATAAAATAATGTGGCACAAATAATCTTGCCCCTACTGTGGGCAAGAACATTAAAGGGAAGAAGAGCGCATGCGCGCCAACTTAGTTAAATTCAGACTGCATGCTGCGCTAGACTTGACTCCTTTTTTTATTTCGCAATTTGGAACTTTTTATATCCAACTGTAAATGTGGTATACTTAGCTACCGAAGGTTTATAATTCAAGTCAAAGCAATCTTAGTATGGAGGAGCGCAATGGCCTAGTGGTAGGCCACCCTGACGCTCAACCTGATGGTCGTGGGTTCGATTCCCGCCGTGGAGCTAACTGGGCATTTTAAGTACTTTTTAAATGTGTATACTTAGCTACCGAAGGTTTATAATTCAAGTCAAAGCAATCTTAGTATGGAGAGCGTAATGGCCTAGTGGTAGGCAACCCTGACGCTCAACCTGGTGGTGGTAGTTCGATTCCCGCGTGGATCCAACTGGGCATTTTAATTCTTTTAAATGTGTATACTTAGCTACCGAAGGTTTTAATTCAAGTCGAAGCATTCTTAGTATGGAGAGCGCAATGGCCTAGTGTAGGGCACCCCCTGACGCCCAACCTGATGGTGGTGGGTTCGATTCCCGCCGTGGATCCAACTGGGCATTTTAATACTTTTAAATGTGTATACTTAGCTACCGAAGGTTTATAATTCAAGTCAAAGCAATCTTAGTATGGAGAGCGCAATGGCCTAGTGGTAGGCACCCTGACGCTCAACCTGATGGTGGTGGGTTCGATTCCTGCCGTGGATCCAACTGGGCATTTTAATACTTTTAAATGTGTATACTTGGCTACCGAAGGTTTATAATTCAAGCCAAAGCAATCTTAGTATGGAGAGCTCAATGGCCTAGTGGTAGGCACCCTGACGCTCAACCTAATGGTGGTGGGTTCGATTCCCACCGTGGATCCAACTGGGCATTTTAATACTTTTAAATGTGTATACTTGGCTACCGAAGGTTTATAATTCAAGCCAAAGCAATCTTAGTATGGAGAGCTCAATGGCCTAGTGGTAGGCACCCTGACGCTCAACCTAATGGTGGTGGGTTCGATTCCCACCGTGGATCCAACTGGGCATTTTAATACTTTTAAATGTGTATACTTAGCTACCGAAGGTTTATAATTCAAGTCAAAGCAATCTTAGTATGGAGAGCGTAATGGCCTAGTGGTAGGCACCCTGACGCTCAACCTGATGGTGGTGGGTTCGATTCCCACCGTGGATCGAAATGGGCATTCTTATGGGCATTTTTACCTTATTATTTTTTTTAATTAAAAAGAGTAAAATTCCATTTTATTTTATTTTATATAGTTAACTATCCGAGTGATAGCGGTTCGAGTGATAGCCGCTCCAACCTCCACGGAACTCGGACCGCCGCAGGTTTCCCTGCTGCCAGTCGAGGTTTCGCAGTCCGGGTGCCGCACCCGGGCTGGAACCCCGTACCTACCGCTTCCCAGCCGACACCCTTACCACTTGCGCTATCTGGGTCCCCCCGTCAGAATAGAGCTTTCTATACTTAAAACCCTTAGAATCACTTAATTTACTTAAAGAAATCGAAAATGAAATAAGCGCCATCACCCGAATTCGAACCAGGGAGGTTGCGATCGAAAGTCCCGTACGTTACCGCTACGCCACCGGCACTTCCGGATATACGATTCTCGAATTTTGAATATATCAACCTTCGATTTGTACTTAGTCATTTTAACGAAAAGAATTTACCAAAACCGTTTCAGGATTCGAACCCGGGAGGTTGCGATCGAAAGTCCCGTACGTTACCGCTACGCCACCGGCACTTTCGGATTCAATTCTCGAATTTTAAATATATTAACCTTCGATTTGTACTTAGTCATTTTAACGAAAAGAATTTACCGAAACCGTTTCTGGATTCGAACCCGGGAGGTCGCGATCGAAAGTCCCGTACGTTACCGCTACGCCACCGGCACTTCCGGATTCGATTATCGAATTTTGAATATATCAACCTTCGATTTGTACTTAGCCATTTTAACGGAAAAAAAATTGAGCCCCTTTTTTAATCAAAATTGAACAAAAACGTGTTTTTTTCTGAAAACGACTTGAACATAATTTGTTATGCAGAAGGAACATCAATGAATAAAACAAAGCAAACATTTCAAACATTGTGCATGTTTATCATTGTAGATTTTTAAAGAGTTTAATAAGAACAAAGAATATTCTTCGGTTGTAGACCCACTTGTAAGATAGTTATTTATTTCAAAGTTTATTTATCTATAGAATCGGATACTTTAGGAATGGGTAGGATGTGATTTTTACATTCGAAGCGGAAACGGCCAGTAGCAAAATGTGATTTCATTTTCAATACAAGATTTCCAAAAAGAGAAAACATGGCGCAGCAAGATCGTAGCCATGGTAACGAGGTTGATACATGTGCGCTCTCCCGGGTGCACCACCCTAATTGAAAGGAGAATTTCTACGCGAGCTCATCTGCATGAAATGTGCCCCCACAATTTCTTTTGAAAACGGATGCCGTTTGGTGAAAGAAATGGTGGGATTGTGTGAATATAGCATAGGATCAACTCCCTGGTTTTTGAGCTTCAATCCGAGGGCAGACTTGACAAAATTACGGTTGAAAAATGGGTCCTAATTGCCCTAGAATGTGGAGGGATGCCATTTGTAAAATGGCTGCTTGCAGGCTCGGGAAGTATCACTTTTCAGGAGGTGAGTTTCTTTTAGTGTGAATATTAAAAAATGTAATTGGCTAACCTACTAAAAATTGAAAAGAAATGGAAAGATAAAGACCAAGACAATAATCTGATTGTTGTTTGAGAAAGCCCAGTGATGTCGGTGTGCATGAAACTTGGTCGTGAACATTGTTGATTTTACACTGTTTTCAATGGGACTTGAATTAGGCTGGTGCACCCTATAGTGTGATAGTACATGTATGTCCCTACTTCGTCTGGCGTCCCGACTTCGCTCCCATTGGAAAGCGCATATGTGACCTGTCATCACAAAATGAGCGTAAAGTTGCACGGAGTGATTTCCCAGTACGGCCAGTCAAAGTCAAAATTTGAAGGGGTGGTCGATTTTGAGATTATATGGGTTTTTTTAAAGACTAAATCCCCAACAATCAATTCCCAATTTTTCAGGACGATCAGATAAAAAACAATTAGTTTTTGAGACCATTTTGACTATGCCTTTCTATACCTTTTACACAAGTTATCGCAAGAAATGCCCGTTTTCTCATAATCTCTGTATTAAGACTCCAGACTAAAAAATAAAAATAAAAACAATATTGAGTATCAAACCTCCAAGTGTTATATACCATTGGAAAGCTCTGTTTCCACAGAATTTAGAAATACCCATATCTCCATTTTTGATTTTTCCGACTTTACGCTCATTTTGTGATGACAGGTCACATATATGTCAACAAAAGTAACAATTAAGTTAGTAGGTCTCGTGTCTATTGAATCAATGGAGGCCTTTTATCGCATCTGCTCCGTTCAATGGACAAAATCACGATGGGAATCATGTAGACTATATAATTCAGCGGCGGCCATTTTGTAAGATGCACTATGCACCTCTTGTGCGCGGCCGATAGTGCAACATAAAAATGGGTTCTAATTATCTTATTGGCTTTTACTGTTCACCGGATTAGTCTATAATTACCGGCTGCGATAATTTTTTCTGCAGGTAGGTTGGTACATTAGCCAATCAGAACACAGATGGTGTTGACGTCATCGATAATGTTAGAGTTGTCTGGGACAACCCTAACCCCTAACCCTAACCCCTCACCTCTAACCCTAACCCTAACCCTAACCCCTAACCCTAGTTAGATCCCAGACAACTCTAACATCATCGATGACGTCAACATAATCTGTGTTCTGATAATAAATGTACACTATGTACCAACCTACCTGCAGAAAAAAATTATCGCTGCCCGGCTCTCTTTGCCATCCAAAACCCCAAAAAGTCTTGCTCATTAAAAACAGGTTACCAGCCAAAATGTCCATGTAAAAACAAGCTGAATATCACTACCAGTCGCAAAAATATACATCACCTGAACATTTCGTTTGTAACCCCATTTTGGATTTCTTTGGGACCAAAAAAGAATGTTCATTCTAAGCAAATTTGTACTTGCAAGAACAACTTTTCCGGTAATATCTATCGTTTGTATTCAACTAGATTTTAATTAGCATGAAAAGCACATGGAGTTTTGGCTGGGAACCTTTCTTTTTTTACCTAGTAAGACTTTTTGTGCTAAGCAAATGTTTGCGTTAAGCAGCTATACCTGAAATTGGCTTAAGTACTGTTGTGAGATTAGGTTTTTGGTTAAGTCAGTCTGAGTATTATAAACACCTTGATGAACAAATCAAAAAGTGTCTTTTTTGGTTAACATGTTATTCAAATTTTGGAAGTCCTTTAATAGCCTGTGTACACTATAGGTAGAGGCCTAAGTCTAGAAAACTAAGCATTTCAGTAACCATGCAATAAGATAAGTAGTTTGCGGTAACACCTATGGTAATTATCTTAACGAGATGTGTGGTTCGCAAAAAAACCGGATTGAACTCGACGTCTTGGAGATTAATCTCTGCCTTAAAAATAGTGTTTTGCATGTCGTCTTAATTGTAACCATGCTTCCAGGATTATTTTATGAATCTTTTGAGAATATTTTGTATGCTTTTTCAGCGACCTAATTTGACATACATTCCTTTAGTCATTAAGTTTGCCTGGGCAATCATAGATAGCTGTTATAACATGCGTGATTCTAAAGTATATCCCGAAAGTAGTTCCGAAATAAACCGGCAAGTGTATTAATATTAATCGTTTGTTTCAAAGTGTGAATTATTTTACGAATTTCTTGATATAGATATTCCTAAACTATAATATTATTGCATCTCTTGCTGGTCTCCAGCCCCCCCCCCCCCCCCCCCCCCCGAACCACTAACCCTGATTTTTAAATAAAATAATGTGGCACAAATAATCTTGCCCCTACTGTGGGCAAGAACATTAAAGGAAGAAGAGCGCATGCGCGCCAACTTAGTTAAATTCAGACTGCATGCTGCGCTAGACTTGACTCCTTTTTTTATTTCGCAATTGGAACTTTTTATATCCAACTGTAAATGTGTATACTTAGCTACCGAAGGTTTATAATTCAAGTCAAAGCAATCTTAGTATGGAGAGCGCAATGGCCTAGTGGTAGGCACCCTGACGCTCAACCTGATGGTCGTGGGTTCGATTCCCGCCGTGGATCTAACTGGGCATTTTAATACTTTTAAATGTGTATACTTAGCTACCGAAGGTTTATAATTCAAGTCAAAGCAATCTTAGTATGGAGAGCGTAATGGCCTAGTGGTAGGCACCCTGACGCTCAACCTGGTGGTGGTAGGTTCGATTCCCGCCGTGGATCCAACTGGGCATTTTAATTCTTTTAAATGTGTATACTTAGCTACCGAAGGTTTATAATTCAAGTCGAAGCAATCTTAGTATGGAGAGCGCAATGGCCTAGTGGTAGGCACCCTGACGCCCAACCTGATGGTGGTGGGTTCGATTCCCGCCGTGGATCCAACTGGGCATTTTAATACTTTTAAATGTGTATACTTAGCTACCGAAGGTTTATAATTCAAGTCAAAGCAATCTTAGTATGGAGAGCGCAATGGCCTAGTGGTAGGCACCCTGACGCTCAACCTGATGGTGGTGGGTTCGATTCCTGCCGTGGATCCAACTGGGCATTTTAATACTTTTAAATGTGTATACTTGGCTACCGAAGGTTTATAATTCAAGCCAAAGCAATCTTAGTATGGAGAGCTCAATGGCCTAGTGGTAGGCACCCTGACGCTCAACCTAATGGTGGTGGGTTCGATTCCCACCGTGGATCCAACTGGGCATTTTAATACTTTTAAATGTGTATACTTGGCTACCGAAGGTTTATAATTCAAGCCAAAGCAATCTTAGTATGGAGAGCTCAATGGCCTAGTGGTAGGCACCCTGACGCTCAACCTAATGGTGGTGGGTTCGATTCCCACCGTGGATCCAACTGGGCATTTTAATACTTTTAAATGTGTATACTTAGCTACCGAAGGTTTATAATTCAAGTCAAAGCAATCTTAGTATGGAGAGCGTAATGGCCTAGTGGTAGGCACCCTGACGCTCAACCTGATGGTGGTGGGTTCGATTCCCACCGTGGATCGAAATGGGCATTCTTATGGGCATTTTTACCTTATTATTTTTTTTAATTAAAAAGAGTAAAATTCCATTTTATTTTATTTTATATAGTTAACTATCCGAGTGATAGCGGTTCGAGTGATAGCCGCTCCAACCTCCACGGAACTCGGACCGCCGCAGGTTTCCCTGCTGCCAGTCGAGGTTTCGCAGTCCGGGTGCCGCACCCGGGCTGGAACCCCGTACCTACCGCTTCCCAGCCGACACCCTTACCACTTGCGCTATCTGGGTCCCCCCGTCAGAATAGAGCTTTCTATACTTAAAACCCTTAGAATCACTTAATTTACTTAAAGAAATCGAAAATGAAATAAGCGCCATCACCCGAATTCGAACCAGGGAGGTTGCGATCGAAAGTCCCGTACGTTACCGCTACGCCACCGGCACTTCCGGATATACGATTCTCGAATTTTGAATATATCAACCTTCGATTTGTACTTAGTCATTTTAACGAAAAGAATTTACCAAAACCGTTTCAGGATTCGAACCCGGGAGGTTGCGATCGAAAGTCCCGTACGTTACCGCTACGCCACCGGCACTTTCGGATTCAATTCTCGAATTTTAAATATATTAACCTTCGATTTGTACTTAGTCATTTTAACGAAAAGAATTTACCGAAACCGTTTCTGGATTCGAACCCGGGAGGTCGCGATCGAAAGTCCCGTACGTTACCGCTACGCCACCGGCACTTCCGGATTCGATTATCGAATTTTGAATATATCAACCTTCGATTTGTACTTAGCCATTTTAACGGAAAAAAAATTGAGCCCCTTTTTTAATCAAAATTGAACAAAAACGTGTTTTTTTCTGAAAACGACTTGAACATAATTTGTTATGCAGAAGGAACATCAATGAATAAAACAAAGCAAACATTTCAAACATTGTGCATGTTTATCATTGTAGATTTTTAAAGAGTTTAATAAGAACAAAGAATATTCTTCGGTTGTAGACCCACTTGTAAGATAGTTATTTATTTCAAAGTTTATTTATCTATAGAATCGGATACTTTAGGAATGGGTAGGATGTGATTTTTACATTCGAAGCGGAAACGGCCAGTAGCAAAATGTGATTTCATTTTCAATACAAGATTTCCAAAAAGAGAAAACATGGCGCAGCAAGATCGTAGCCATGGTAACGAGGTTGATACATGTGCGCTCTCCCGGGTGCACCACCCTAATTGAAAGGAGAATTTCTACGCGAGCTCATCTGCATGAAATGTGCCCCCACAATTTCTTTTGAAAACGGATGCCGTTTGGTGAAAGAAATGGTGGGATTGTGTGAATATAGCATAGGATCAACTCCCTGGTTTTTGAGCTTCAATCCGAGGGCAGACTTGACAAAATTACGGTTGAAAAATGGGTCCTAATTGCCCTAGAATGTGGAGGGATGCCATTTGTAAAATGGCTGCTTGCAGGCTCGGGAAGTATCACTTTTCAGGAGGTGAGTTTCTTTTAGTGTGAATATTAAAAAATGTAATTGGCTAACCTACTAAAAATTGAAAAGAAATGGAAAGATAAAGACCAAGACAATAATCTGATTGTTGTTTGAGAAAGCCCAGTGATGTCGGTGTGCATGAAACTTGGTCGTGAACATTGTTGATTTTACACTGTTTTCAATGGGACTTGAATTAGGCTGGTGCACCCTATAGTGTGATAGTACATGTATGTCCCTACTTCGTCTGGCGTCCCGACTTCGCTCCCATTGGAAAGCGCATATGTGACCTGTCATCACAAAATGAGCGTAAAGTTGCACGGAGTGATTTCCCAGTACGGCCAGTCAAAGTCAAAATTTGAAGGGGTGGTCGATTTTGAGATTATATGGGTTTTTTTAAAGACTAAATCCCCAACAATCAATTCCCAATTTTTCAGGACGATCAGATAAAAAACAATTAGTTTTTGAGACCATTTTGACTATGCCTTTCTATACCTTTTACACAAGTTATCGCAAGAAATGCCCGTTTTCTCATAATCTCTGTATTAAGACTCCAGACTAAAAAATAAAAATAAAAACAATATTGAGTATCAAACCTCCAAGTGTTATATACCATTGGAAAGCTCTGTTTCCACAGAATTTAGAAATACCCATATCTCCATTTTTGATTTTTCCGACTTTACGCTCATTTTGTGATGACAGGTCACATATATGTCAACAAAAGTAACAATTAAGTTAGTAGGTCTCGTGTCTATTGAATCAATGGAGGCCTTTTATCGCATCTGCTCCGTTCAATGGACAAAATCACGATGGGAATCATGTAGACTATATAATTCAGCGGCGGCCATTTTGTAAGATGCACTATGCACCTCTTGTGCGCGGCCGATAGTGCAACATAAAAATGGGTTCTAATTATCTTATTGGCTTTTACTGTTCACCGGATTAGTCTATAATTACCGGCTGCGATAATTTTTTCTGCAGGTAGGTTGGTACATTAGCCAATCAGAACACAGATGGTGTTGACGTCATCGATAATGTTAGAGTTGTCTGGGACAACCCTAACCCCTAACCCTAACCCCTCACCTCTAACCCTAACCCTAACCCTAACCCCTAACCCTAGTTAGATCCCAGACAACTCTAACATCATCGATGACGTCAACATAATCTGTGTTCTGATAATAAATGTACACTATGTACCAACCTACCTGCAGAAAAAAATTATCGCTGCCCGGCTCTCTTTGCCATCCAAAACCCCAAAAAGTCTTGCTCATTAAAAACAGGTTACCAGCCAAAATGTCCATGTAAAAACAAGCTGAATATCACTACCAGTCGCAAAAATATACATCACCTGAACATTTCGTTTGTAACCCCATTTTGGATTTCTTTGGGACCAAAAAAGAATGTTCATTCTAAGCAAATTTGTACTTGCAAGAACAACTTTTCCGGTAATATCTATCGTTTGTATTCAACTAGATTTTAATTAGCATGAAAAGCACATGGAGTTTTGGCTGGGAACCTTTCTTTTTTTACCTAGTAAGACTTTTTGTGCTAAGCAAATGTTTGCGTTAAGCAGCTATACCTGAAATTGGCTTAAGTACTGTTGTGAGATTAGGTTTTTGGTTAAGTCAGTCTGAGTATTATAAACACCTTGATGAACAAATCAAAAAGTGTCTTTTTTGGTTAACATGTTATTCAAATTTTGGAAGTCCTTTAATAGCCTGTGTACACTATAGGTAGAGGCCTAAGTCTAGAAAACTAAGCATTTCAGTAACCATGCAATAAGATAAGTAGTTTGCGGTAACACCTATGGTAATTATCTTAACGAGATGTGTGGTTCGCAAAAAAACCGGATTGAACTCGACGTCTTGGAGATTAATCTCTGCCTTAAAAATAGTGTTTTGCATGTCGTCTTAATTGTAACCATGCTTCCAGGATTATTTTATGAATCTTTTGAGAATATTTTGTATGCTTTTTCAGCGACCTAATTTGACATACATTCCTTTAGTCATTAAGTTTGCCTGGGCAATCATAGATAGCTGTTATAACATGCGTGATTCTAAAGTATATCCCGAAAGTAGTTCCGAAATAAACCGGCAAGTGTATTAATATTAATCGTTTGTTTCAAAGTGTGAATTATTTTACGAATTTCTTGATATAGATATTCCTAAACTATAATATTATTGCATCTCTTGCTGGTCTCCAGCCCCCCCCCCCCCCCCCCCCCCCCGAACCACTAACCCTGATTTTTAAATAAAATAATGTGGCACAAATAATCTTGCCCCTACTGTGGGCAAGAACATTAAAGGAAGAAGAGCGCATGCGCGCCAACTTAGTTAAATTCAGACTGCATGCTGCGCTAGACTTGACTCCTTTTTTTATTTCGCAATTGGAACTTTTTATATCCAACTGTAAATGTGTATACTTAGCTACCGAAGGTTTATAATTCAAGTCAAAGCAATCTTAGTATGGAGAGCGCAATGGCCTAGTGGTAGGCACCCTGACGCTCAACCTGATGGTCGTGGGTTCGATTCCCGCCGTGGATCTAACTGGGCATTTTAATACTTTTAAATGTGTATACTTAGCTACCGAAGGTTTATAATTCAAGTCAAAGCAATCTTAGTATGGAGAGCGTAATGGCCTAGTGGTAGGCACCCTGACGCTCAACCTGGTGGTGGTAGGTTCGATTCCCGCCGTGGATCCAACTGGGCATTTTAATTCTTTTAAATGTGTATACTTAGCTACCGAAGGTTTATAATTCAAGTCGAAGCAATCTTAGTATGGAGAGCGCAATGGCCTAGTGGTAGGCACCCTGACGCCCAACCTGATGGTGGTGGGTTCGATTCCCGCCGTGGATCCAACTGGGCATTTTAATACTTTTAAATGTGTATACTTAGCTACCGAAGGTTTATAATTCAAGTCAAAGCAATCTTAGTATGGAGAGCGCAATGGCCTAGTGGTAGGCACCCTGACGCTCAACCTGATGGTGGTGGGTTCGATTCCTGCCGTGGATCCAACTGGGCATTTTAATACTTTTAAATGTGTATACTTGGCTACCGAAGGTTTATAATTCAAGCCAAAGCAATCTTAGTATGGAGAGCTCAATGGCCTAGTGGTAGGCACCCTGACGCTCAACCTAATGGTGGTGGGTTCGATTCCCACCGTGGATCCAACTGGGCATTTTAATACTTTTAAATGTGTATACTTGGCTACCGAAGGTTTATAATTCAAGCCAAAGCAATCTTAGTATGGAGAGCTCAATGGCCTAGTGGTAGGCACCCTGACGCTCAACCTAATGGTGGTGGGTTCGATTCCCACCGTGGATCCAACTGGGCATTTTAATACTTTTAAATGTGTATACTTAGCTACCGAAGGTTTATAATTCAAGTCAAAGCAATCTTAGTATGGAGAGCGTAATGGCCTAGTGGTAGGCACCCTGACGCTCAACCTGATGGTGGTGGGTTCGATTCCCACCGTGGATCGAAATGGGCATTCTTATGGGCATTTTTACCTTATTATTTTTTTTAATTAAAAAGAGTAAAATTCCATTTTATTTTATTTTATATAGTTAACTATCCGAGTGATAGCGGTTCGAGTGATAGCCGCTCCAACCTCCACGGAACTCGGACCGCCGCAGGTTTCCCTGCTGCCAGTCGAGGTTTCGCAGTCCGGGTGCCGCACCCGGGCTGGAACCCCGTACCTACCGCTTCCCAGCCGACACCCTTACCACTTGCGCTATCTGGGTCCCCCCGTCAGAATAGAGCTTTCTATACTTAAAACCCTTAGAATCACTTAATTTACTTAAAGAAATCGAAAATGAAATAAGCGCCATCACCCGAATTCGAACCAGGGAGGTTGCGATCGAAAGTCCCGTACGTTACCGCTACGCCACCGGCACTTCCGGATATACGATTCTCGAATTTTGAATATATCAACCTTCGATTTGTACTTAGTCATTTTAACGAAAAGAATTTACCAAAACCGTTTCAGGATTCGAACCCGGGAGGTTGCGATCGAAAGTCCCGTACGTTACCGCTACGCCACCGGCACTTTCGGATTCAATTCTCGAATTTTAAATATATTAACCTTCGATTTGTACTTAGTCATTTTAACGAAAAGAATTTACCGAAACCGTTTCTGGATTCGAACCCGGGAGGTCGCGATCGAAAGTCCCGTACGTTACCGCTACGCCACCGGCACTTCCGGATTCGATTATCGAATTTTGAATATATCAACCTTCGATTTGTACTTAGCCATTTTAACGGAAAAAAAATTGAGCCCCTTTTTTAATCAAAATTGAACAAAAACGTGTTTTTTTCTGAAAACGACTTGAACATAATTTGTTATGCAGAAGGAACATCAATGAATAAAACAAAGCAAACATTTCAAACATTGTGCATGTTTATCATTGTAGATTTTTAAAGAGTTTAATAAGAACAAAGAATATTCTTCGGTTGTAGACCCACTTGTAAGATAGTTATTTATTTCAAAGTTTATTTATCTATAGAATCGGATACTTTAGGAATGGGTAGGATGTGATTTTTACATTCGAAGCGGAAACGGCCAGTAGCAAAATGTGATTTCATTTTCAATACAAGATTTCCAAAAAGAGAAAACATGGCGCAGCAAGATCGTAGCCATGGTAACGAGGTTGATACATGTGCGCTCTCCCGGGTGCACCACCCTAATTGAAAGGAGAATTTCTACGCGAGCTCATCTGCATGAAATGTGCCCCCACAATTTCTTTTGAAAACGGATGCCGTTTGGTGAAAGAAATGGTGGGATTGTGTGAATATAGCATAGGATCAACTCCCTGGTTTTTGAGCTTCAATCCGAGGGCAGACTTGACAAAATTACGGTTGAAAAATGGGTCCTAATTGCCCTAGAATGTGGAGGGATGCCATTTGTAAAATGGCTGCTTGCAGGCTCGGGAAGTATCACTTTTCAGGAGGTGAGTTTCTTTTAGTGTGAATATTAAAAAATGTAATTGGCTAACCTACTAAAAATTGAAAAGAAATGGAAAGATAAAGACCAAGACAATAATCTGATTGTTGTTTGAGAAAGCCCAGTGATGTCGGTGTGCATGAAACTTGGTCGTGAACATTGTTGATTTTACACTGTTTTCAATGGGACTTGAATTAGGCTGGTGCACCCTATAGTGTGATAGTACATGTATGTCCCTACTTCGTCTGGCGTCCCGACTTCGCTCCCATTGGAAAGCGCATATGTGACCTGTCATCACAAAATGAGCGTAAAGTTGCACGGAGTGATTTCCCAGTACGGCCAGTCAAAGTCAAAATTTGAAGGGGTGGTCGATTTTGAGATTATATGGGTTTTTTTAAAGACTAAATCCCCAACAATCAATTCCCAATTTTTCAGGACGATCAGATAAAAAACAATTAGTTTTTGAGACCATTTTGACTATGCCTTTCTATACCTTTTACACAAGTTATCGCAAGAAATGCCCGTTTTCTCATAATCTCTGTATTAAGACTCCAGACTAAAAAATAAAAATAAAAACAATATTGAGTATCAAACCTCCAAGTGTTATATACCATTGGAAAGCTCTGTTTCCACAGAATTTAGAAATACCCATATCTCCATTTTTGATTTTTCCGACTTTACGCTCATTTTGTGATGACAGGTCACATATATGTCAACAAAAGTAACAATTAAGTTAGTAGGTCTCGTGTCTATTGAATCAATGGAGGCCTTTTATCGCATCTGCTCCGTTCAATGGACAAAATCACGATGGGAATCATGTAGACTATATAATTCAGCGGCGGCCATTTTGTAAGATGCACTATGCACCTCTTGTGCGCGGCCGATAGTGCAACATAAAAATGGGTTCTAATTATCTTATTGGCTTTTACTGTTCACCGGATTAGTCTATAATTACCGGCTGCGATAATTTTTTCTGCAGGTAGGTTGGTACATTAGCCAATCAGAACACAGATGGTGTTGACGTCATCGATAATGTTAGAGTTGTCTGGGACAACCCTAACCCCTAACCCTAACCCCTCACCTCTAACCCTAACCCTAACCCTAACCCCTAACCCTAGTTAGATCCCAGACAACTCTAACATCATCGATGACGTCAACATAATCTGTGTTCTGATAATAAATGTACACTATGTACCAACCTACCTGCAGAAAAAAATTATCGCTGCCCGGCTCTCTTTGCCATCCAAAACCCCAAAAAGTCTTGCTCATTAAAAACAGGTTACCAGCCAAAATGTCCATGTAAAAACAAGCTGAATATCACTACCAGTCGCAAAAATATACATCACCTGAACATTTCGTTTGTAACCCCATTTTGGATTTCTTTGGGACCAAAAAAGAATGTTCATTCTAAGCAAATTTGTACTTGCAAGAACAACTTTTCCGGTAATATCTATCGTTTGTATTCAACTAGATTTTAATTAGCATGAAAAGCACATGGAGTTTTGGCTGGGAACCTTTCTTTTTTTACCTAGTAAGACTTTTTGTGCTAAGCAAATGTTTGCGTTAAGCAGCTATACCTGAAATTGGCTTAAGTACTGTTGTGAGATTAGGTTTTTGGTTAAGTCAGTCTGAGTATTATAAACACCTTGATGAACAAATCAAAAAGTGTCTTTTTTGGTTAACATGTTATTCAAATTTTGGAAGTCCTTTAATAGCCTGTGTACACTATAGGTAGAGGCCTAAGTCTAGAAAACTAAGCATTTCAGTAACCATGCAATAAGATAAGTAGTTTGCGGTAACACCTATGGTAATTATCTTAACGAGATGTGTGGTTCGCAAAAAAACCGGATTGAACTCGACGTCTTGGAGATTAATCTCTGCCTTAAAAATAGTGTTTTGCATGTCGTCTTAATTGTAACCATGCTTCCAGGATTATTTTATGAATCTTTTGAGAATATTTTGTATGCTTTTTCAGCGACCTAATTTGACATACATTCCTTTAGTCATTAAGTTTGCCTGGGCAATCATAGATAGCTGTTATAACATGCGTGATTCTAAAGTATATCCCGAAAGTAGTTCCGAAATAAACCGGCAAGTGTATTAATATTAATCGTTTGTTTCAAAGTGTGAATTATTTTACGAATTTCTTGATATAGATATTCCTAAACTATAATATTATTGCATCTCTTGCTGGTCTCCAGCCCCCCCCCCCCCCCCCCCCCCCCGAACCACTAACCCTGATTTTTAAATAAAATAATGTGGCACAAATAATCTTGCCCCTACTGTGGGCAAGAACATTAAAGGAAGAAGAGCGCATGCGCGCCAACTTAGTTAAATTCAGACTGCATGCTGCGCTAGACTTGACTCCTTTTTTTATTTCGCAATTGGAACTTTTTATATCCAACTGTAAATGTGTATACTTAGCTACCGAAGGTTTATAATTCAAGTCAAAGCAATCTTAGTATGGAGAGCGCAATGGCCTAGTGGTAGGCACCCTGACGCTCAACCTGATGGTCGTGGGTTCGATTCCCGCCGTGGATCTAACTGGGCATTTTAATACTTTTAAATGTGTATACTTAGCTACCGAAGGTTTATAATTCAAGTCAAAGCAATCTTAGTATGGAGAGCGTAATGGCCTAGTGGTAGGCACCCTGACGCTCAACCTGGTGGTGGTAGGTTCGATTCCCGCCGTGGATCCAACTGGGCATTTTAATTCTTTTAAATGTGTATACTTAGCTACCGAAGGTTTATAATTCAAGTCGAAGCAATCTTAGTATGGAGAGCGCAATGGCCTAGTGGTAGGCACCCTGACGCCCAACCTGATGGTGGTGGGTTCGATTCCCGCCGTGGATCCAACTGGGCATTTTAATACTTTTAAATGTGTATACTTAGCTACCGAAGGTTTATAATTCAAGTCAAAGCAATCTTAGTATGGAGAGCGCAATGGCCTAGTGGTAGGCACCCTGACGCTCAACCTGATGGTGGTGGGTTCGATTCCTGCCGTGGATCCAACTGGGCATTTTAATACTTTTAAATGTGTATACTTGGCTACCGAAGGTTTATAATTCAAGCCAAAGCAATCTTAGTATGGAGAGCTCAATGGCCTAGTGGTAGGCACCCTGACGCTCAACCTAATGGTGGTGGGTTCGATTCCCACCGTGGATCCAACTGGGCATTTTAATACTTTTAAATGTGTATACTTGGCTACCGAAGGTTTATAATTCAAGCCAAAGCAATCTTAGTATGGAGAGCTCAATGGCCTAGTGGTAGGCACCCTGACGCTCAACCTAATGGTGGTGGGTTCGATTCCCACCGTGGATCCAACTGGGCATTTTAATACTTTTAAATGTGTATACTTAGCTACCGAAGGTTTATAATTCAAGTCAAAGCAATCTTAGTATGGAGAGCGTAATGGCCTAGTGGTAGGCACCCTGACGCTCAACCTGATGGTGGTGGGTTCGATTCCCACCGTGGATCGAAATGGGCATTCTTATGGGCATTTTTACCTTATTATTTTTTTTAATTAAAAAGAGTAAAATTCCATTTTATTTTATTTTATATAGTTAACTATCCGAGTGATAGCGGTTCGAGTGATAGCCGCTCCAACCTCCACGGAACTCGGACCGCCGCAGGTTTCCCTGCTGCCAGTCGAGGTTTCGCAGTCCGGGTGCCGCACCCGGGCTGGAACCCCGTACCTACCGCTTCCCAGCCGACACCCTTACCACTTGCGCTATCTGGGTCCCCCCGTCAGAATAGAGCTTTCTATACTTAAAACCCTTAGAATCACTTAATTTACTTAAAGAAATCGAAAATGAAATAAGCGCCATCACCCGAATTCGAACCAGGGAGGTTGCGATCGAAAGTCCCGTACGTTACCGCTACGCCACCGGCACTTCCGGATATACCATTCTCGAATTTTGAATATATCAACCTTCGATTTGTACTTAGTCATTTAAAAAAAAAAAAATTGAGCCCCTTTTTTAATCAAAATTTAACAAAAACTTTTTTTTCTGAAAACGACTTGAACATAATTTGTTATGCAGAAGGAACATCAATGAATAAAACAAAGCAAACATTTCAAACATTTCAAAGAAATACCTATTTGAAAAAAAATCATCTTATTTTTGATGGAATTTCCGTCTAATTTCTGACCCAATTGTTGCTTTTTAAACGTGAAATCTGTCCAAATTTGATTTAAAATGGCTTCTCCGGTCCAATTTTGAGCCAAAATTTAAATGCAAGGGGTTAACCTACATTATTTATCAAAGTTTTGCTAAAAATTGACTTTCGCAAAAGACTTAAAAATCATCTTCAATGCAGGAGGAACATCAATCAACAAAAACAAAGCTACAATTTCGATGATTTGTTTAAAAATCACCTAATTTTGAAAAATAATTCATATTTTTGACTTTTTTTTCCTCAAAAACGATTTTCCTGAAATTGAGTGCATTCCATCTGTCACCGAATCAAATTATCCTTTCTATTGTACGAATGCTAAACATTAAGGGCCAAATTCATAAACGGTGATTTTCCCTTGATCACGATAAACTAGGCTAAACTGTGTATAAACAGTTGATGATCGAACGTACAAATCTAGGCCCGAATTCATAAAGAGTGCTTAGATCAGCTGCTGTTTACCAAACGTGACATGTGTCTAAGTAACAAAGGAAATGTTAAACGTCCCAAGGGGCTTATTTATCTCATGTACAACAAGTTACCATTTTTGCTTGTGGGACAGACTATGGCCATGGATCTGCCGCGTATCATTGAAATAGCACAGGAAGAACTGTTTTCCTACTTTTTACACACTCAATGAGACCCATTTTCTGGTCATGAGTAAAATTATCAGCGCGTTTTTTTGACATGGCGACCCTCTCACTAGTGTCAACTTAGCTGATCAGCAGAGCACAGCGATATGCGTTTTTGTCGAAGATAGATATGCTCTTTTATTCAACATATTACGTAATCCGCTGTGAATAGAATAATGTACGGCTAGACCACTAAACATCGGCTAAGCAGGAACTTGTACACGGCTGGATAAACAGCCGATTATTTTCTTTTTATTATAAATGCTCGTCATCCCATTGGTCAGGGCGCGGTCAGCGGTGCCACCGCGCAATTGAATTTCAATATGCACGTGGTCAACGATCCACCAATCAAATGACGGAAATTTACTCAGGCGTTGTTGAATGAACTAGTCTACAACGATTTGTCTTTATTTGCGCATTCGTTTATTTATAAACTAATGGTGGAGGTTTGTTCATGGCAGATAATGTTATGGCAGAAAACTCTAATGGCGACCGTGGTGTAAGCAGCCAAACAATAGGGTCATTGGTATCAAATGATCAAAAAGAGTAATTCTCATACTGTCACCTTCTTAAAATAATGGCCTAAGTCATATTTTCAAGTTTTGAGAAAAACAGAGAAAACTGAACCAAACATTGAATATATGAATTTTTTTGCTCATTTTAAACAGAAAGGTTTGGGGATAAAACGGCCTAAGTCACCTGCTTAACTTAGGTCATTATACTAACTTGGTACAAGTAGCATAAATATGTTCATGTATTCGCATTTTTGTATCACCGTGGAAACATGGCTTTGTTCTCGTGTACAAAATGGTTAGAAAGTCGAGCACGTTTTTCAAAATGCTCCCATTTTAACCATAATTTTTTTCCTGGGTTGAAATTTCGACCCAATATACCCTATATTATACCCTAACCCAAACACTAACCCTAACCCACATCCTAATCCTAGTTTTTGAGTAATTTAAGTAAAATCCAAAAATCTAATTCGTGAAATTCCCAGTGGAGACCTATTCATCTATAGAAATTTACCCTCCGGAGACGTTTTGTCTCCATTGTATACATTGTGTTCATGTCTCCAGAGGGTACCGTATTTCGGACCAATTAAGCACATATGGGCCAAAATATAATTATCTTCAAAATGTGACTTAGGCCATTATTTTAAGAAGGTGAAGATATCGATTTTTTGCAAGGAATGTACACCTAGAGTTAGACAAATGTGTGATTGATTTGCAGCGTGCGCGGTTGCCGCATTTTTGGAGTTATCACTTTTCCAAAATGGCCGCCAATATACTTGTTACCGGATTAATTATACATGGAAATCTCGCCGCTAGGAATCTAAAATCGATAAGCCAAAAACGAATACGAATCCAGGGTTTCGAAAAAGGCCCTATGAGGAATAATAGCCGCGAACCAGTTACAATTTACAAGCAAATTGGGGTTTGCCTTTTATCGATTCATTTTAAAAGCAAATTACGAATTCTTCTATTCTGACTGCAAAGTAGTTTATTGCGTAACATTGCTTGAGATTACAAAACAAACAAACCAGAAAAATACATGCAAATTAATGTCTTTAATACGTCCATATTGCTTGCAACTCTGAAACCAGTAATTCAGTGTCGCGATGTACAATCCTAAGAACATAATTAGAAGCAATATATAAAAGCAGCCTCCATATTTACGCATTTTATAGTAATATCACAAATCATTATATTTATTACATTATATAGCGATCGCACGGTCGACTCTCGTTAATACGAACACTGTTAATACGAATTCTGATTATAGCGAACATAATTCCTGGGGCCAATTTCATAGAGCTGCTAAGCACAGAAATTTGCTTAGCATGACAATTTGTCCTTGGTAAAAACAAGGTTACAGACCAAATTTTCACCTGATCTTTATTGTTCTGGATTGATAATCAGCTGTTTTTTGCTTAGCACGAAAAACAGGTATAATTTTGGCTGGTAACCTGTTTTTAATGAGCAAGACTTTTTGTGCTAAGCAATTTTTTTTGCTTAGCAGCTCTATGAAATTGGGCCCTGGTCAGACCTCTGCATAATTATATGCGAATTGGAACGGCATCCCACAACATTCGGATATAACGAACGTTTTTGCTAGGTCCGTTCGAGTCTGTGCTTAAACAAATTAGTCAACTATTATATAACAATGTGTCCTGCAATATACTGGACCAGAACTTTCTCTAAGAACGCAATTAACAAAATTCCAAAGGCACTTTTCTTTAGATATATGAAGGATAACAGTTTATATCTAGCTATTCCAACTTCCAATTTTAGCAAAATTATACACATAGCTTATGGTGCAAATAAAGTCGAAATACAAAAGGTGCACGTTTTAGCGAAATGTGACAAATACATTAAACAAAATCTGTCCAAATTGTCAGTTGGACTTAAAGCAAGGAAACTTGCTTACAACCGTACGTGCTGAGCAAAAATCAGCAGGGGACCAGTTATAAGTAATTCGCATTTAATGACATTTGGTTGGTTATCCCATTTTTTGTATTATTAAGCTCGTTTTTCATGCTTAGCATATTTCTGGGCTGAGCACACAATTGCATGAAAACCAGCCAAATGCAGTTCAAACGTAATACCATTTTGGCTGGTAACCTGATTTGGTAAGCAATATTGTTAGCAGCTTTGCGCGCTTAGCAAAATTTAGATGGGAACCAGTCAAAGGCAATACAAACTTAATGACATGAGGTTAGTAACCAGTTTGTTGGTAAACTATTATTGTCTGTGCTTACCAGAATTTTGTTCTCAACATCAAAATTGTTCCCAAATAATGTGCGACTTAAAGTCTACAACCAATCATAGAGTGCTACTAAAAAGTATTCATTTACAAATCATAAATTAATCCAATATGCGAACAAAATAGTGAAATTAAGCTTAATCAAACCACAACTTAAAATTAAAATCAAGAAAAGGCTGAAGATTGTCAACATTTTAGTCGTTAACGCCACAAGACAAACAAGACGACGAAAGGCTGCCGATCTGAATATTAAAAACAGCCTTGAAAGTTGAAACGATCACAAACTAATTTACTTTAGAAACAAATTTGAAAACATTTACATAAATATTAAAAGGAAAGCAGGATAATTATAGAACATTGTAAACATTGTTCGATTGATGATACATTCAGTCAGAGCATGTCACTAGAAAGATATTTAGATATAGGGCCATCGCAAATTTGGCCAAAGAAATATAGATAAAATAACAAGAAATGGCAGCCATTTTGAAAATTAGAAAATTTTGAAAATTGCTACTAGGTTATTCTGCCTATCGCCATTTTCCAAAGCTCAAGCTAATTATGCTTTGTCTCCATCACCATTGCCAAACTGCACGAACGAAGCCAAAATGGAGACGAAGTTGGGGTTTGGAAAACGGCTTAAATTTCTTCAAAAGGACAAATCTGGGATAGTCCTATATTCAAATATCTTGTCTCGTGACATAATTTTAATGTGTGCGAATTTCATGTTTGTATTATCAAAAGCACAGTTTCCCATAACATATTTCCCCTATCTCCCTACCACCAAGAATGCAATGAGAAAGGGATAACATGTTTAAATTGTTCCTTTTGAAAGAAATTTACAAAAAACTGGGACACTTAAAGACCGAATTTAGGGTCAAGAAAATGTGCTTGAAGAAATATGTTCTTCGTATCAAAATGTTGGTGTATAAATTGTCCACTGTGGTATGGCAAAGATATGTTAAACGGAATGTTATTCAAGAAATGTGAGGATGTTGGTTGGCAATGGAATGATCGTTTTTTGTTGTAGTATTTGGCAAATTTACACTAGGAATGGGCAACATAATGGCCTTATTTTGGTGCTAACGCATCCGACAAAGAAAACGTTGTATGTCTACAAAGTTTTCAGTTTAGGTTCCCGAATTTGGTCCTCAACTCAAAGTATGTCGAGTTATGATATTGTTTTTGAAAAAATATAGACTTTTTTTATTTCATAGCAAAAAAATATCAATGATCATAGATCGTTTTTAAAAAGTAAACCATTTCAAGAAAAGTAAATTATTAAATAGAAAAAAACAATTTTAATATTTTGTTCAAGTTTTAAAAAAAGAGTTTTCTACTCTAAAAGAAAAACCACAACCAATTATTACAAATTTAATACATTGTATACTTAATATAAATGTGCATTGTTCAAATTTGCACAAAATAGTAGCCTTATTATTACATTACAGAAATAACTAACATTTGAAATATTAACTTGTTTAAAAAGCAAACGGTAAGTGCTAATCACAAACTACAATAATTTGTGTTTATTTTATTTTTTTTATTTTTTTAAATTTTTTTTTTTTAGGGGGGGTTGATAAAATTCTTAAACAAATTTGACATAAATGCTGCTTCATATATGTTCTTGAGAACAAACACATTCTTTTTTTATGCAGGCACATTGGTGTATACATTATTTAATTATTCAAGTCAGAGTTTGTCTTGGGAAAGATATTTGGCTATTAAAAGGGTCATCGCATATTTGACCTTTCAAGAAAATATAGGTAGAATAACAAAAAACAGCGGCCATTTTGAAAATTGCTTTTTTTTTTATTTCATCTATTTTTCTTTAAAAAGGACAAATTTGCAATGGTTCAAAAGCCGAATATTTCTCTCATTACATTCTCCGACTGCGTGGCAAATTCCCTGCTTATATTGTCAAATTAAAAATTCATCGTACTTCGCACCAATTTGCCCGACAATTTCATATCATGACAAGTTAGTTTAAAACTCCCGCGAATCGCTTGAAAAATGCTTTGTAAAAATAAACTTCAATTCAAATGCGCATTTATATAGTATGAAATGTACGTTACATGTACATGTACATGTACATGTATTAACTAGACCTATAAAGTATTAAGGCAATTTTGAATTCTAGCCAAAACAGGAATATTTGTATTATTAATTGCTGCTTAGCAGACAGCGGCTTTATTGTTGCTTACTAGGATTGTTCTTCTTGTACAGAATTCGACGTCTGGGAACTTCTTAGTAAGCACTTAACAAGAGCAACCAAAATTACGCGTAACCAAAGACGCACGGCGGTGTTGTTTTGGTTTTAGTCAAATAAAACCTTTCGGACATTATTAAATGAACATGCTACAGAGAATTTAGTAAATTCTGCGGTTTAGTAAATTTGAACAAGGCTATTACACAATAGCATGGCTCCTGCAAGATTTCGTGCTCTTTAATCGAGAAAAGGTTTTAAAGCAAGCTATATATTTGCATAATCTGAGCTTTTGTAATCGTTTTTGTTTAGCAGTAAACAACAAAAAAACTTACGATCGTTGCAAATTAAAGTACATGCAAAAAAGTAGTTTTTTGGTTTTTTTAGTAATATACACGTTTCCTTTTCACAAAAACAAAATACTTGTTTAACATAATTCTCAATCCCTTGGTAAAAACAAAATCTGGTGGTTTTTTTTAAGAATCACGGAATGGTTAAAAATTGTCACCCACTCGTAAACCTAGTATTTAAACGCGATCTTACGTGGAACTTATAGTAAATTTTGAGAAAAAATTACGTTCAATGTACATTTTGGTAGTTTAACCCTGACCCTGCCAGACCCAGCACAGTGCATCAGGTGGACAAGTCTGGTGCAATTTCATGCGTTCAGCAGTCAACACCAGTGCATACATAAGTCCAAGTCTATTGTGAGCTAGTCCCCATTGAACAATGCCAGAGATGGATTCTGCTGCGTTGGGTGACTACAGACTCTGAGGCAGTTTGACCTTGAGATTTTTTGACCTGATGGATCCTTGCTGCACTGGGCAGGGTTGTCACTTTGACAAATGATGCATGTTGCTGGGTGTGGCAGGGTTTCTAGCCCAAATACCCTGGAGGGTTAGGGTCGAGACAATGTTGCTTACAAAATTACCTCTTTTATGCCGCAGAAAAAATAAATCATTTGGCTAAATGTATAGTGTGGTTAATAAAACCTCAATAAAACCCAAATATTTCTCCCCCCCCAATTTAGTTTTCATTTTTTTAACCAAAATCGCTGACTGTTATTATAAATTTTTGCAATTTACAATTAACGTCCCAATTCTATTTTTCGCATTCTATTGTAAGAATTCTATTCAGACGACCAAAATTTAATAAAAAATCTAATTATCAGTTATCAAAATTTGTTTTTAAAAAACACGACAGCATTTTGCCTCAGGTTGAGATTGTCGGTGTGTTAAGGCTATCGTTTATTTACCCAGATGTCTACGGTGATCTTTGAAGTTTGACCTACTTGTCGTCTTCCACCCTGGCTACGGAAATGAGGCACGCGAAGACAGTCATCACCATCTTACCCTTGACCTCGATGATGTCCTCCGGGAGTGCGTAGACGGGGGCTCCAATCTTACGAGCCATGGACAAGGCGTACTTGGCGTTGCCCAGCAAATCCTGTAAACAAATGATCTTGTTAGAGTAATCATCTTATCGTTGTTTAGTATTTACGGTAAGTCCAAGTCCCCACAAGTCCTCACGGTTACCCAACGGGTCTTCACACATCTTTACAAGTCCCCACCAATCTTACTCGTTTACCGAGGTCCCCACAGGTCCTTACAAGTCCTTACAAGTCTCTACATCACAAGTCCTCACAAGCCCCTACATCAGAAGTCCTCACAAGTCCTCACAAGTCCCTACATCACAAGTCCACATAAGTCCACATAAGTCCACATAAGTCCTTACAAGTCCCCACAAGTCCCTACATCACAAGTCCCTGAAGGTCCTCACAAGTCCCCACAAGTCCCCACAGATCCTCACAAATCCTCACAAATCCTCACAAGTCCTCACAAGTCCTCACAAATCCTTACAAGTCCTCACAAATCCTTACAAGTCCTTACAAATCCTCACAGGTCCTCACAAGTCCTTACAAGTCCTTACAAGTCCTTACAAGTCCTCACAAGTCCTTACAAGTCCCCACAGGTCCTCACAGGTCCTCACAAGTCCTCACAGGTCCTCACAAGTCCTTACAAGTCCTTACAAGTCCTTACAAGTCCTTACAAGTCCTCACAAGTCCTCACAAGTCCTCACAAGTCCTCACAAGTCCTCACAAGTCCCTACATCACAAGTCCTCACAAGTCCTTACAAGTCCTTACAAGTCCTCACAAGTCCTTACAAGTCCTTACAAGTCCTTACAAGTCCTTACAAGTCCTTACAAGTCCTCACAAGTCCTTACAAGTCCTTACAAGTCCTTACAAGTCCTTACAAGTCCTCACAAGTCCTTACAAGTCCTCACAAGTCCTTACAAGTCCTCACAAGTCCTTACAAGTCCTTACAAGTCCTCACAAGTCCTTACAAGTCCTTACAAGTCCTTACAAGTCCTTACAAGTCCTTACAAGTCCTTACAAGTCCTTACAAGTCCTTACAAGTCCTCACAAGTCCTCACAAGTCCTCACAAGTCCTCACAAGTCCTCACAAGTCCCTACATCACAAGTCCTCACAAGTCCTTACAAGTCCTTACAAGTCCTCACAAGTCCTTACAAGTCCTTACAAGTCCTTACAAGTCCTCACAAGTCCTTACAAGTCCTCACAAGTCCTTACAAGTCCTTACAAGTCCTCACAAGTCCTTACAAGTCCTTACAAGTCCTTACAAGTCCTTACAAGTCCTTACAAGTCCTTACAAGTCCTTACAAGTCCTTACAAGTCCTTACAAGTCCTTACAAGTCCTTACAAGTCCTTACAAGTCCTTACAAGTCCTTACAAGTCCTTACAAGTCCTTACAAGTCCTTACAAGTCCTTACAAGTCCTTACAAGTCCTTACAAGTCCTTACAAGTCCTTACAAGTCCTTACAAGTCCTTACAAGTCCTCACAAGTCCTCACAAGTCCTCACAAGTCCTCACAAGTCCTCACAAGTCCCCACAAGTCCCCACAACACAAGTCCCCACAACACAAGTCCCCACAGGTCCCCACAAGTTCCCACAGGTCCTAACAAATCCTTACAAATCCTTTCAAGTCCATACAAGTCCTCACAGGTCCTTACAGGTCCTTACAAAAAAAAGTTAAAGTAAGCTAACTGAAATGTTCGCTTTCACGAAGAGACGGGTATCTTCGACGGGACAATTTTCGCTGAAAAAAACCCCACTGTTTTAAAGATTACTACTGGGCTCACCAGAAAGTTCACCTCCCTAAGAATCATGTGGGCATTTTATTTACTGCACATTGTGGTACATTTGGCTTTTTTAAAACCTCTCCTGTGATTATCTCGCAACGCGTTTTTTTTGTCTGGTGACGATTTACGGTCGGTACCGTATCTCGAGCGACACTTGAATGACTTACCTCTTCTGAACTGGCGGCTTCGATGTAGTTGCCCCAGTTGACGGACTTCTCGCGGATCGCATCCACAAGCTCCAGGATGACGCGGCTATCGGCGATGCAGGGGTCTTGGAAACCGGTGATGCGAGAAGTCTTCCCGGCCTCTTCCAACTAGGAAACAAAAGGAAACGGGAATAAGGGATCGGATATCCATCTGAGGATTTAAAAAATGATGAGCCTACGTCATGAATATTGGCAGGGATGTAGTCGAGTCCATCACAAGTCCCTGCAAGTCCCTGCAAGTCCCTGCAAGTCCATCGCAAGTCCATCGCAAGTCCATCGCAAGTCCATCGCAAGTCCATCGCAAGTCCATCGCAAGTCCATCGCAAGTCCATCGCAAGTCCATCGCAAGTCCTTCAGTTTCAATTCAAATCAGCTTGGACAAAGGGATTCCTTTGTCATTGTTCAACCAGTTACTTGCGACTGTCTTTATGAAGGGACTTGTGACTGGCTTCACGAAAGGACTTGTGAACGGACTTGCAGGGACTCGACTACAACCCTGAATATTGGTACCTACAAGAAGATATCTAGCCTGGAGAATCGAGTCAACTATCTCCAGTAGATTAACTCCAGAGTGCCAGCACGGAATACAACAGAAGCCACACTCTGACACAGAAAACCATTGTTAAGATTACGTTCCTCGGACGCCTTTGAAGTTCCGTTTGGCTTCTTAGTTTGCCCGCAAGAACCCCTACCTACTGCCGAGCCGAGTCATGCGTTAACTTCTGACGTTGGGCTGATGTATAAAGTGAATCGTAGATAATATCTCGTTATAAATCAGAGGAAAGAACCGGTGGTTATTGGCCAGATATTTGATCCCTAAAGCCTAGCTCACACTCTCGATACTTTGATGGCCCGTGATTCACAAACAAATCTGGGTGAATTGTGGACACATTCGTAGCGCCTTCTTGGTGAATTGCAGACACACTCGTAGCGCCATCTTGGTGAATTGTGGACACACTCGTAGCGCCTTCTTGGTGAATTGTGGACACACTCGTAGCGCCTTCTTGGTGAATTGTGGACACACTCGTAGCGCCTTCTTGGTGAATTGTGGACACACTCGTAGCGCCATCTTGGTGAATTGTGGACACACTCGTAGCGCCTTCTTGGTGAATTGTGGACACACTCGTAGCGCCTTCTTGGTGAATTGTGGACACACTCGTAGCGCCTTCTTGGCGATTCCCGATGAACCTTGAAGAATCCTGACGAACCTTTGCTGGTCGGCAAGATTTATGTCACCAGATAAATGTCGCACACCGTATCCCAACTTAGGGACAAGTTTATAAAACGTGTAAGCACAACAATTTGACCTAAAATGAAAAATTTCTTTTGCAGAAAAAAATCAGGGTTACAAACCAAAATTTTGATGATGTTTATTGTTTGTGACTGGTATTCAGCAGGGCCCAATTTCATAGAGCTGCTAAGCACAAATATTTGCTTAGCATGACATTTTGTCTTTGGCAAAAACAAGGTTACAGACCAAATTTTCATCTGATCTTTATTGTTCTGGATTGATAATCAGCTGTTTTTTTGCTTAGCATGAAAAACACGCAGAATGTTGGCTGGTAACCTGTTTTTAATGAGCAAGATTGTTGGTGCTAAGCAAATTTTTTTGTTTTTGCTTAGCAGCTCTATGAAATTGGCCCCTGGTTTTTGCTCAGCTTATAAAGAATACGTTGTTTTGGCTAGAAACCTGTTTCTACTGAGCAAGCTTTTTGTGCTTACACTTTTTATGAAATTTGCCCCGATTGAACGACCCATGTACCTTGGCGTTGACTGCTTCCACCACAATTTTGTCGCTGATTTTCCCGTCCTGAGTCCCGATCTTAGACAGCAGACGGAGCGTGTAGGCCCTCATCAGCTGCCAGACGACGGCGAGCGTCAGCGTCATGTTCCCCTGGGAGATATCCACGCCGCCGATTCCGACCAGCGAGAACTTCATGCTCTTGCAGAGGTCCACGGAGTAGTTGCAATTTTCTACTTTTTTCATGTTGCCTCCTGGTTTGGCCAGGGCGTCCATCTTGTTGACGCGCTTAGGATCCACAATACTGGGTTGACCTTTCACGATATCGATGAGCTGTAGGGATGAATAATAATAATAATAATAATTGGGGAGGCTAATTCTTCCAAATAGGCACTTGGGGAGACAAATCAGCGTAAGTTTTTAGGTAATAAGGAGACAGTGGCACTTAGGGAGACATTTCAGTGTCTCCCTAAGTGTCTAGCTACTCTAAAAAACGATATATTTGGGAGTTATTTTTGTCCTAGAACGACAGATTTTGGTCTAAATAGCATAAATCTCGAAGATCTTAGAGAAAAGGGTTAGGGTAAACAAGTTAGGACTGTTTTAAGTTTGTGTACATCTCTATAGGATTGTCTCCCCAAGTGCCTATTTAGAGGTAGCTTACTCACAGCTGGTGTGCTGAATTCTGAAGGACGCGGCTACAACGTGGTCGAGTCGCTGGCATGTAAAGGCGCCTATGGCAGCCAGCCACATCGACTCATATATGACTACGGAGCACAGCCTGAGATCGAAAGTGTTTGATTTTTTCCCTGAGGGAGGGAAACCGGAGGACCTGGAGAAAAACTCTCGTGGCACAGGAGAGAACCAATCACAACTCTACTCGCTTATGGTCCGAGCCGGGAATCGAACACGGGCCACATTGGTGAGAGGCAACGCTTTACACACAAGCCACTCATAAATAAAAACGGTAAAATACTGCGAGATGATTGCTAAAATTGCTCCAAATCGCGATGCAACACTGACTCGAACCCACGGAGTCAGGCAGGGACTGAAAACTTAATCCAGAGGCGGGATTCGAACCCGGGTCACCAGCGGTGAAAGAATATAGCAAATAGCTTCTATTTGTCAAGTGCAGAACAGGCCCCAGAAGCCAAGTTTCTGTTTAGTTCTCTTAATCCGGGCTCGCCCGCTTCGGAGGGCAGTCCCAAACCCTCGGTCAAAGTGAGCGGGGGTTGTCTCAGACCGTCTGGAACTGAGGCGAATTGGGATCGCGGGACTTACCTGGAGAAGGACGAGCCCGTTGCAAAGATCAGTGAAAAGTCGGTTGACGTGGGGGCTAACGCCGAGACTGTTCATCCAATTCCTGAACGCTGTGGGTCGGAGAGAAACATTGTGCTATTGTTAGGTTCCGAGAACAGCAGATTTGGGCCCAATTTCTTGGCTCTGCTAACCACAGAATTAAGCGCTTACGGTCACCATTTTCGGCTAACCGCGCTAGCAGAAAAATTATGTGCTTTCACTGTAAGCACAGAATCCTTAGTTAAGGGATGTACGCATGCTCAGAGACCAAAATTCCTCGCTAACGCATGAAATACGTTTATCGTAAGCACCAAGTTTTCTGCTATAGTAAGCAGAATTTTTTTCGATAACGGTGAGCAGAGACAAGAAATTGGGCCCTGGCTTATTACCTGAAATACCTGAAATTATTATTATGAATAGGCGACTAGTAAATTAATTTGTTTTAGTTGAAAAAAGACAAAATGTGAGGCTACTTAGAAAGATGAGACAAAACTGGGCCCAGACCAATAAAGAAAACTGCAAAATAGTAAATGGTTTGGATTTCTTCAAATTTTCTGAATATTTCTATTTGTAATATTCATGTCTACTAAACCATATTTTGTAAAAAAAGTGGGTTTTTTTAAGAAAAAAAATTGGCCTTTTTCTTTATCACATGTGCAAAACTCGAAACTTGAAGGCCTTTTCCTTAACATTTTACTTTGGAAACATGTCAAAATGAGAGTAAAGTCGCACAATGTGATTCAGAGATATGGCCATCCAAAGTCAAAATATGAAGGGGTGGTCAATTTTAAGATTTTGCGTTATTTGGAAAGCCTAAGTCCTCCTCTACATATTCCCATTTTTGGGGTAAGATCAGATGATCGAAAACCTCTTAAATTACGCGATTTTGCGTAGTTAGTGTTTGGATTAAAGTCCATTAGTGGTCTAATTAACACGGTAATTAAATATGCAAATGAGGTCCTCGTAAGTATCCCACGTTTTCGAAATTTTGTTGTTTATACAATAGTCTGTATGTCTGGAAAACTTCAAGAAGAATTAATGATTAGAACATAGCCGTTGCTATGCTCAACCAAACCTTACTTGTCCTGTTTTGTAATTTTTGCGTGTTTTTGTTTAAGATGTTTAAAGTAAGTTTTCTCACAAACACGTTTTGTGTAACCCATGACTTTCTAGAGCGCTGTAAAAAGTATTTATTGCAAAACCCCCAAGTGTTATATACCATTGGAAAGCTCTCTTTCTCAAGAATTTGAAAATACTAATATCTCAATTTTCAATATTTTCGACTTTACTCTCATTTTGTGGTGACAGGTCACATATAAGCACAGACACAACTTATTAATGGAATGTCCGATTAAAGCACAAAAGTATATGAAAGATAGTTTTATTTGAACTTTCTTAATGTTTAAGCAGCTCTTCTAAACAATTTGGCCTTCTTCTCTTTTACTTTTCTCTTCTCTTGTTTCTTCGATTTCTTCGAAATCTTCATCGGGAGGCTCTAGGGCTGGGTAGGTGTTGAACAAATTAGCCACGAAAGCCATGTTCAATTTCTGATTGCCGTTGACGACATCCTAAAAAAAAATGGAGAACAAAAACCCGCAGAATGTTTAATTGAACTGTTTTGAAATTATAAAGCATGAGTACATTTTTTTCAAGATTCAATTTTACCAGTTCGCGCCAGAGGACGTATATATGCAAGGTTTTCCCCAGATTCAAAACGGGTGACGCATAAACACGCCACGAGCAAGGCAGGAAATGTCTGTCAGCAGCGAGCAAGGCCGGAAATGTCTGTCAGCAGCGAGCAAGGCCAGAAATGTCTGTCAGCAGCGAGCAAGGCCGGAAATGTCTGTCAGCAGCGAGCAAGGCCGGAAATGTCTGTCAGCAGCGAGCAAGGCCGGAAATGTCTGTCAGCAGCGAGCAAGGACGGAAATGTCTGTCAGCAGCGAGCAAGGCCGGAAATGTCTGTCAGCAGCGAGCAAGGCAGGAAATGTCTGTCAGCAGCGAGCAAGGCCGGAAATGTCTGTCAGCAGCGAGCAAGGCCGGAAATGTCTGTCAGCAGCGAGCAAGGACGGAAATGTCTGTCAGCAGCGAGCAAGGCCGGAAATGTTTGTCAGCAGCGAGCAAGGACGGAAATGTCTGCCAGCAGCGAGCAAGGCCGGAAATGTCTGTCAGCAGCGAGCAAGGCCGGAAATGTCTGTCAGCAGCGAGCAAGGCCGGAAATGTCTGTCAGCAGCGAGCAAGGCCGGAAATGTCTGTCAGCAGCGAGCAAGGCCGGAAATGTCTGTCAGCAGCGAGCAAGGCAGGAAATGTCTGTCAGTAGCGAGCAAGGCAGGAAATGTCTGTCAGCAGCGAGCAAGGCCGGAAATGTCTGTCAGCAGCGAGCAAGGCCGGAAATGTCTGTCAGCAGCGAGCAAGGACGGAAATGTCTGTCAGCAGCGAGCAAGGCCGGAAATGTTTGTCAGCAGCGAGCAAGGCCGGAAATGTCTGCCAGCAGCGAGCAAGGCCGGAAATGTCTGTCAGCAGCGAGCAAGGCCAGAAATGTCTGTCAGCAGCAAGCAAGGCCGGAAATGTCTGTCAGCAGCGAGCAAGGCCAGAAATGTCTGCCAGCAGCGAGCAAAGCCGGAAATGTCTGTCAGCAGCGAGCAAGGCCGGAAATGTCTGTCAGCAGCGAGCAAGGCAGGAAATGTCTGTCAGCAGCGAGCAAGGCCGGAAATGTCTGTCAGCAGCGAGCAAGGCCGGAAATGTCTGTCAGCAGCGAGCAAGGACGGAAATGTCTGTCAGCAGCGAGCAAGGCCGGAAATGTTTGTCAGCAGCGAGCAAGGACGGAAATGTCTGCCAGCAGCGAGCAAGGCCGGAAATGTCTGTCAGCAGCGAGCAAGGCCGGAAATGTCTGTCAGCAGCGAGCAAGGCCGGAAATGTCTGTCAGCAGCGAGCAAGGCCGGAAATGTCTGTCAGCAGCGAGCAAGGCCGGAAATGTCTGTCAGCAGCGAGCAAGGCAGGAAATGTCTGTCAGTAGCGAGCAAGGCAGGAAATGTCTGTCAGCAGCGAGCAAGGCCGGAAATGTCTGTCAGCAGCGAGCAAGGCCGGAAATGTCTGTCAGCAGCGAGCAAGGACGGAAATGTCTGTCAGCAGCGAGCAAGGCCGGAAATGTTTGTCAGCAGCGAGCAAGGCCGGAAATGTCTGCCAGCAGCGAGCAAGGCCGGAAATGTCTGTCAGCAGCGAGCAAGGCCGGAAATGTCTGTCAGCAGCGAGCAAGGCCGGAAATGTCTGTCAGCAGCGAGCAAGGCCGGAAATGTCTGTCAGCAGCGAGCAAGGCCAGAAATGTCTGTCAGCAGCGAGCAAGGACGGAAATGTCTGTCAGCAGCGAGCAAGGCCGGAAATGTTTGTCAGCAGCGAGCAAGGCCGGAAATGTCTGTCAGCAGCGAGCAAGGCCAGAAATGTCTGTCAGCAGCGAGCAAGGCCGTAAATGTCTGTCAGCAGCGAGCAAGGCCGGAAATGTCTGTCAGCAGCGAGCAAGGCCGGAAATGCATGGGTGTGCTTCCCGGTACCATCGGCCTGAACCCGCCTCGGATCGTGTTTCGTTAAAAATAATCCCCGCGCCTCGGCTCGGTGATGTTAAAATAATCCCGCACGAGATTAAAACTGCTGCAAACTGCTTACTGGCTGGGATGACCTGAAATATGTCAAGAGGGCCTAATATTTTGATCTTAACAAGATCTTCTTCAATCCCGGCGTGAACTGGTTAAACAGTCTTTCTACTTTATTACATGACCGTGTACAAACCTGTGCCGAAACAAACTGTCTGCATTTCATCTTATCGGCATTCTCTAGCATTCCCTCGGCCTTCAACAGTGGAGCCTGCAAACATTTATAAAAAATATAAATTAAAAAAAGTTAACTCCTTTGGTTTGACAGCACAAATTATTTGTTAAAGGTAGGATACACCATTGGTAATTGCTTGAAGTATCATGAATGGGTAGATGTAAAGGTAAGATATACCATTGGTAATTGCTTGAATTATCATGAATGGGTGGATGTAAAGGTAGGATACACCATTGGTAATTGCTTGAATTATCATGAATGGGTAGATGTAAAGGTAGGATACACCATGGGTAATTGCTTGAATTATCATGAATGGGTGGATGTAAAGGTAGGATACACCACAGTAATAGCTTGAATTATCAGGAATGAGTGGATGTAAAGGTAGGACACACCATTGGTAATTGCTTGAATTATCAGGAATGGGTGGATGTAAAGGTAGGATACACCACAGTAATTGCTTGAATTATCAGGAATGGGTGGATGTAAAGGTAGGATACACCATTGGTAATTGCTTGAATTATCAGGAATGGGTGGATGTAAAGGTAGTATACACCATTGGTAATTGCTTGAATTATCAGGAATGGGTGGATGTAAAGGTAGGATACACCATTGGTAATTGCTTGAATTATCAGGAATGGGTGGATGTAAAGGTAGGATACACTATTGGTAATTGCTTGAATTATCAGGAATGGGTGGATGTAAAGGTAGTATACACCATTGGTGATTGCTTGAAGTATCATGAATGAGTGGATGTAAAGGTAGGATACACCATTGGTAATTGCTTGAATTATCAGGAATGGGTGGATGTAAAGGTAGGATACACCATTGGTAATTGCTTGAATTATCAGGAATGGGTGGATGTAAAGGTAGTATACACCATTGGTGATTGCTTGAAGTATCATGAATGGGTGGATGTAAAGGTAGGATACACCATTGGTAATTGCTTGAATTATCAGGAATGGGTGGATGTAAAGGTAGGATACACCATTGGTAATTGCTTGAATTATCATGAATGGGTGGATGTAAAGGTAGGATACACCATTGATAATTGCTTGAAGTATCATGAATGGGTGGATGTAAAGGTAGGATACACCATTGGTAATTGCTTGAAGTATCATGAATGGGTGGATGTAAAGGTAGGATACACCATTGATAATTGCTTGAATTATCAGGAATGGGTGGATGTAAAGGTAGGATACACCATTGATAATTGCTTGAAGTATCATGAATGGGTGGATGTAAAGGTAGGATACACCATTGGTAATTGCTTGAATTATCATGAATGGGTGGATGTATAGGTAGGATACACCATTGGTAATTGCTTGAATTATCAGGAATGGGTGGATGTAAAGGTGAGATACACCATTGGTAATTGCTTGAATTATCAGGAATGGGTGGATGTAAAGGTGGGATACACCATTGGTAATTGCTTGAATTATCATGAATGGGTGGATGTATAGGTAGGATACACCATTGGTAATTGCTTGAATTATCAGGAATGGGTGGATGTAAAGGTAGGATACACCATTGGTAATTGCTTGAATTATCATGAATGGGTGGATGTATAGGTAGGATACACCATTGGTAATTGCTTGAATTATCAGGAATGGGTGGATGTAAAGGTGAGATACACCATTGGTAATTGCTTGAATTATCAGGAATGGGTGGATGTAAAGGTAGGATACACCACTGGTAATTGCTTGAAGTATCATGAATGGGTGGATTTGGGATGTTGTATTTTGTAATCAATATCGTTTAACTGACTTGTCCGAAGTTTTACAATCATGGATGCCGAGAAAAGCACAAAGAACAGCGTTTGTTTTCAACCGGCGTCAAGCAGTTATTCTTATGTTATCTTTATTTTTTCGCGATCGCCGTCTGGCGATCGCAAATTTTTCTTTAGAAAATTATGTTTTTCTGAATAATTACAGGATATCTAGCGCAATCATTTTGCTGGATGCCTAGAATCATTATTTACTTTCAAATTAGTAAGATATTTCTTAATAATTTGGTAGTAAATATTTTCAACATCTACAAATGGTGTATCCTACCTGTAACCGAGCATGTGAAGTACTTCTAACCAATTCCGATTGTACTTCTAACCAATTCCATTATATTTCGTTTGGGTCATCCAAGAGTTTGGAATAGAAAACTATTTTTATAAGCCAACTGAAATTACAAACAGGATATCATGTGTACATTGCCCTCCCAATTTTGTTTAAAGGGATCGTATACGTTTGGTAATTACTCCAAAAATTAATGGCAATAAAAACTTACTTAGTAAAAAGTACAGCAGCTTTGGATAGTATAATGCATTTTTTGAAACTTTTCACTTCGAAGTACTGCGGTTATGGAAAAAGATATCACTTTTTATCCCCAAAAATTTGAATCTGAGAAGCGTTACTGCAGTGACGTTTCTCAGACTGTGTATTCTAATGCAGATTATTCTTCCTGCGTGGACAAAACCGCTCCAGATTTTCGGCAATATCTCAAAATCGCTACCAACTTTTGAAATGAAATTTGTACAGGTTAGTTTTATGGTATATATCTATAACTATATAGGATTGAAACAAACATTGGGTTCCAATTACCAAACGTATACGATCCATTTAAGCTTCAAAACCACGTTTTACATGTAAATACAATGATTTAGCAATTAGGAATTCGACACAACATCTGCGTTCCGATGGACACGCCTTTCACAACGAAAGTTAAATAAACGCCCAGTCATGCAGAAAACTGAATTAAAAAACCCCCAACTTTAAGCTTTGCACCAGACGAAAATAACAAAATCTCGTTAGGTTTGGAATGCTTCCAATCAGGATAAGATCACGATTGTTTTTTCGCGCTTGCCAGGAAATTCAAATTACCATTCATCATGTTTTCATGTACATACATTTATAAGCAATTGCTAATCCAGGAAGCGTTTGTTTGCAAACAAACAAGCTTTTGCCTATGATTAAAAGTTAGAAAATGTTGCTTGTAAGCAATTCCTTATTTTTATGTATAAAAAGGTAAGCAAAAGCCTAGAAAAAAGCAATTAAGCTAGATTTTTTTAATTTTTTTTTTTTGAATTTGACTTATTGTATAATCGTATTTTATTTAAAAAAATTATGAGTAAATGTTTGTAAAAATTGACTCAATGTAGCCATTGGCTATAAGCTCAGTTTTTTAATAAACAAAAATAATAATAATAATAATTAAGATACCTCCAAATAGGCACTTAGGCAGACAATTCCAATAAAGATGTACACAAACTTAAAACAGCCCTAACCCTAACCCTAACCCTAACCCTAACCCTAACCCTAACCCTAACCCTAACCCTAACCCTATTCAGACCCCAATCTGTCGTTCTAGAACAAACATAACTCCCAAATATCGCTTTTAGAGTAGCTAGACACTTAGGGAGACACTAAAATATCTTCCTAAGTGTCACTGTCTCCTTAGCACCTAAACATTTACGCTAATTTGTCTCCCTAAGTGCTTATTAAGTGTAATAGGTCAGTTGCTTACGGCGTTGAGGTTAACGTGATCGAGCTGGATCTCGCGGGGAGCGATCTGCCTTAACAACGTCACATAGACCTCGGAGTCCTTGATGTCTTCACCAAAGTTGGTAATGCGACGGGTGCTTCCTACAACCGAACGAAAAAAAAACACCGGGCAAGCTCGTTAATAATCATAATAGCTGGATTGCGAAGGACCAGCTACAATGTGGTCGAGTCGTTGGCATGTATATACAGCCGCCGTACGACCCTATATCTGACCACGGAGCACAGCCAGCGATTGGTTAGATTTTGCTTACAATTATCGAGATTCGGGCAATTTTGTCTACCTTCACAGGTAACCATTTATACTCCTGGGTGGAGAGAGGCAATTGGAGTAAAGTGTCCTGCCTAAGAACAATATCTTCCTGTCAGGATTGAAACCTGTGTATCATCGCACACGAGTCGGACACCGTAACTATTGGACAACAGCGCCCCAAACAAATCTATTTTAACCAGTTTGCGCTGGGATTATTTTAACATCACCGAGTCGAGGGGCGGGATTATTTTTAACGAAACTCGATCCGAAGCGGGTTCAGGCCAATGGTACCGGGAAGCACACCCACGCATTTCCGGCCTTGCTCGCTGCTGACAGACATTTCCGGCCTTGCTCGTGACGTGTTTATGCGTCATCCGTTTTGAATCTGGGGTAAACTTTGCATTTATATTTGTCATCCGGCGCTAACTGGTTAAGACCAATTTCTCAAAACTTTCACCAAAATACGCGGACTACAGACTACGTTGAGAAACGGTAATTTTACAAATGTAGAGTTTCTTTCTGAATTTTATTCAGCTAAGACAACAAGGAAGTAAGAAGTTTATTAAGGTTAGCGTGTTCGCTGTTTATGCCCAAAGCCCAATTTCAATAATTATTTAAACCGTTTTGAACAATGTCCCGCTTCAAAAATTCAGAACATAATTTTAAAAAAATGCCCCCATCGGTTTACATGTACATGTACTACCGATCGACATTGTATTTCTCCTTAAAAGGACATTTCTCCGGGATTTTATTTTTAGGTTTGACATCTAACTAGCATCCTGCCAAACAGGAAGCTGATCACCCCATTCAATTCCTCTTCACTTTTGTTTTTAAAGCTGAAAAGCCAAAATTCAACCAGGAAATGAACGCTTTCACCAGACTCCAAAAAGTATCGGCATTGTTTCTATAATGTGCTTTAATTTCTGTAAACGATGAAAGGTTTGAATGCTTCACACTTTTCTCTGAGCAAAAATTAAAAAAACAAAACGACGACAGTATATGTAATAACTATATGTGACCTGTTCCAACGAAACCCGGACAAAGTCGCACAATGTGTTTCGTCACAATGTACTCCTGAAGTCATTTCGGGATGGATTTTACCATTTTGAGGTTTTAGGTTTCCCTAAGTCACTCACTATTAATCTACAATCTCCTCAAATTTGAACAAAATCCGTCTACCAGAAGTGGTTTTTTTTGTCAATTTTGTGAAACATTTGTGTATAGAAATAATACGTTTTTCTAAACTTCAAAGCTGTTTATCTCATAATTATGTTGTCAGGGTTTTATCACTAAATCCAGACCCCAGGGAAGATAGGGTGGGGGTACATATGTAAATGATACATCATTTTAAAGCTGAAAACCTAGAGAATTTGAAAAAAGCAAAATCTAAAAAAAATAAAAAGTCGACTTTGTCCGGGTTTCGTTGGAGCAGGTCACATATGTAGTGCACTATTTCCCTTATTGCCATGTTACAGTTGTATATTATAACACCTCTTGCAAGTTCTGTATTCTGGTTGGCTGAAACACAGTCACGTGGGGTTAACTAATAATAGGCTAGTGCATGAGATTTACGCCACCGTGAATTTGCGGGAAATAGTTCCTGGAAGCGGGCAATAGACTTACAATTTTTGACTGGTTACAGCGCCCTTAAAGAGGTTTGCCAGGCTCATCTTAATATGAAAAATGGCGACGTCTGGATCTATTGGACCTAGGTGTGTTATAAAACACATATGGACTGGCATGATTCGGTCACTAGAGCACGTCTATCCCCTCTCGGGCCTGTGAGTGACTAGAAGGGGGCCTATTTCCCTGGGCCTTCAGCCTCGGGAAATAGGCCCCCCTTCTGGTCACTTACAGTCCCTCGGGGGGAATAGACGTGCTATAGTGACCTCATTGCCAGTCCATATGTGTATACTATTTACCGGCCTGTTCCATGTGGTAGTTGACCCATCGGATAAGCAGCTCTTCCGGTGATAAAGACATCAAGGTGTTGATGTCCTCGCCCTCCCGCAGCAGACGCATCAAGCCCGGCACCTGCTGAAGATCGATCTTGGCAAACAGTCCCACCTGAATAGATGAATATATTTGCATAATTAATAATTCCAACTTGGATTTGATGGCATATTTGAATATTTAATTTAGAGTTTCATGAAAATCCATGAAAAAAAAAATTTCTTCAGAATCTTGACTAGAAACTTAAGAACATACAAATGAACGAAACCTCTAATGACCCTACGTGACCTTTGACCCGCATCCAAGTTTTATCCAAATCCATGAAAGTATGTTGAAGTTCTACATATATTTTTTTACAAAACAACATGAAACCATCGAATGTCGTGTTTCCCAGGATTTAAAACGGTTGACGGATAAACAGCGAGCGGGGCCGGAAATATCAGGGTGTGCTACCCAAGGATGCTGGCCTGAACCCGCCTCTGGTCGAGGTTCGTGAAAAACAAATTCCGCACCTGGGCTCGGTCAATGTTAAAATAATTTTTTTTTCTTTACAAGTTGTTGTATATTCCCTTTAAAACGTGTAAGGGGCTTGACAAATAGGAATGGAAATTCATGAAATTTTGTGTCTTTTCTTATCTTACCCGGATAATTTGCCAGAGCAAGCCAAGAACCAAATGCGGCGTTCCTTCAAGCAGATCTCCGGCCCCAATGTTCACGATGTTGCAGCCGATGGAGCGGGCCGAATTCAGGGCTAGAGTCAGGTTCTCCCGCTTGGTGTAGACATTGTTGAGTTTCTTGCCTCGGTTGATGGCGCGCTCGTCCACGGTGTCCGGTACCGACTGGTTGATCATCATGCTGTAATGTCGAGAAATAAGGGTCAATTATCAACAAGATATCCACTAAATTCTTAATTTTAGTTGATGGCAAGCTTGTCCACGGTGTCCACAACCGATTGGTTGATCATCATTCTGTAAAGTCGAGAAACTGGGTCATTATCAACAAGATATCCACTAATTCTTAATTTTGGTAGATGGCGCGCTCGTCCACGGTGTCCACTACCAACTGGTTGATCATCATGCAAAGTCGAGAAATTGGGTCAATTATCAACAAGATATCCACTAATTCTTAAATTTGGTTGATATGGCAAGCTCGTTCACGGTGTCCGCTACCAATTGGTTGATCATGCAAAGTCGATAAATTGGGTCAATTATCAACAAAATATCCACTAATTCCTAATTTTGGTTGATGGCGCGCTCGTCCACGGTGTCCGGTACCGACTGGTTGATCATCATGCTGTAAAGTCGAGAAATAAGGGTCAATTATCAACAAGATATCCACTAAATTCTTAAATTTAGTTGATGGCAAGCTTGTCCACAGAGTTCGCTACCAACTGGTTGATCATTTATGGTAATATCTGGAAATGGGATTAATTATCAACAAGATATCCACTAATTCTTAAATTTGGTTGATGGCGCGCTCGTCCACGGTGTCCACTACCAACTGGGGCCAATTTCATAACGCTGCTAAGCACAAAAATATGTTTAGCATGAAAATTTGTCCTCGGCAAAAACAAGGTTACAGACCAAATTTTCACGTGGTCTTTATTGTTTTTGATTGATAATCAGAGCTCTGGTTTTTTGCTTAGCATGAAAAACACATAGAATTTTGGCTGGTAACCTGTTTTTAATGAGCAAGACTTCTTTTGCGCTAAGCAAATTGTTGTGCTTAGCAGCTCTATGAAATTGGCCCCTGGTTGATCATTTACGGTAATATCGGAAAATGGGATCAATTATCAACAAGATATCCACCATTTTTTTATTTTGGTTGATGGCATGCTCATCTAATGGTCTGCGATTTACAATTCGTGGCCAATTTTTTGAACATTTTGAAAATCCCACGGCTATCAAATCTGTCACAAATTCTGGGCAGTTTGACATTCTGACATTGCTGTCTTACCACAGAAGTATTCCGTCGTTGATCTTCTTGAAGATGTCGTTGTTGTCTTCGTTTATTGGTAGGTACGCCTTGGCCTCGTTAACCTGGGCCAGTTTATTGTTGATAAAATCTAGAAGAAACAGAAAACAGGACAAGGCAATCCAAGTATTAACTTCAATAGTACATGTATACACATGTATAAACATATAATCAGTTCTCTGGTAATGCAAAGAATCCTCCAGTGCTCTGCAGCTGGAGTGCATTGGCATGTGCCACTGACTTGCAGTAAACAACTCTCATAGAGCAAGGGTTAATCAGTTCTCTGGTAATGCAAAGAATCCTCCAATGCTCTGAAGCTGGAGTGCATTGGCCTGTACCACCGACTCGCAGTAAACAACTCTCATAGAGCAAGGGTTAATCAGTTCTCTGGTAATGCAAAGAATCCTCCAATGCTCTGAAGCTGGAGTGCATTGGCCTGTACCACTGACTTGCAGTAAACAACTCTCATAGAGCAAGGGTTAATCAGTTCCCTGGTAATGCAAAGAATCCTCCAATGCTCTGCAGCTGGAGTGCATTGGCCTCTACCACTGACTTGCAGTAAACAACTCTCATAGAGCAAGGGTTAATCAGTTCTCTGGTAATGCAAAGAATCCCCCAATGCTCTGCAGCTGGAGTACATTGGCCTGTACCACTGACTTGCAGTAAACAACTCTCATAGAGCAAGGGTTAATCAGTTCTCTGGTAATGCATAGAATCTTCCAATGCTCTGCAGCTGGAGTGCATTGGCATGTACCACTGACTTGCAGGAAACAACTCTCATAGAGCAAGGGTTAATCAGTTCTCTGGTAATGCAAAGAATCCTCCAATGCTCTGCAGCTGGAGTTCATTGGCCTGTACCACTGACTTGCAGTAAAGAACTCTCATAGAGCAAGGGTTAATCAGTTCTCTGGTAATGCAAAGAATCCCCCAATGCTCTGCAGCTGGAGTACATTGGCCTGTACCACTGACTTGCAGTAAACAACTCTCATAGAGCAAGGGTTAATCAGTTCTCTGGTAATGCATAGAATCTTCCAATGCTCTGCAGCTGGAGTGCATTGGCATGTACCACTGACTTGCAGGAAACAACTCTCGTAGAGCAAGGGTTAATCAGTTCTCTGGTAATGCAAAGAATCCTCCAATGCTCTGCAGCTGGAGTGCATTGGCATGTACCCACTGACTTGCAGTAAACAACTCTCATAGAGCAAGGGTTAATCAGTTCTCTGGCAATGCAAAGAATCCTCCAATGCTCTGCAGCTGGAGTGCATTGGCATGTACCACTGACTTGCAGTAAACAACTCTCATAGAGCAAGGGTTAATCAGTTCTCTGGTAATGCAAAGAATCCTCCAATGCTCTGCAGCTGGAGTGCATTGGCCTGTACCACTGACTTGCAGTAAACAACTCTCATAGAGCAAGGGTTAATCAGTTCTCTGGTAATGCAAATAATCCTCCAATGCTCTGCAGCTGGAGTGCATTGGCCTGTACCACTGACTTGCAGTAAACAACTCTCATAGAGCAAGGGTTAATCAGTTCTCTGGTAATGCAAAGAATCCTCTAATGCTCTGCAGCTGGAGTGCATTGGTCTGTACCACTGACTTGCAATAAACAACTATCATAGAGGAAGGGTTAATCAGTTCTCTGGTAATGCAAAGAATCCTCCAATGCTCTGCAGCTGGAGTGCATTGGCATGTACCACTGACTTACAGTAAACAACTCTCATAGAGCAAGGGTTAATCAGTTCTCTGGTAATGCAAAGAATCCTCCAATGCTCTGCAGCTGGAGTGCATTGGCCTGTACCACTGACTTGCTTTAAACAACTCTCATAGAGCAAGGGTTAATCAGTTCTCTGGTAATGCAAAGAATCCTCCAATGCTCTGCAGCTGGAGTGCATTGGCATGTACCATTGACTTGCAGTAAACAACTCTCATAGAGCAAGGGTTAATCAGTTCTCTGGTAATGCAAAGAATCCTCCAATGCTCTGCAGCTGGAGTGCATTGGCATGTACCACTGACGTGCAGTAAACAGCTCTCATAGAGCAAGGGTTAATCAGTTCTCTGGTAATGCAAAGAATCTTCCAATGCTCTGCAGCTGGAGTGCATTGGCAAGTACCACTGACTTGCAGTAGACAACTCTCATAGAGCAAGGGTTAATCAGTTCTCTGGTAATGCAAAGAATCCTCCAATGCTCTGCAGCTGGAGTGCATTGGCCTGTACCACTGACTTGCAGTAAACAACTCTCATAGAGCAAGGGTTAATCAGTTCTCTGGTAATGCAAAGAATCCTCCAATGCTCTGCAGCTGGAGTGCATTGGCCTGTACCACTGACTTGTAGTAAACATCTCTCATAGAGCAAGGGTTAATCAGTTCTCTGGTAATGCAAAGAATCCCCCAATGCTCTGCAGCTGGAGTGCATTGGCCTGTACCACTGACTTGCAGTAAACACCCCTCATAGAGCAAGGGTTAATCAGTTCTCTGGTAATGCAAAGAATCCTCCAATGCTCTGCAGCTGGAGTGCATTGGCCTGTACCACTGACTTGCAGTAAACACCCCTCATAGAGCAAGGGTTAATCAGTTCTCTGGTAATGCAAAGAATCCTCCAATGCTCTGCAGCTGGAGTGCATTGGCCTGTACCACTGACTTGCAGTAAACAACTCTCATAGAGCAAGGGTTAATCAGTTCTCTGGTAATGCAAAGAATCCTCCAATGCTCTGCAGCTGGAGTGCATTGGCCTGTATCACTGACTTGCAGTAAACAACTCTCATAGAGCAAGGGTTAATCAGTTCTCTGGTAATGCAAAGAATCCTCCAATGCTCTGCAGCTGGAGTGCATTGGCCTGTACCACTGACTTGCAGTAAACAACTCTCATAGAGCAAGGGTTAATCAGTTCTCTGGTAATGCAAAGAATCCTCCAATGCTCTGCAGCTGGAGTGCATTAGCCTGTATCACTGACATGCAGTAAACAACTCTCATAGAGCAAGGGTTAATCAGTTCTCTGGTAATGCAAAGAATCCTCCAATGCTCTGCAGCTGGAGTGCATTGGCCTGTACCACTGACTTGCAGTAAACAACTCTCATAGAGCAAGGGTTAATCAGTTCTCTGGTAATGCAAAGAATCCTCCAATGCTCTGAAGCTGGAGTGCATTAGCCTGTACCACTGACTTGCATAAAACAACTCTCATAGAGCAAGGGTTAATCAGTTCTCTGGTAATGCATAGAATCTTCCAATGCTCTGCAGCTGGAGTGCATTGGCATGTACCACTGACTTGCATAAAACAACTCTCATAGAGCAAGGGTTAATCAGTTCTCTGGTAATGCAAAGAATCCTCCAATGCTCTGCAGCTGGAGTGCATTGGCATGTACCACTGACTTGCAGGAAACAACTCTCATAGAGCAAGGGTTAATCAGTTCTCTGGTAATGCAAAGAATCCTCCAATGCTCTGCAGCTGGAGTGCATTGGCATGTACCACTGACTTGCAGTAAAGAACTCTCATAGAGGAAGGGTTAATCAGTTCTCTGGTAATGCAAAGAATCCTCCAATGCTCTGCAGCTGGAGTGCATTGGCCTGTACCACTGACTTGCATTAAACAACTCTCATAGAGCAACGGTTAATCAGTTCTCTGGTAATGCAAAGAATCCTCCAATGCTCTGCAGCTGGAGTGCATTGGCATGTACCATTGACTTGCAGTAAACAACTCTCATAGAGCAAGGGTTAATCAGTTCTCTGGTAATGCAAAGAATCCTCCAATGCTCTGCAGCTGGAGTGCATTGGCCTGTACCACTGACTTGCAGTAAACAACTCTCATAGAGCAAGGGTTAATCAGTTCTCTGGTAATGCAAAGAATCCTCCAATGCTCTGCAGCTGGAGTGCATTGGCCTGTACCACTGACTTGCAGTAAACAACTCTCATAGAGGAAGGGTTAATCAGTTCTCTGGTAATGCAAAGAATCCTCCAATGCTCTGCAGCTGGAGTGCATTGGCATGTACCATTGACTTGCATTAAACAACTCTCATAGAGCAAGGGTTAATCAGTTCTCTGGTAATGCAAAGAATCCTCCAATGCTCTGAAGCTGGAGTGCATTGGCATGTACCATTGACTTGCAGTAAACAACTCTCATAGAGCAAGGGTTAATCAGTTCTCTGGTAATGCAAAGAATCCTCCAATGCTCTGCAGCTGGAGTGCATTGGCCTGTACCACTGACTTGCAGTAAACAACTCTCATAGAGGAAGGGTTAATCAGTTCTCTGGTAATGCAAAGAATCCTCCAATGCTCTGCAGCTGGAGTGCATTGGCATGTACCATTGACTTGCATTAAACAACTCTCATAGAGCAAGGGTTAATCAGTTCTCTGGTAATGCAAAGAATCCTCCAATGCTCTGAAGCTGGAGTGCATTGGCATGTACCATTGACTTGCAGTAAACAACTCTCATAGAGCAAGGGTTAATCAGTTCTCTGGTAATGCAAAGAATCCTCCAATGCTCTGCAGCTGGAGTGCATTGGCCTGTACCACTGACTTGCAGTAAACAACTCTCATAGAGCAAGGGTTAATCAGTTCTCTGGTAATTCAAAGAATCCTCCAATGCTCTGCAGCTGGAGTGCATTGGCATGTACCACTGACTTGTACCACTGACTTGCAGTAAACAACTCTCATAGAGCAAGGGTTAATCAGTTCTCTGGTAATGCAAAGAATCCTCCAATGCTCTGAAGCTGGCGTGCATTGGCCTGTACCACTGACTTGCAGTAAACAACTCTCATAGAGCAAGGGTAGGGAGGGGGTTAATTAAAAGGCAGAACTCACTGGCGAAGGCAACTTTCTCGGCTTCTGCGACGGAGTGGGTGGTTCCCTCGGCTGATGTGTCTGACGTTCCTGCCAAGGCCGAGATGCCTTCTTTCTTCGAGATGACCTTCCGGAATGTTTTGGCGACATCTTGGTTCTTGACATCACAATATAACTTCAAAAAACACACACACAAGAAAAAGATGTAGGTTTTTGGAAACAAATGTACGGATGTAGATTACAAGGCAATTGAAAGTTGACACTGCGAATGGGATCGTTTTCAGTTGGCACATGACTGCCAACAGCAGCTGCACTGCACAATGGACTGAGTGTGCAGCTGCCTCACAGCATTCCGGATGGATTAGCGGGCAGCGGTCACTGCCACATCCCAGCGTTAAGTGGGGACTGTCTGACACCAGCAAGTACATAAGTTTTTTGTTGTCGTTTTTTTTTCGTTTTTTTTCTTCGATTGATTAAAATACAGTTTATGTTCAGTAGACCAAGACTTACAGTGAAAAACTCGGAGAGATTCAGTTGTTTGTCATTGTCTTTGTCGATTCTCTTGATGAGGTCTCGGACAGCGTAGCCAGGCATTTCAATGCCCACCTGACGGAATAAATCTCCCAGCTCATGGGAAGTAATGAAACCGTTGCCATCTACGTCGAACTGCGGGGATAGTAAAATAAAAACAAAACAAAGTTATACAACTTTAGGTGCATTTGTATTAATTTAATACAGTAAGTCAATAAGCTTACTGGTTCAGTTTAAATTACCGGTATTTTATTTTTATTTTAATGGGGTCTTTCTTACCAGCTTGTATGCCAACTACCTTGTCAATTGTGACCGGCTCTACAAAAAGGTGTATTACGTCGCGCTGTGCACTATCATGTAATGGCCCGCTCAACGTTGAGAGGGTAAACATTTCATCCAAATGTGATTTTCATTTTTTGTCATGAATGACATCTTTAATACCTACAGTTTCAGGTTTCATTCAAAGAAATGTTGATTTTGATTAATAAAGTGGCAAAAACTACCATTTTGTGTGCATCGTTCTGTTGTAGTACAACAGAGCCGGCTTTTTCAAAGCCTGTTTTCTCAGTTGTGTAATTTGAACTCCAAGGAAGTAATCAATATGTAAACATGTCATATTTCCAGAATGGGAGGGGCTATGGAGCTCTATTATATACCAAATGAAAGCTTACGTTGTGGGCTTTTTTCAACCATGTATATAACCCAAGTTCTTTTTTTTGCGACATACATGTAATACACCTTTTTGTAGAGCCGGTCACAATTAGCTAAGGTGCATCCACCGAACCATGAACAATTGCAAGAACACTACTGTCACACTAATCATGTACATGTAAGCGTGCAGTTTGTGACCTCGTCTTTGTATACATGTATGTACACGTGTAAAATGGAACACGGACCAACATACTACATGTACGTGCCATTTATTTGTACCCGAGTTTATATGACTACAGTTTAGCTATTCCTATTGGTCGAGAGGCAGACACCTGACTATGATTAAACGGCAGATAAAACATGGTCCAGCCAGTTTTAAACACTTTTTCGGTGTCACCTTAAATTTAGACCCCTACATGTACGAGCTCTAAATTTATCAATTTAAAGCTTACAATGTGGGCTTTCCAACCATGTATATAACTCCATTTCCAATGGTCGCAGGTTTAAACCCTGCTTCAGTCCAGTCAAATTGTTAAAAATATAAACACAATTACAATGTTTAAAGGTAGGATACCTTTAACCCTAACCCCCTAGGCCTTACTTTGGGCTAAAGAACTGCGTACTAATACTACTTAGTATTTTGTAGCATTGGGTCTCTCTGTGACTGATGATTGGGTGTGTACTGACAGAGTACAGATACTGCCAACTACAAAATACTAATAGTGGCAATACAGGTCAGTAATACTTGCCTGGCAAAAAAATGCAGTAGCCCAGCCTTGACCCATTGCTGTGTCCCAAGTGACAATTTTTGCTGTAGAGTTTAGAACACCTTACACAGCATACATGGGCCATGCACACTCAGCAAGCAGAGGGACCCAATGCTAAAAAGTACTACGAGTGCAATAAGGGGTGAAGTACCAAATACTAAAAATTACTACAGGCATTGCACACAAGTCAGTGAGAGTACTGCATACTACTTTTTACTACTTGTAGTAAAAAGTAGCATTAGGTAGGGTTAGGGTTAGGTAGAAAATTGAATTATAAACAAAAAAATAACGATCGCCGGATGCCGATCGAGAAAAAACAATAACAACATTAGACTGATTGCAACAATGGCGGTTGAAAACAACACCGTTTTTTCTTCTATTTCTCAGCATCGATGATTGTAAAACTTTGAACAGGTCATTAAACGATATTTCCTATAAAATACCCCCTGAATCCACCTATTCATGATAATTCAAGCAATTACCAATGGTGTATGCTACCTTTAACAAACTAGTGTTTACATAGATCTGCCTAATGTCTATTTTAAGGGCAATCATTTCTGCTACGTATGGACCACGGAGAAAAATAAAATTCCTTGCCCAGCCATGCCAGTATAACATTTCAATTATTGTGTACATTTCAAAAAGGTCAAAAAGTCACCATGACTCACTTTACAAAACAAACCGCACGCCCCACAACATTCCCCTCCCCCACAACATACCGGGTGCCTACCTAGTGTGTAATGTACCCTGATAATGAACTTGGAATTGGATAAAATTACTTGTATACCCGTGGTACTGTGCTAAGACCACCCACATTAATGATGTACATGTAGTATAGTAGGCCTACATGTACATATGTGACCTGTTCCAACGAAACCCGGACAAAGTCGCACAATGTGTTTTGTCACAATGTACTCCTGAAGTCATTTCGGGATGGATTTTACCATTTTGAGGTTTTAGGTTTTCCTAAGTCACTCACTATTAATCTACAATCTCCTCAAATTTGAACAAAATCCGTCTACCAGAAGTGTGTTTTTTGTCATTTTTGTGAAACATTTGTGTATAGAAATAATACGCTTTTCTGAACTTCAAAGCTGTTTATCTCATAATTAGGTTGTCAGGGTTTTATTACTAAATCCAGACCCCAGGGAAGATAGGGTGGGGGTACATATGTAAATGATACATCATTTTAAAGCTGAGAACCTAGAGAATTTGAAAAAAGCAAAATCTGAAAAACTAAAAAGTCGACTTTGTCCGGGTTTCGTTGGAACAGGTCACAATTGTACTTGTAAACAACAAGTAAACACTATTAGGTCATAATGTGGGCATTGTGGGAGCACTCAAAGTAGGCACACAAACGTTTGATAAAGTCCACAATTGTGTATTAACTGTCGTTTACGGTTACCGGTGACATCCATGGGCCGTGTAAACCTACCGGTTATTTGCCAAAGGTTAAACTGAACAACGCCGACCACTTCGATAAAACGACAGTGTGAAATAATTAACGTGCTACACATAAATGGGCGTGGACCGTGTACAAATAATGACAGTCTGTATTAATACATGTTGGTTTGGAGGTCAGATTCAGTAATTAAAGTACACAGGATCAGTGGGGTTATTATTATGGCCCCTGAACATGAACCCAAAAGTCTAGAAATATCATCGAAAAAAAAATACATTTTGTTAAAAAAGGCATCAACCCTAACTCCCTACCCCATTTTTCTTACCTAAAATGACCTTAATCCTGCAAAATGCTGCAATTTGCAAAGAGAATTTTGAATGGTTATCGGTAGGACTAGCTACATGTAGGATACACATTGGTAATTGCTTAAATTATCAGGAATGGGTGGATTTGGTGGTTGTACTTTATAGTAAATATATCGTTTAATAATATTCCTTAATAATTCGGTAGTAAAAATGTTTGATATATCTGCAAATGGTGTATCCAACAAAATATACCTTTAATTAAAAGAAGGAAATGATATAGCAGGTTCTCTATTTATGCACAACATGCAGTTTTTTCTTTGAATTTAATAGTGAAAGAGGTTGGATTTGAAGCGGACAGGAAATCCTGGTCATTTGATAACTAGCCTCTACAAGTACACATGTACACAAAGGAAATGCACACTGCGAGCTATGGTACATGTGCAGCTGGGCAACCTTAACCCTGTACAAGTGTTTAGAATGTACTACAAAAATACCAAGAACAGCACAACAGGCAAACAAAAGATCCTCTCAGTCCTCAAACTTTCATCTTTTTAAAAATATTGTCTTATGTTGTTAAAGTGTACAATAAGTCAACAAAATATACTGAATTATTATGAATTAAGTATACTAGTTAATATGTGACCCGCTCCATCGTAATCAGGAATAAGTCGCTGAGGCCGTTTTACGCAATCGGCCGTTTAAGTGAACGCTAGGGTGAAAATCGTGACCAAGTCGATTTTCTGAACATTGTATTTTTAGGAAGTGTAGTTATAACAGATTATTGTCATTATTGTCTTGTATGTGAAAACGATCAATAAAGATAAAAATGAAGAGGATTTGTGTGCGCTGTCCGTATGATTTTTGTAAATTTTGTTTATTTCAAAGCTGTTTTTCTCGGAATGTGGATTCGGCAAATAAATATACACCTGTCATCTTCATCAGACCAAAACTCGTTAACCTAAACAGATACACACTTGTGATGGGTATCATTAGAAAGCTTATGAAATTCCCTTTCTCACCATATATATGCACATCTCAAAAAGGAAATTTTGCGACTTATTCCTGAATTCGATGGAGCGGGTCACATACACACCTTACTTGACTCATAGAGAAAGGAACAGACTATAAAGTTTGTGAATATAACTCCAGCATCCTGTGAAATCACAGCATTTGTCGTTTTAATATTGTAACCAGTTCGCGCCGGATGACGTATATAAACGCAAAGTTTTCCCCAAATTCAAAACGGATGACGCATAAACACGCCACGTTCAAGATCGGAAATGTCTGTCCGCAGCGAGCAAGGACGGAAATGCGTGGGTGTGCTTCCCGGCACTATCGGCCTGAACCCGCTTCGGATCGAGTTTCGTTAAAAATAATCCCGCGCGTCGGCTCGGCGATGTTAAAATAATCCCGGCGCGAACTGGTTAACCACTTGCAAAATAAAACCTGCTGTTCTTGTTGTCTGGTTCCCCGACCCACGTACATAACGAATTAACCTTTAACCTGCTAATTTGTGCATTCAAAAGTATGCTAGTTTATACATGTTCTCGATGTAAGCAACAATGAGGGACATTTTCGCAATCGGGGGCCAATTTCATAGAGCTGCTAAGCAAAAAAATTTGCTTAGCACAAAAAGTCTTGCTCATTAAAAACAGGTTACTAGCCAAAATTATACATGTTTTTCATGCTAAGCAAGAAAACAGCTGATTATCAATCCAGAACAATAAAGATCAGGTAAAAATTTGGTCTGTAACCTTGTTTTTGCCAAGGACAAATTGTCATGCTAAGCAAATTGTTGTGCTTAGCAGCTCTATGAAATTGGTCCCAGCTGTTCTTGTTGTCTGGTTCCCAGACCCACGTACATAACAAAATAACCTTTAACCTGCTAATTTGTGCCTTCAAATTTATGCTAGTTATTATATACATGTACTCGTGGTAAGCAACAATGATAAACATTTTTTAAATCAGGTGATGGACGCTATTACGATAAACATTGTACAGCGTACCTGCGCTAGTTCCTGGTGATAGAAATTTGTGTTTCCTGTTATGGTACATTCAGTCTTTTCCTTATGCATTGAATACTTTTATATTCCCACACAATAGCCACCTGACAAAAGGACTCATTCCTATCCCCAGTTAGAACAGGTTTGTAAAGGACTTGTTTCCCCAAAGGTCAAAGTTTTGAATATGGATCAGGTGAACAAAACAACTAGGTTTTTCCCCTTTGCATTCTATTTTATTTTTTGGACCCTGGAAATTTTTAGAATTGTATTTTAATTTCACCCTGAAAAATGGATGTATGATGAAGATGATGATCATGCATTTGTAAAAGCGCCATCTATCTAGTTGCCTATTCCGAGGCGCTGCCAGGAACACCGGGGCGAACCCTTCTCTTAGCGAAGAGTGTTACTGGGTTCTTTTACGTGCATTACACAACGCACGGGACCTACAGCTTTACGTCCCATCCGAAGGACGAAGCAATAGTGGTTTAATTGCCTTGCTTAAGGACACACGTGTCGACACCGGGACTCGAACCCACACTCTGCGGAACAGAAAACCGAGTTCTTAACCGCCCGGCCACGACATGTACAATGTATGTCTACATGTATCCATACACCTCACCTACAGATTCTGTGTCTTGATTGGCCAAGAACTAGTCACATGATATTTTAAATTGTTACTATCTTTCTGTGCACGGCCAAAAGTATAGACGATGCTCCCTCTGACGTCACGTGTTTACATCTGTATTCAAACGTGCCCGGCAGTGATGCGCACACATCGTGTTTTACATAAAATCTGCTTAACCCTAACCCTGCCAGATCCAGCACAGTGCATCTGTGGTGACTGCTTGACCTTGCTGCACTCTGCACACAAGTCAATGTGACAAAGTATGCACTCTGTTGCGTCTGGCAGGGTTTCTAGCCAAAATACCCTGGAGGGTAAGGGTTAAAGAGTGACGTCGCAGGTCAGATCGCCTTTAAATTATGTGACCTCTGATGTCATCTCTTAACCAAATTTGTGTAAAACATGATGCGCGCGAATATTGCCGGGCACATTTGAATACAGATGTAAACAGAGGGCACATCTTCTATACATACTTTTTGTACATTTACCCGTAGCACGTACAAACTTATCGCGGAAATTCCCATATGCAAATTAGGTGAACAGCGCCGCTCATTATGACGTCATCGTACGTTCTCGCTTTACGCGCGTCATCGCCTTCGGCCACTTCCGGGTACGGACTCGCTTCCGTTTTATGAATGAAATCATTATGCATCGGGTACTGCACATGCGTAGTGATGGTATGAGAAAAAGCTAAGATGGCCGCTGTCTAGTGCTGAAAAAAGCTTCCAAATCGGTGAAGTTTTGGGTGAGTTATGACAGTTTAAAAACTTTTTGCGTCTTCCTTTTTTGGAACTCAAAGTTCTTACTGTCTCAGAGAGTCCATATTTGTAATAATGTTATTCTTTCTCACGAAATTTCTTTGGAAATCAAGCGATTTAGTTCCGAATAGTTCATTTGTTTAGCTGTCGAATGGTGTTACACACGTGGGTGGTCGGATTGATAGCGCGATGGTCGCGAGCAATATGCATGGCCATTTTTAGATGAAACTCCCAAAATTTGCCAATAATTCGGTCGACCCCCGCGTCGATGCATTGTTATGGAAATTGAGCGGCGGCGCATCGTTAAAAATAGAATGACTGGAGGGGAATGACCAGCAAATTGGCGGGACAATCTTACGTCACAAAAGTCACTGATAATGTTGGGCGTCAAATGAGTGCAAGTGCGCAGGCGTGCAAATTCGTAGCAACCAAAGTACTATACCATTAGCAACCAAGGTACTATACCCATGGCGCTGTATTTGTGTGCAAATGTATACAGATGTGCGCATTGCGTAAACTATAGCGCGTATTTTTCTAAAGAGCCAGTGCTACATTCAAACATTCAAACAATTTTTGAAGAGGTGGTTTAAAAAAAAACCAAAGACATTTCCCACCAATTTTGTATTGAAATCGAAGTTTATTTATAAAGCCAATTATTAAATTCCTCAAAAATTCCTAGCCTGGTATTCTTTCTTGGCTTGATTATTGATATCGTCCGCACAGCTTCTAAAAATGTCATCGGCATATTTTAAAACAATTACAGGATATCTAGCGCAATCATTTTGTTGGATGCCTAGAATCTTATTTCCTTTCAAATAGGTAATATATTTCCTAATAATTTGGTACATGTAGTAACAATTTTTGATATATTTGCAAATGGTGTATTCTACTTTAAGATCCAAAATTACAAAAAACATACAAATTTACAAGAAACACATCAAATTATAGACTTATTTCATAATACATACATTCACTTTTAAGCAAATTTCAGTTGAATTTGATGACCGACTGAAAGTGAAACTAGGCCAAAATGTGAAAACAGGAACTGCAAGTACCAGTTGACATTTCCGTTGGAACTTGGATTTTCGTTGAATTTTTTCGGAATTTTTGTTGAATTGAACAGGCAAGTCATTTGATTTATTCTGAATGCATTCAAAATCGCCTTCTGTTGTGTTACCATGGTTACTTACAGTATAATAACACCAAGTTGGATTCCGGATTCAAAAATTGAGCGAGATTCAACCGTTTTTGTTTTTTTTAAGTAAACCGTGCAGCAGTTTAATAATAATAGGAGTAATTGCACGTAATTTGTTCATTGTTTCTATCGTTTTAACGTCGTTAACCTGTAAAAAACCTTTTTAACTCAGGAGCTTCGCCCTGCGGGCGTCAGGGTGACTAGGGGCCAATTTCACGGAGCTGCTAAGCACAAAAATGTGCTTAGCACAAAAAAGTCTTGCTCATTAAAAACTGGTTACCAGCCAAAATTCTACGTGTTTTTCATGCTAAGCAAAAAACCAGTTGATTATCATCAAAAACAGTAAAGATCACGTGAAAATTTGGTCTGTAACTCCGTGAAATTGGCCCTAGGTCTACTTCGTAGCCGGCATAGGAACCCCATAGTCAGGATAGTAGTACGAGTACTTTTTGGTAGGCTTCGGGTCCGAGTATAAACGGAAGCAAGCCGAGTAACTAGGACTCTACTTTACTTATCGCTTTATATTTTTAACATCTGGACATGATCTGGTGATTAGTAGGGTCCTACACAGTGGTCGCTATAACATTTAAACCAAATTTTACTTTGCCAAATGTTCGATTTTAGGATGTTTATAATCAGTAAACTTTATATAACTTTTTTAGAAACACTTTTTAACCCTCATTCCTCAACTTACCTCTTTAAAGTGATCCATAATTTCATTCACTTTATCCACAGAAATCCCATTCTCAGCTGACAGTTGCTCCGGATCCATATTGAAGTTATAATATCGGTCGTCGGATATCTGTTTTGGATCAAGTCGCAAGTTTTTGAAACAAAAAACCAGGAAGTTTTTTTGGCAAACGAGTCGATCGTCGGCACGTCGCACAAAGATCTGCACGCCGTAATATGAACCGCACTCACCCGTTCGCGTCTGCTCAAGTTTCGGTCAACTTATCAATGCCGTTTCGCACGATCAGAGCGATTTAGTTGGCACTTGTGGTCCTGTGTTAGCCGATTCTTTGTGCCAGGGGATCTTAATAAGATAAAATGCAGACTAGATTAATTAAAACTAATCGTTTAGTTGATTAAAGGGCGTAAACCGCGCAAAACCAATAACGGAAGTGACCAAAAAAAATACACAGGTGGTTAGGGTGATTGTCAACTCGCCCCCTGACCGACTCGCCCCTGACCTACTCGCCCCTGACCAACTCGCCCCCTGACCGACTCGCCCCCTGACCGACTCGCCTCTTACTAACTCGAGTCGGTCAGGGGGCGAGTTAGTACGGGGCGAGTCGGTCAGGGGGCGAGTTGGAAAGGGGCGAGTAGGTAAGGGGCAAGTCGGTCAGGGGGCGAGTTGACCTGACACCGTTAGGATTATAACTACGCATGCGCGAATAAAAAGTACCTCCCAGTTTTTAGACTGGTATCATGTCTCGTCATGTTTGCCAGATCAAATTCATGTTCCCATTATTTTCTAAGTAAAATCGCTATTTCCTAACAGAAATGCATGTTTTGCTTTATAAATTCTAGTCACGTTTTTGGTTTGGAACAAAAGGGTATCCGTGTCACGCGGACTTTGTTGTCTGTTTAAAGTGCAAACTGTTTTCTTGTTCTTATGAATATTAGGGACTGATTGAATGTTAAGATACACAGTACATGAAATGTTTATTCTTACATATATTATTTATTTAATTATTTGCCTCATGTTCTTTTTTTCTTACAGAGTTTTAGCTTTTATATAATATATTATTTGTGTAAGTGATCCATTTTAAGATTGGATTAGTAGGCTCTTGAGTCACAGTGATTAAGTTCGCTTTTATTAATCCTGGCCATCTTAGAATGGGTTGTTTGTTTTGTCATGTTTCTATCCTGCTGCCTTTATGATTAATGTTTCCTTTACTTATTATCCCTTGTTTTGATAATTGCTGCTTTCTTGTACATGTTTTGTTACTTTGACTTTCAATTTTTTGCTCTCTACACCCGTACCCCTTCTCTTCTCTCCCATCCCACTATACTCTGCTTTTCATTCCATTTATTATTTCAGTCTGTACTCTTATGATCTACACGTAAAATATATACATCCTGTTACATATCTTGATTGATCCGTTCAATATCATGTATTGTCTGTATGATTGTTGCTTGTTTTGGCCGAATAAATAATAATAATAATAATAACTAGGCGGTCACCCGGGGTTTGTCGGTTCTCGGGTTTGTAGCTATACTTCCCTGGATGGATGGGGATTGTGGATACATGTTGACTCTATCATGGAGGTGCCAAATAAAAATGTTGAAAGAAACACATTCACAAATATGGTTAATGATACCTTTAAAATGGGAGATATTTGTGGGAGATGTATGACATATTTGATGATGCAATAATTACATTTGCAAGACTTCAGGATAGATTACATTGGTTGTAACCAAAGTATTGTTCATGAAGCCTTGTGAGTTGGTTGGTTCTACTTTCACATATATGTCATGAAATGCCCGAGCTCGTGAGAATGCTACATATAGCTGTCCGTGTGAAAACACTGGTGCTGGTAAATATATTCCTACTTTCTGGAACGTTTGTCCCTGCGCCTTGTTGATTGTCATGACATATGCCAATCGAAGAGGAAATTGACGGCGTTCCAGAATGAAGGGCAAGTTGGCATCTGATGGAGCTAAGGTTATACGTGGAATGAGGACTCTTTGTCCACATTTATCTCCGGCTATAATCTCAGCATCCAGTATGTTGGTATGGATTTAAACATTCTGGCTATTTTATGTATTTTTTTAAGGACATCCATTGCAAGCATGTAAACATTGAAATCAGTATTGCGCAATACAGACATAAAACAGCCATATGATACAAATAACAACGACCAACAGCTCTAACTACCCCCCAGGGGATATCTGGGTGGCGATTGATAACAGCTGTGTTTGTTCTCTACCAAGGCCGCTCAAAGAGATGTCAGCGACTTTTTTTGACAGCGGCTAAACACAAAGGGATCAGATTTCGATTTGTCTCCACAACTCTATGGCTTTTGGCCCAAACCATTATTTTGAAGGGATGTTTCACCCCCTGAATGACCTCCTGGGTTAGAATTTTTTTCCCAGTCCATTAGCCCGATAGGACAAACTTTGAAAATTCGACCCTTAGACGACCTTTGACCCCGGAAGACCCGAAAAACGCTAACCCGTTTTATTTTTGCCACGCTCACCTCGCATCGAGCATGCATTGCGATCACCGAGTTTAAGCACGATCCGACCAACTTCAAAAAGGTGACCCCTAGATGACCTTTGACCTCGTACGCTCTAGCGAATGCAAACTGGTTCTTGCGGGGACCGAGCCGGACCCACCCACCGAGTTTGAACGCCGCACGACCCCGGGAAGGGGACGAAAAAGCGCGCACAGACAGACACACAGACAGACAGAGACAGACAGAGACAGACAGAGAGTAGCGTATTATTATATAGATAGATAATGAAACTAAAGCGAGATACTTTGAATCCTTCATGCGCCAATTAAAGACATTTTTAATTCATGTGCGTGTTTGTAGACAAAACGAAATACGGATGGGTTGAACTTTGTCTTTTCAACGCGCAAGTAGCCTAGCTATAGGCGTACCGTACGACAACAAAATTATTCACAAATTCGACGAAGCTCTAGTATTTAGTAGTAATAGTACGCTGCGGATCGTACGTCTTTCTCATCTGATATTCAGGAATGCTTTAGTCGCCTACTTCTTAAAGACTACTTTGTAATTCGGCGGCTGTAATATATGTAGTCAACTCGTACGCGAACCAACCACTGACCTCTATACATGGACAGATCATCCATTGTTTCATTTTGAAGTCGGCATGCAGAGAAGTGCAACATGGCGTCACTGCTGTGAGCCAATGAAATGTCCAGGTGTAGAGTTCAGTTGGTTGGTAAATCCACTGACCTCTACAACTGGACATGTCATTGGCTCACAGCAGTGACGCCATGTTGCACTTCCAGTTCGCGCCGACTTCAAGTGTTAGCACAGCAGAATATGGACAATGATCTGTCCAGGTGTTGAGGTCAGTGGAACAACTCGTACGCGGGACAACTCGTACGCAGATTGGTCAACTCGTATGCGGGACAACTCGTACGCCAACCAACTCGTACGCCAGCCAACTCGTACGCGGTCCAACTCGTACGCGGTTCAAAAATGTGGTTCACGGGTACTAACAGGGAGGGCGTCTTTTCAATAACTTGTTAATATATATTACAAATATGTTGTTATATTCAAGATATAGCAATAAATCGTCAGAAAAAGGACTATAATTTGTTATCAAATAGACTGAACTTACGCTAGTAATGTTTCATGAATATCAATTAGTTACCAAGTGATTTTAGAGCTGGATAACGTCCGCATAAGAAACTTAAAATGTAACGACAACGCTGGTAATGCTTCATAAATACTAATTAGTTTTCAATAGGCTTAAGCCCTGTTCGCACTGGACTTAATTTGGGCAAACTAACCGAGCCAATGGGTAACTTACCCATTTCAAGTCCAGTGCGAACACCGGGTAACTTTCCTCAGAGGAAACTTACCCACGCCGCGTGGGTAGTTTAACCGAGCCAAAAGTGCCTTAACCGAGCCAGAAAATCCAGTGCGGACGCGACGTCTCGGTTAAATCTTTCATCACCCGGTTCGAATGACCACAGGTCACATCAGCCAGTGACCTTTCACGGTTAGTTTACCCATGGTCTCGGCAATTCTACCCGCGTCAATTAAATCCAAGTGCGGACGGTGGGAAGATTTACCCATCGGAATTAGTTACCCGGCGTCATGGTAAAGTTACCCAAAATGTTTATCCAGTGCGAACACGGCTTTAGTAAGCAACTACTTTTTTTTTTTTTTTTAGTTACATGTACTAACTATAGGCTTAGTAATTAAAGGTTTCATAAACGTTATTCATTAATAATGTTAAGCCATTATGAGTCCAAGTTTTTGACGAGTCGACGAAGCGATTTTTCATCATGATATCTCCCGTCCACGTACAGGTACTTCCACTCCTCTGGAACAATGACATTTTTCCATGTGGCCCAGGAACAGGTTCGAAGCATCTACATAAATGAATATTTAATAAGGATACATTTTTAAAAATAAATATAAGTGAATGGTTTGTCTGTACATTTACGTTTGAAGCAGGCCAACAAAAGTGCTCAATCACACATCCGAGTTATTTAACATTAGTTTTAAATTGATTGGTATAAGACGCATTTAATTTCTAGATGCTCGATTCCTGCAACAGCTTAATAGACGAATTTGATCTGGAATGACGAATATTCCCGAAACGTTGTTTAAATCGACTGACCACAATTTGAAATTAATTGGTAAATGACTAAATTTGTGTTTGGTAATAACTTTTTTTCTCGGGCGAAATTGAATGAGAGTTATTAGTGAATTTAAATGAAAACCTGTTTCAAAAAATAGCCGGGAAAACCTATATTCGTTATTCTGAGAGCGAAACAGATATTAAAGGGATCGTATACGTTTGGTAATTACTCCAAAAACAAATGGCAATAACAACTTAACTGGTATGAAGTACAGCAGCTTTGGATAGTATAATGCATTTTTAGAAACTGTTCACTTCGAAGAACTGCGGTTATGGAAAAAGATATCACTTTTTATCCCAAAAAATTTGAATCTGAGAAGCGTTACTGCAGTGACGTTTCTCAGATTGTGTATTCCAATGCAGATTTATTCTTCCTGCGTGGACATAACCGCTCCAGATTTTCGGCGAAATCTCAAAATCGCTACCACCTTTTAAAATGAAATTTTTACAGGTTAGTTTTATGGTATATATACTTACGTTGGGGGCTATTTCGGGCGCAGACGACGGGTAGGGTTCATAACCTAGATGCTTATAGAAGCTTTCGTTGCTCTTCGACAAGACAGTGACGTGAATATGCCGAGCCTTCAGTATATTCTTAGCATAATCTTCTACAAGATCATGTAATTTCCTGCCTAGACCTTCACTTCTTCTTTCTTTCTTGATAGTCACTAAACAACAAAATTTAGAAGCGAAATTCAGGCGATTTTGCTTTATTCTTTTCTTTCCTTTATTAGGCGAGCGGCGCAAACCCATTTATTAGATATATAATGACCCATACAACGTACGCCCTAAACAATTAGTCTTATACATGTACATACGTACTACAAGCCCTACACCTACTATTTCAATGACTCGAACCGTATTTCCGACATCTTACAAGGGAATAAAATCGCTACTCCATAGAACCGTGTACAAACTAAAAAGAAATTTTTGGAGGGAAAATGAAATCCCTACTCACTACTCCATAGACCTGTGCACAAAAAATCACTACACAAATCCTACACGAGAATAAAATCACTACTCCATAGAACCGTGTAAAAACTAAAAAGTTATTTTTGGAGGGAAAATGAAATCCCTACTCACTACTCCATAGACCCGTGCACAAAAAATCACTACACAAATCCTACACGAGAATAAAATCACTACTCCATAGAACCGTGTACAAACTAACAAGTTATTTTTGGAGGGAAAATGAAATCCCTACTCACTACTCCATAGACCCGTGCACAAAAAATCACTACACAAATCCTACACGGGAATAAAATCACTACTCCATAGAACCGTGTACAAACTAAAAAGTAATTTTTTGAGGAAAAATATAATGGATACAGTCCCCAGTTAATTATATACAGTCCCTAGTTTTTCGTATACACGACTTTTCTATAAGACCCTATCTAGATGAGATTATTTAGGTGCATAATTAACCAATAAAAATGGATACAGTCCCTAGTTGTTCGTATACAGTCCCTAGTTGTTCGTATACAGTCCCTAGTTTTTTGTATACACGACTTGTGTACCTTTTTCTATAAGACCCTATCTAGATGAGATTATTTAGGTGCATAATTAACCAATAAAAAGGGATACAGTCCCTAGTTAATTGTATACAGTCCCTAGTTGTTCGTATACACGACTTTTATACCCTTTTCTATAAGACCCTATCTAAATGAGATTATTTAGGTGCATAATTAACCAATAATTTTGGTTATTAGAAAAAGGTATAAAAGTCGTATGTACGCCACTAGGGACTGTATACATTGTACAATTAAAATGGGTCACAGACTATTCGATGGTATAAGCGTTGAGCGCCCAGCATTAATACATAGCAGTCAGGTTACCAACCGTGTAGTACGTGTAGTGACCAGTAGTTACTACTCAGCACGACCGTCCAAATTATTCCCCCCAAATGATGCACCATATGCTATCAGAGCCCAGCCAACTTGAGCATTATTGATGACGTCCATACCATCTGTGTTCTGATTGGCTAATAAATGTACACTCTGTACCAACCTACCTGCAGAAAAAAATATCGCAACCCGTACATGTATTCTGTTTGAACGCGAACACGTGCTACTGCTAGGAATGGCGCGACCGTTTTATTTGCATATGCAGTATATGTACGTGCTATACAGCGCCTACCCTTCAAGATCTTTACATTTCGTAAACATTCAAAATGTCATCTACCTGATTCGAGATAGATCCGGTTTTCGCTCTCCGGGTGAATCCGAGTTATTCTCCCGTGACCTATGACCTCTTTTGCGGCACCCTCGCGTGACTCCGTTAGCACCAGTGAGCAAGGAACTTTCTGACATTGCCAAGTTTCCAACAGTCGGAGTCTTAAAAAAGGAATTAGAATAATTTCAACAGTGAAGTGATATTGGTGTTGTTGGAGTTGGTGCTATTTGTATCGTTGCAGTTGGTGCTAGTGGTGTTGTTGGTGCCATGTGTTATCAGATAATTTGAGTGAACGCAAACCACCAACCTCTCAGCCATACATTCGGGCCATTCCTCCTTCATCAAACTGATCGTGTCTTCGATCAAATCCGGACTGGAGTGCAGAGGCTCTAAGGCAAGCGCCATCGCAACTCCCGAAACTTCCGTTCTCGTCTTAGGGTGCACTCTCCTAATTGAAGGGAGAATTTCTCCGCGGTCTCATTAGCATGAAATGTGCCCCCACAATTTCTTTTGAAAAAGGAGTCCGTTTGGTAACAGAAATGGTGGGATTGTGTAAATTTAGCATGGGATCAACTCCCTGGTTTCTGAGCTTCAATCTGAAGGCAGACTTGACAAAATTACGGTTGAAAAATGGGTCCTAATTGCCCTAGAACGTGGAGGGATGCCATTTGTAAAATGGCTGCGTGCAGGCTGGGAAAGTATCACTTTTCGGGAGGTGAGTTTCTTTTGGTGTGAATATTAAAAAATGTAATTGGCTAACCCACCCAAAATTGAAAAGAAATGGAAAGATAAAGGCCAAGACAATAATCTGATTGTTGTTTGATAAACCCCAGTGATGTTGGTTTGCATGAAACTTGGCCCTAAACTTTGTTTATTTTACACTGTTTTCAATGGGACTTGAATTAGGACAGTGCACCCTTTACGGCGACAGTATTTGGGAAGTTTCCCATCGATATCAACAACTCGTATAAAACGCCCTCTTGCGGCCAAATTGTATCCAGTCCCGTTTTGCATAAAAATAAGTAGTCTAACAGGGAGGGCGTCTTTTCAATAACTTGTTAATATATATTACAAATATGTTGTTATATTCAAGATATAGCAATAAATCGTCAGAAAAAGGACTATAATTATCAAATAGACTGAACTTACGCTAGTAATGTTTCATGAATACTAATTAGTTACCAAGTGATTTTCGAGCTGGATAACACTATAACGTCCGCGTAAGAAACTTAGAATGTAACTACAACACTAGTAATGCTTCATGAATACTAATTAGTTTCCAATAGGCTTAACCCCTGTTCGCACTGGACTTAATTTGGGCAAACTAACCGAGCCAATCGGTAACTTGCCCATTTCAAGTCCAGTGCGAACAGCCTGGGTAACTTTCCTCACAGGTAAATTACCCATGCCGCGTAGGTAGTTTCAACCGAGCCAAAGGTGCCCAGGAACTAGATTGACCAGGTCAGTTAAACCGAGCCAGAAAATCTAGTGCGGACGCGACGTCTCGGTTAAATCTTTCATCACCCGGTTCGAATGACCACAGGTCACATCAGCCAGTGACCTTTCACGGTTAGTTTACCCATGGTCTCGGCAATTCTACCCGCGTCAATTAAATCCAAGTGCGGACGGTGGGAAGATTTACCCATCGGAATTAGTTACCCGGCGTCATGGTAAAGTTACCCAAAATGTTTATCCAGTGCGAACACGGCTTTAGTAAGCAACTACTTTTCTTTCTTTTTTTAGTTACTAATTATAACTAGGCTTAGTAATTAAAGGTTTCATAAAAGTTATTCATTAATAATGTTAAGCCATTATGAGTCCAAGTTCTTGACGAGTCGACGAAGCGATTTTTCATCATGATATCTCCCGTCCACGTACAGGTACTTCCATTCCTCTGGAACAATGACATTTTTCCACGTGGCCCAGGAACAGGTTCGAAGCATCTACATAAATGAATATTTAATAAGGATACATTTTTAAAAATAAATATAAGTGAATGGTTTGTCTGTACATTTACGTTTGAAGCAGGCCAACAAAAGTGCTCAATCACACATCCGAGTTATTTAACATTAGTTTTAAATTGATTGGTATAAGACGCATTTAATTTCTAGATGCTCGATTCCTGCAACAGCTTAATAGACGAATTTGATCTGTAATGACGAATATTCCCGAAACGTTGTTTAAATCGACTGACCACAATTTGAAATTAATTGGTAAATGACTAAATTTGTGTTTGGTAATAACTTTTTTTCTCGGGCGAAATTGAATGAGAGTTATTAGTGAATTTAAATGAAAACCTGTTTCAAAAAATAGCTGGGAAAACCTATATTCGTTATTCTGAGAGCGAAACAGATATTAAAGGGATCGTATACGTTTGGTAATTACTCCAAAAACAAATGGCAATAACAACTTAACTGGTATGAAGTACAGCAGCTTTGGATAGTATAATGCATTTTTAGAAACTGTTCACTTCGAAGAACTGCGGTTATGGAAAAAGATATCACTTTTTATCCCAAAAAATTTGAATCTGAGAAGCGTTACTGCAGTGACGTTTCTCAGATTGTGTATTCCAATGCAGATTATTCTTCCTGCGTGGACATAGCCGCTCCAGATTTTCGGCAATATCTCAAAATCGCTACCACCTTTTAAAATGAAATTTTTACAGGTTAGTTTTATGGTATATATACTTACGTTGGGGGCTATTTCGGGCGCAGACGATGGGTAGGGTTCATAACCTAGATGCTTATAGAAGCTTTCGTTGCTCTTCGACAAGACAGTGACGTGAATATGCCGAGCCTTCAGTATATTCTTAGCATAATCTTCTACAAGATCATGTAATTTCCTGCCTAGACCTTCACTTCTTCTTTCTTTCTTGATAGTCACTAAACAACAAAATTTAGAAGCGAAATTCAGGCGATTTTGCTTTATTCTTTTCTTTCCTTTATTAGGCGAGCGGCGCAAACCCATTTATTAGATATATAATGACCCATACAACGTACGCCCTAAACAATTAGTCTTATACATGTACATACGTACTACAAGCCCTACACCTATTATTTCAATGACTCGAACCGTATTTCCGACATCCTACACGAGAATAAAATCACTACTCCATAGAACCGTGTACAAACTAAAAAGAAATTTTTGGAGGGAAAATGAAATCCCTACTCACTACTCCATAGACCTGTGCACAAAAAATCACTACACAAATCCTACACGAGAATGAAATCACTACTCCATAGAACCGTGTACAAACTAAAAAGTTATTTTTTGAGGAAAAATATAATGGATACAGTCCCCAGTTAATTGTATACAGTCCCTAGTTTTTCGTATACATGACTTTTATATAAGACCCTATCTAGATGAGATTATTTAGGTGCATAATTAACCCATAAAAATGGATACAGTCCCTAGTTGTTCGTATACAGTCCCTAGTTGTTCGTATACAGTCCCTAGTTGTTTGTATACACGACTTGTGTACCTTTTTCTATAAGACCCTATCTAGATGAGATTATTTAGGTGCATAATTAACCAATAAAAAGGGATACAGTCCCTAGTTAATTGTATACAGTCCCTAGTTGTTCGTATACACGACTTTTATACCCTTTTCTATAAGACCCTATCTAAATGAGATTATTTAGGTGCATAATTAACCAATAATTTTGGTTATTAGAAAAAGGTATAAAAGTCGTATGTACGCCACTAGGGACTGTATACATTGTACAATTAAAATGGGTCACAGACTATTCGATGGTATAAGCGTTGAGCGCCCAGCATTAATACATAGCAGTCAGGTTACCAACCGTGTAGTACGTGTAGTGACCAGTAGTTACTACTCAGCACGACCGTCCAAATTATTCCCCCCAAATGATGCACCATATGCTATCAGAGCCCAGCCAACTTGAGCATTATTGATGACGTCCATACCATCTGTGTTCTGATTGGCTAATAAATGTACACTCTGTACCAACCTACCTGCAGAAAAAAATATTGCAACCCGTACATGTATTCTGTTTGAACGCGAACACGTGCTACTGCCGCTAGGAATGGCGCGACCGTTTTATTTGCATATGCAGTATATGTACGTGCTATACAGCGCCTACCCTTCAAGATCTTTACATTTCGTAAACATTCAAAATGTCATCTACCTGATTCGAGATAGATCCGGTTTTCGCTCTCCGGGTGAATCCGAGTTATTCTCCCGTGACCTATGACCTCTTTTGCGGCACCCTCGCGTGACTCCGTTAGCACCAATGAGCAAGGAACTTTCTGACATTGCCAAGTTTCCAACAGTCGGAGTCTTAAAAAAGGGATTAGAATAATTTCAACAGTGAAGTGATATTGGTGTTGTTGCAGTTGGTGCTATTGGTATCCTTGTAATTGTATAGTGTTAAAACACACCTCTTGTTAGTTCTGTATTCTGGTTGGCTGAAACACGGTCACGTGGGGTTAACTATAGGCTAGTGCATTAGATTTGCGCCACTGTGAATGGAAGCCCGTGAATTTGCGGAAAATAGTTCCTGAAGCGGGCAATAGACTTGAAACTTTTGACTGATTACAGCGCCCTCAAGAGGTTTGCCAGGCTCATCTTAATATGAAAAATGGCTTATTTCATATTTTGGACCGAGGTGTGTTATAATAATAAAACACATATGGACTGGCATGATTCGCTCACTAGAGTACGTCTATACTCTCTCGAGCCTGTGAGTGACCAGAAAGGGGGACCTAGCTATTTTCCTCGGTCTCAAGTTTGGCCTAAGGGATTGTTTTCAATCATTTCGAACATGTAGTTTAGCTTAAACGTGGCAAAAACAATGGAAAAGGACCGTTGTGTTTGCTGCCACCAATCGTCTAGCCTATATTCGTTAACCCCACGTGGCCGTGTTTCAGCCAACCAGAATACAGAACTACCAAGAGGTGTGTTATAATTGGTGCTATTGGTGTTGTTGCAGTTGGTGTTATTTGTTGCTATATTGATGCCTGGTGTTGTTGTCGGTGTTATTGTCCTGTCACACACAGGCCTAGTACACAAAATGTGTTATAATTTGAGTGAACGCAAACCACCCACCTCTCAGCCATACATTCGGGCCATTCCTCCTTCATCAAACTGATCGTGTCTTCGATCAAATCCGGACTGGAGTGCAGAGGCTCTAAGGCAAGCGCCATCGCAACTCCCGAGACATCCGTTTCAGCAATGATATACCACCAATAGCACTAACATACAGAGTTTGATTATTTTGATGTCGGTCGTTTTTCAAAAATAGAAATGGACTTCAACCTCCGAACTTTGGACTACTCAATCAGGACATTGTGATAATTATGTGGTTACTACATGCCCAAGCACCGCAAGAGAAATATGATTTACCTATATACCCAGCTCGTAATGTGGCAAAGGATACCCCCCCCCCCCCCCCCCCCCCCATTGTCCCTAGTTTGGATTGTGGACACTGACAGGTTTTAAGTATATAGTAATTCGGCCAATTGCAAGGGAAAAGGAAGTGGATATAGTCATCCCTACCCGAACATTAAAAAACGATCCCTGCGTTTGTATTTAAACTTACCAAAGGTGCCTATACTTGTAGAAAGTTCAAAGGTGAAGAATACCTTAAGCTATCCAAATAGTATAGTAAATTACCAAAATATTGTTAAAACGCCTATACTTGCTGTAAAAGTATTGACACAAAATTACTTCCTGTGAAATTAATAATAGTAGTTATAGAAGTTGGTTTGTAATGCAATAGTTTAAACGACGCACACGCGCACGTTGGTGTGTTATTAAATTTTGTCAGGTTCAGTGCGCGCGTGACATGCACTACGCGCGCAGCGCTTTGCGAGCTTTCCAGTACATTGGGTCTTTTCGAATCCCTTGCTTCGTCTTCGTCTTTGGCTTAAGGCAATTTTTGACTCCCAACTGCAAGATCTCCAGCAACATTCTGACGCCTGTTGTACTTCAGAAACATTTACTCCATTGATGTGAACCCCAATGTTAGACTATTTCAATTTTCTTCCATTTCTATTTGCTTCTCAGTAATTCGGAATTCGGTGGCGAATCCTAAGCCAAAGACGAAGCAACTCGTACGCAAGCCAACTCGTACGCGACACCCTCGTACGCGAGACAACTCGTATGCCAACCAACAGAATGAAAACATTAGTCTAAAAATATCTATTAATTATAAAAAGAAGTTATGTCAAACAATGATTACTAAATTAAAACCAAGATGTATAATAAACAATAGTACAATTTTACACGAATGTGTTTGTTAAAAGAAAAGTCTTAAGCAATAAATATTCTTAAAAACCGAAAGAGATGAGACTGAACAGACTGAATCTTAAACTTGTACATCGTGTTTTCCTTCCTCCATGGTTACATTTAATGGAAATAAAATTGTTGACGAAATGTATATACACGGCTAAGGTTAATAATGCCAAAAGGTTAATAATGCCCAACATCGTACAGATTAGCCTTGGATGCCCAGAGTATCTGCCTTTTTAATTGATCAACGCCACCCGTACACGTTAGACTACTTATTTTTATGCAAAACGGGACTGGATACAATTTGGCCGCAAGAGGGCGTTTTATACGAGTTGTTGATATCGATGGGAAACTTCCCAAATACTGTCGCCGTAAAACGAGAACGGAAGTCTCGGGAGTTGCGATGGCGCTCGCCTTAGAACCTCTACACTCCAGTCCGGATTTGATTGAAGACACGATCAGTTTGCTGAAGGAGGAATGGCCAGAATGTCTGGCTGAGAGGTGGGTGGTTTCATGCGTTCGCACAAATTAATATTAATAATTAATATACTATACAGTCCAGACGTTTTCCTAGTTCCGAATCGCAAAAAAATATTCAGGCTGTTTTCGGAAAGTCTAATTCTTGAAATTCAAATGAAATAGTGAAACTTCAGTTTTTGTTTCGATATTTATGCTCTTCTTAATTTGAAAATACGACGTCAAATATACCGACATCACTTTTCCTAGTTGCGGATCGGTTAAAAAAACTGCTTGCATAAAGATATAGATATACCATCATTTGCAGATATGGAAAATATTTACTACCAAATTATCAAGAAATATCCTACTTATTGCACATTTGAAAGTAAATAATGATTCTAGGCATCCAGCAAAATTATTGCACTAGAAATCCTGTAATTAACCTGAAAAATAGAATTGTATAAAACAACATTTGTCCGGCAATCGCCAAAAAACAAAAAAAACATAAGAATATAAAAATGCCCGATGCCGGTTAAAAATCAAATGTTGTTTTTCATGCTTTTTATATGGAAGTGTCCCGAAGTACGCGCAAATATCCTCGCATTCAATATGCGGTTCTCACGAAGTGTCCCGCGCAAGTACAGTGCCGACGTTTCAGTTCTTAAAAACCGTGACGGTTTAAAACCTCTTGTAATCTTCTCTTTCTGCAGACTTAGACATTTGGAAACTTCCGAGTGCCGAAAAGCTCCTTGCTCACTGGTGCTGACAGAGTCACGAGAGGGCGCCGCAAAGGAGGTCATAGGTCATGTGAGAATAACTCGGATTCACCCGGAGAGCGAAAAACGGATTTATCTGGAGTCAGGTAGAATAAGGCACTTGAAATGTTGGCAGCTTCAACACCCAGTTTTGCCAGCGCAGCTGCAGCTCTCACCCTGGCACTACTGATGGCAGAGTAGTTGGACGTAGATTTTTTGGAAACACCTGTACCTGCTTTGCTACTATGCGATGAAGGCATTATGCAATATGGATATATCAAATACAGAGTGATATAAAATGCAATAAGTAAAGTACTTTGTAAACAACAATTATGTCAACAATTCAATCAACAGCAAGTTTTGCCAAAAATGCAAATTGCAATCAAAACAACTAACAAGAAAATATTTGTTACAATGTATACACAAATCTTGGCAAGAGTAACTTCAATCAAGTCACAAATCAGTTCAGAGTTCTAGGTTTCTCTTTGAACTTCTGGGTTCAAAGTTCAGAGTTCAAATGCTCCAGTTGCAGTTCCATGGTGCAACTTACTCTACTTCCATGCTCTGATGTGCTGGTCGACATCTGACAAGTGTCCATGATGCAAACCACAGGCGAGTAGTACCGGTCCCTTCAGGTTAAATTCCCAAAATGGAGCTCCAAAGCCTTCAGTTGCCGTCAGTGGAGAAATAGATGACACACGTTGACGATCCGGGTCACTTCAAATGCCGACTGGGGTCCGACACTGACAGGGCGGTCAGTAGTCTCACATGGGACGTCACGATGTTTGTACGGCATTCAACTCCCAATATGTCGCGAGTGGCCCTGAGTCATTAAACTGTTACATTTTCTGCTCGTCTGCTGTGCTGCTTCATCGCTCACGGTTATCATTTACACACACACACCCACACCAGATAGAATAACCCACACTGGAAACTGTATGTTAGCTGGTTACTATGAAGTGGGATCTCCCCTTTGTGCGGTTTAATCTGAAAGAACAACCCATCACATGTACCCAATTAAATACATGTATACAATACTGCTCATTAATGATGTCAATACATTTACATACTACGTAGTTACAATTACGCACCACAATAATAGGCAAAGTTCCAGAAATTCCAAATACAAGCATTGCATAGATTGTGTAATAGCTACAAAATGTCTCACACAAAACTACCGTACAGAAAACCCAAAGGCCCTGGAAATACAGCATAAACTTACGACTCTGCCGAGCTTAAATGAAGTCTTTACGCCCAGCTGCAGACAATGTATGCTTTCCTACATCAACAGGTCCAAGTTTACATTAGACTAGCCTTTAAACAAGGCCACATGTCTGATAAACGCCGAGCGACTAAAAAGAGACTAATCGCGAAAACCTGAGTGACGTCAGTGCGAATTGCCCAGACAAGTGGCCTTTATCAATCTGGTTTGGATTTCTTATGTTAACCTTTGTTTCCGACTGGAATCACTACCGAAATGGTAGCGTCCAATCAGCAAACGTATCTCCGCGTGGCGTCAGCTTATATTTGAGTTGGACTAGTTCATTTTACAAACAGGGAATGTCCAATCATGTCACTTACAATATTTAGCTCAAATCATTAGTTGCTTCCTAATTTATTGCAATTTTGCATGTAAAATAGATTTAAATGTGATATCTTGTATTTATCATTCATATATTCAACTCAGAAGCAAAATTTATATACGTCTTTTTACCTTTTCTTACATGCTTTGATATTGAACGAATCACGAACGAAGCCAACTGGGAGATCGCCGTTCTGATTGGGCGTATTGGCATGCTAATATGTATCTATGAATAATTCATGCCGAGCAGTGAAACCTACATTGCAAAAGGCCTCGTGACATTCGTCACTCGGTCGCGCGTTCACCCCGGGTATCTAGACTCATCTCAGCCGCTTAGCCAGAGTCACGAGGCCTTGTCAAAAGGCTAACATTAGGCAGGATCACGGCAGCGGTCGTTGGTGGCGCCCTCGTGGAGGCTCTTTTGGACGCAGAAGTTGTGGCCGAAAATCAAGACCGTAACAGCCGTTCAACTTTTACAACGTGCGGGCAATTCAAATTTGAAGCACCAACTTCAACGATAAAAACTGACTTTTAGAGTTAACATATGTAATTTTTAATGCAAAAGAACGAAACAATATACCCTTGTTAGTCATAGAAACCACTCTTTTTATTTAATATTACTAGCGGTAAGCTTTGAGAACAAGCGGCAAATGTGGTTTAATATGTGCACGAAGTATGAAACATTGCACACCCCTATCTTAGACTCGACCATTTCTCACTCCCCCACCAGCCAATCAGTTGGCAAGGAATAGATGAATAAATCTAAATTATTCAATTAATCAGACACCACTTAATATTAACCCGTGTAGCGGTTCGCTATTTTTTATAGAACTACATTAAGAACTGTAAAAAAACAGCTGTCCTCAACCAACTCGCCGATAGCCTAGTTGGTAGAGAGGCGCGCTATGAACGAAAGATATGTGGTTCGATCCCGGTTATCGTTAAAGTAAATTTGCGAAGAAAAAGAATAACGTTAACGGTTAACGTTATTCTTTTTCTTTGCAAATTTACCTTTTGGATTATTTTAACGTTCCTTCCTGCATGTTTTAACCATAGAGCAAGTTTGAAGGACGTACGTGTAATGCCTACATATACAGAAATAAACGTGTATTTTACATCAAAATGTCAAATCTTAGTACTATAATTTCAAAGGTAAAGCCAAGGCAAATATTTTCGTAATTTTTAGGTACCGTATTTGTTCAGAATGTTTTAATATTTAAATTTAACACAAAAAGAAAACGCCAAAACATGAGAAATAATTCTTGTCTTTTCAGTTTCTTTATCCTCTTCTCCCTGAAAAACAAAAAATAATAATTAATGGAAAATGTTAATGTATTGTGTTAACATTAAAATGGACAACAGTGTTTGTCATTAGAAATACTTGATGTAAATTTAAGTTTTGACATTAAATTAGTACTCCCGGCCCGGCCCTTTTTGTTATATTTAAAGCATACATCGCGCGCCCACGGCGTACATACCAGTGATTAATAAATGTAGAATAACGCAAGAGGGTGCAACAGTATGATTACGCAACATGGTTAGACAAGATAGTGAAACACCAGCATCTTGTACCGGATACCGTAGCCCGAGGTAGTGTAGTGGTTAGGGTGTTGGGCCTCGTGAGCTGTAGGTTGTGGTTTTAAATCCACTTTTGAATTCCTTTTTTTATTTATATTTTATTACCATTTTTTTCTTTTAACCAGTTCGCTCCGGATGACGTACATGTATATAAACGCAAATATTTCCCAAAATTCAAAACGGATGACGCATAAACACGCCAAGTTCAAGTTCAGAAATGTCTGTCAGCAGCGCACAAGGCCGGAAATGCGTGGGTGTGCTTCCCGGCACTATGAGCCTGAACACGCTTCGGATCGAGTTTCGTTAAAAATAATCCCGCCCGTCGGCTCGGCGTTGTTAAAATAATCCCCCGGCGAACTGGTTAAAAGAAGGTTTTTCAGTCTTTTGAAAAAAAATTGGTTCTAATTTGTGGTGTGAAGGCTTTTTTAAGGAAAATTCCTTTCCGAAAACTGTGCAATATGAATGGCTCATTGACGATGTATATGTTGCACAAAAAACTAGTTGCGCGGCCCATCGGCGAGGCAATACGTAAACTAGACTTGACGTGCCTCGTGGGTGCAATGTGCATTATGAATGTATCGCGTTACGCGCGCTCAGCCAGCAATATAAATATTCAACATAAACGTCACGGTTGGACGATACCATCAAATCACGCAACAGGGGTGGATATGCAGCACCACACAGTGCGCGCCGCGGCCGCGGCCGCGGCCACGTACCGGATTACGTGACTCCCGTGTATAGGTTACAACTTTTGGGCTTATTTCACACCTAAACGGCCAAAAAACACGATCACTAAAAAAAATCATAACTTTCCTTCGAGTTAACATATTGACATCATTTACCCCTCATTTTTTTCGTTTTTCCGAGCTCTTTCAGATTATGTACAATTTGAAGAAATTGCAATAACTTAAATTGTTCATGATTCTGCCTATTTACATAGTACATGTATATTATCGTTATTACGAGTCGCAAATATCTCTCGAAATCATCTAGTCTTGAGAGCAAATATATTCCATGCCACAGCCAAATTTGTGTTGTCTGTATAGCCCCCAGACTCGCCACAGAAAGTTCTGCACAATCACTAGACCACGTATTGACCCATGACCCCAGGAATCTGGCACAGCTAGGCTACTTACAACTTACAAGGCTGCAAGTCAAATATGCATCAGCCTACGTTACACCGTTCCTCCTCGGCCCGTTCCTCCTCGGCCCGTTCCTCCTCGGCCCGTTCCTCCTCGGCCCGTTCCTCCTCGTCCCGTTCCTCCTCGGCCCGTTTCTCCTCGGCCCGTTTCTCCTCGGCCCGTTCCTCCTCGGCCCGTTCCTCCTCGGCCCGTTCCTCATCGGCCCATTCCTCCTCGGCCCGTTTCTCCTCGGCCCGTTCCTCCTCGGCCCGTTCCTCCTCGTCCCGTTCCTCCTCGGCCCGTTTCTCCTCGGCCCGTTTCTCCTCGGCCCGTACCTCCTCGGCCCGTTCCTCCTCGGCCCGTTCCTCCTCGGCCCGTTCCTCCTCGGCCCATTCCTCCTCGGCCCATTCGGATTCCTCCTCAGCCGACAGTTGCTCCGGATCCATATTGAAGTTATAATATCGGTCGTCGGATTTCTGTTTCGGATCAAATCGCAAGTTTTTGAAACAAAAAACCAGGAAGTTTTTTTGGCAAACGAGTCGATCGTCGGCACGTCGCACAAAGATCTTCACGCCGTAATATGAACCGCACTCGCCCGTTCGCGTCTGCTCAAGTTTCGGTCAACTTATCAATGCCGTTTCGCGCGATCAGAGCGATTAAGTTCGCCTTTGTGGTCTTGTAGTAACCGATCCTTTGTGCCAGGGGATCTTAATAAGATAAAATGCAGACTAGATTAATTAAAACTAATCGCTTAGTTGATAATTAAAGGGCGTACACCGCGCAAAACCGATAGCGGAAGTGACCAAAAAAAATACACAGGTGGTTAGGGTGATAACTACGCATGCGCGAATAAAAAGTACCTCCCAGTTTTTAGACTGGTATCATGTCTCGTCATGTTTGCCATATTAAACCATGTTCCCATTGTGGCCGAGTTCGGGCGGTCTATTCTTGACACGCGTAACTTGTTCTTGCAAAACCCTGATGGATAGGTGGTGTGTGGGCGGCCAAAAGAGCCAAAATCAAAAATATGTTCACAAAGGACAAAACAATAGACAAAGAACAAAATGGCAAGAGGACAAATTTACAGAAGGACAAAATTCAAATCAAAAAAGGACAAAGCTGCAAGAGGACAAATTTGCAAAAAATACAAACTTCAAATCAAACAAAGGACAAAACGGGAAGAGGACAACATTACAGAAATACTTGAATAACAAGCAAACAAAAGACAAATCGACAAAAGGACAAAGTTACAAAAAGACAAAATCAAAATCAAACAAAGAACAAACGGCCAAAAGACATTCAAACATGTCAAAAGGACGTTTTCACGAAAGGACGTCCATATACACGCAAAGGACGTTTTCACGAAAGGCCGTCCATACACACACACGCAAAGGACGTTTTCACGAAAGGACGTCCATACACACACGCAAAGGACGTTTTCACAAAAGGACGTCCGTACACACGCAAGGGACGTTTTCACAAAAGGACGTTTTCACAAAAGGACAAACTTTTCTTTATCGTCGAACGCTGGGGGCGCTTCTTCAGACGTCCGCTGTGCGCTGGATCGGACGGCGCGGTTCGCTAGATCGTACGTACTGCGTTATACTGTACCACCGTACTTTTTTTTGCAGCTGTCCACAGTTTGAAAGTAATTTGAAATTGGGTTTTTAAATGGTGTCATTTTTTTTTATGTGGACCAACGATAGATGCACTTTCATGTTTCTTTCCAAAATATTTTCAGAAATAATTTCTTTTTGACTCATGTGTATCGGAAGTTATACTTATTCACATTCATTTTCTTATATATACAAATGTGATATAATGTGATATAAGTTGGTATGATTAGGAGAGCAACACGAATACAAAAAGGTACTTGTTTTTAAGTTTTTTTCGTAATAAATTTGTTTTGCATTTAAAATACAAATAATTGTTTTTTTTGTGAGGTTCAATTTAGTTCTTTCTTGGTTATAGGCCCTATGAGTGTTTCATGTCATTTTAGAAATTTAATCCAAGTGATGGAAATATGTCTAATTTTCATAAATCGTTAATTCCTGCCGTGTAATATGTTTATTCCCATATTTTGGGTATATATTTTATTTTTATTTTTTGAAAAGATTATTTTAGTGATTCTACTTACATATCCTTACTTCAATAACATTTGCTAAAGCATATAAGTGACTGAATAATTATGAGAACATAGTAATTATCCAAAATGACAACTTTGTGACCCTATAAATGTGCGCACATTACACTGTCTCCAGATATCATCAAGTAGTCAGTATTGGTGAGCTTCAAATTCACCAAGTTGCTTACTGGCACAGTTATCATATTAAAACCTTATGAAAAATCATATGAACAATAATAACATTGTGATATTTAGCCCAGCAAACAAAAACTGGGGGGAAATGGTGTGTCTATAAATTGGGCAAAAAAGTAGTTAAAGGGTTGCCTAACATGGAAGACTTGAAAAAGTTCAAGGGAAATTCCCAAAATACATTTTAACGTAGATAGGATTATTGTTAGCAACAACAATCTTTAATTTTGGGGGGTTTCCTTGAACTTGTTCACGTCTCTCACCTTAGGCAACCCTTCACCTACTTGTTAGCCCAATTTAGGGACAACATCAGTTTTTCCTAGTTTTTGTTTGCTGGGCTAAATATCACAATTTTATCATTGTTCATATGATTTTCCATAAGGTTTTAATAGGATAACTGTGCCAGTAAGCAACTTGGTGAATTTAAAGCACGTCAATACTGACTACTTGATGATATCTGGAGACACGGTAAATGCGTGCAAATGATAGGGTATAATTGTAGTCATTTTGGACCATTACTATATTTTCATAATTATTTAGTCACTTACATGCTTTAGAAAATGTTATTGAAGTAAGGATGTTAAAGTATAATCGCAAAAATAAACTTTTCAAAAAATAAAAATAAAATATATACCCAAATATGGGAATAAACATATTACACAGCAGGGATTAACGATTTATGCAAATTAGACATATTTCCACCACTTGGATTTTTGTAGACTTTTAGTATGTGATTCTTGGGACCTTATAGAAGTGCACTGTGGTGAAAAACAATTTGTTGCAATTTGTTTGAGGTCAACAAAACAAAATTATGTATTTTGCCTGGACTATTCGTGAAAACGTCCTTTGCGTGTATATGGACGTCCTTTCGTGAAAACGTCCTTTGCGTGTATATGAACGTCCTTTCGTCAAAACGTCCTTTGCGTGTATATGGACGTCCTTTTGTGAAAACGTCCTTTGCGTGTATATGGACGTCCTTTTGTGAAAACGTCCTTTGCGTGTATATGGACGTCCTTTTCACCTGTTTGAATGTCTTTTTGCCGTTTGTCCTTTGTTTGATTTTGACTTTGTCTGTTTGTAACTTTGTCCTTTTGTCGATTTGTCCTTTGTTTGCTTTTTATTATGTATTTCTGTAATGTTGTCCTCTTCCCGTTTTGTCCTTTGTTTGATTTGAAGTTTGTATTTTTGCAAATTTGTCCTCTTGCAGCTTTGTCCTTTTTTGATTTGAATTTTGTCCTTCTGTAAATTTGTCCTCTTGCCATTTTGTTCTTTGTCTATTGTTTTGTCCTTTGTGAACATATTTTTGATTTTGGCCCTTTTGGCCGCCCATAGTGGTGTGTGTTCTTGTTCCGAGTGCAATGTTCACGGGTCGCGTTCCCGCCGTTCGAGCGCGAGAACAGAGTTCGCGTGTCAAGAACGGACCGCCCGAACTCGGCCAAAATTTCAAATTCATAAATACCTGGGACAGTTTAGGCATTCCTATTGGTCGAGAGCCCGTCACGTGGCCGGTATTAAACGGACGATAAAGACATGGCTGGAAGTGTTTAAACATAGCTGGAATCACCATTCCGTCCCCAGAGCTCACTTTATTTCCAATCCTGAACCGTACCTCGTCTCCAATAATAAGAGCGGGTAGTGTTGAGCGCGTACAGCTCGACACCTTGGGAACGAGGTTGCCAATGGCAGTAATAGTCTGGTTCACAGTAAATACGCTTTATTGCATGTATTGTGTTGAGAGCGACTGAGGCGGAAACATGTCATTTGACACAGACAGAATGGCGAAACACCGAAATTTACTTGCGACAATTTTCCGGGATTTTCGGGGCTTTTTAGGCTGAATTTTACAAACAAGTATTTATGAATGGGAATAAATGTGTGTTCGGTCGGTATTAATCACTCTGTTTAATACCTCTTGGAGTCTGGGTGCTGATAATTACCCTCGCCTTCGGCTCGGGTAATTATCAGCACCCAGACTCCAATCGGTATTAAACAGAGTGATTAAAACCTCTCGAACACACATTTATTCCCTTAGTAAAATCGCTGTTTCCTAACAGAAATGCATGTTTTGGTTTTTCAAATTCCAGTCACGTTGTCAGTTTGGAACAAAAGGGTATCCGTGTCACGTGTCACGTGTAATTACCATCACTTCTGTTGATTGAACCACGAGGTTCAACAATAGCGCCCTCTGCTGCTATGCTGACTAATTAAGGAACTTTTCGAAACATTTGCTTCGTCTCCAGCTTTGTCTCCAAATTCCGAATAACTGAGAAGCAAATAGAAATAGAGGCAAATGGGAATTGTTTCATTGTTTGGTTTACATCAATCGATTGAATGGTTCTAAAAGGCAAATTAGGTATCAGAATATGGCTTTTAGTCATTTACCAATTAATTTCAAATTGTGGTCAGTCGATTTAAACAACGTTTTGGGAATATTCGTCATTACAAAACAAATTCGTCTAAGCTCTTGCGGAAAGGCACTGCATTCGGAGATAAAATTCGTCTTATACCAATCAATATAATGTTAAATAAAGTCGGATGTGTGATTGAGCCCGATGGGTAAATCTTCCCACCGTCTGCGCACTTGGATTTAATTGACGCGGGTAGAATTGCCGAGACCATGGGTAAATTAACCGTGAAAGGTCACTGGCTGATGTGACCTGTGGTCATTTGACCGGGTGATGAAGATTTAACCGAGACGTCGCGTCCGCACTGGATTTTCTGGCTCGGTTAAACTGACCTGGTCAATCTAGTTCCTGGGCACCTTTGGCTCGGTTAAACTACCTATGCGGCATGGGTAAGTTACCTGTGAGGAAAGTTACCCAGGCTGTTCGCACTGGATTTGAAATGGGTAATTAGTTACCCATTGGCTCGGTTAGTTTGCCCAAATTAAGTCCAGTGGGAACAGGGCTTAAGCCTATTGGAAACTAATTGGTATTCATGAAGCATTACCAGTGTTGTCGTTAAATTCCAAGTTTCTTATGCGGACGTTATAGTGTTATCCAGCTGTAAAATCACTTGGTAACTAATTAGTATTCATGAAACATTACTAGCGTAAGTTCAGTCTATTTGATAACAAATTATTGTCCTTTTTCTGACGATTTATTGCTATATCTTGAATATTAACAACATATTTGTAATATATATTAACAAGTTATTGAAAGGACGCCCTCCCGACTACTTATTTTTATGCAAAACGGGACTGGATACAATTTGGCCGCAAGAGGGCGTTTTATACGAGTTGTTGATATCGATATGGGAAACTTCCCAAATACTGTCGCCGTAAGGCTACATACAAAAAATTGATTGTTTCTTATCAGCGGCCGGGCCAATTTTTCGTGCCGGGTGGATATTTTTTTATATTTTATAAACAAAATATAAATGTACCGGACGCCCGAAAATTTCGAGATGTTTTATTTTTTATTTTTTATATGCTGTAAAAACACGCTGTTGAAAGCAATAACAGTTAAAACTCACGCGGGCCAAGTGAATGTTTTTAGTGGCCATACATGTTCCAGCAGAAGCAAGCCGGAAAAATCTAAATCGACGGCGGACAGGAGATCGGAGAAGCCGAGTATAATAGTAGTGAGAACGGTGTCTGTGGGCCTCTTTCATTAAAAAAACCTGGGGTGCTCAAAATTATATGGGGAAATAAATCGACTTAACTATATTTTTGTGTTTCTACCAACATTATTTGAGCTTTTATTCTATTTGAAATGTGTGCATTGGTCAGTTTTGGAAAGTAAATCAACGAAAACAATTTGTAATTTAGATAAAGAATGCAATGTCCCAACGAAGTTTTTGTCAACTAGCGCTTTCACCCCCGCACGCGGTGGCGCCCATACTAGTATAACTGGGCGCTGGAAAACACCTGACGAAGCTTCATAGATTTCTGTGTAGAAAAACGCACGGCATTCTGGGTAGCGTACATGCTCTGCCGCGCAGTGTGAGCCACGGAAGTAGTAACCTACGTTCGCAGGTCGCAACAAAAATTATCCAATCAGAGCTAAATGCACATCAGCGCTTACCACCAACGCCCACTGACCTCTATACATGGACAGATCATCATTGTTTTATTTTGAAGTCGGCATGCGGAGAAGTGCAACATGGCGGACCCACGACGTGACTCTGTGAGCCAATGAAATGTCCAGGTGTTGGTACGATACGTATTACGTAATGTTTATAAATACAAAATGTACAGAATAAATCCGCTGACCTCCACACCTGGACATTTCATTGGCTCACAGCAGTGACGTCTCGGGTCCGCCATGTTGCACTTCCAGTTCGCGCCGACTTCAAGTGTTAGCACAGCAGAATATGAACAATGGTCCGTCCGGGTGTAGAGGTCAGTGCCAACGCCCGGTTCATCAACATGTACATAGTGTACATGTATGTATATGCGGTAGGCACGAACGAAACCAGCGCGCCTAGCCTGTAGTTGTTTAGTCAGATACCGGTTTCAAAGATTCGGCGACATTTTTATTCTATAAAATATAAAATATAAAATGCCCTGACGGACCATTTTTTCAAAAAGGTTCTGATGAGAAACAATTCATTTTTTTTATGTAGCCTAAAACGAGAACGGAAGTCTCGGCGGGAGTTGCGATGGCGCTTGCCTTAGAACCTCTACACTCCAGTCCGGATTTGATTGAAGACACGATCAGTTTGCTGAAGGAGGAATGGCCAGAATGTCTGGCTGAGAGGTGGGTGGTTTCATGCGTTCATATACTTTCATACTTGATAATATTAAGACCGCCATTCTATGGTCGGAGGCTGTTCCACCTATTGCACACGCCGTTGGGCAAAGGGGTAGCCCTCCATTCAATTTGTACAGGGAATTACGTGTTTTCTATAATTTTGTACAGCAATAAAAAAATGCATACTTTTTTTTTTGGTGTATCGTGGGAGATTTTGTTACTTTATAAAACAATGAAATTTGGAAATATTTCGGTGTAGTGTTTAATAGACATTGGACAATAATTAATTATTTCGATTGTTTTTACATAGACCACAACACTATTTATTGCTACTCATTCCCCTTTGAGTCCAGAGGGGGTGATAACTAACAGCCACCACTGACCAATCAGAGACAAGAAACAGGGCCCGGTGACGTCATGCCGACCGCGAGAATACAATCTCTCGGGGTAGCATATACCATTTGCAAATATGGAAAATATTTACATCATCATGTACATGTAGTTATAAACTAATATACTACTTATTGGAAAGTAAATAATGATTCTAGGCATTCAGCAAAATTATTGCACTAGAAATCCTGTAATTATTCCGAATAATAGAATTGTATAAAACAAAATTTGTCCGGCAATCGCGAAAAAACCCAATAAACATAAGAATAAATGCCCGATGCCGGTTAAAAATAAAAAAATTCTTGGTGCTTTTCTATGGAAGTGTCCCAAAGTACGCGCACATATCCTTACATTCATTATGCAGTTCTCATGAAGTGTCCCGCGCAAGTACAGCGCCGACGTTTCAGTTCTTGGAAACCGTGACGGTTTAAAACCTCTAGTAATCTTCTCTTTCTGCAGACTTAGACATTTGGAAACTTCCGAGTGCCGAAATGCTCCTTGCTCACTGGCGCTAACAGAGTCACTAGAGGGCGCCGCAAAGGAGGTCATAGGTCATGTGAGAATAACTCGGATTCACCCGGAGAGCGAAAAACGGATTTATCTGGAGTCAGGTAGAATAAGGCACTTGAAATTAAAGGCTACATGTGTATACCTGGGCCCAATTTCATAGAGCTGCTAAGCACAAAAATTTGCTTAGCATGACATTTTGTCTTTGGCAAAAACAAGGTTACAGACCAAATTTTTACTTTTACCTGATCTTTATTCTGGATTGATAATCAGCTGTTTTTTTGCTTAGCATGTAAAACACGTAGAATTTTGGCTGGTAACCTATTTTTAATGAGCAAGATTTTTGGTGCTAAGCAAATTTTTTTGCTTAGCAGCTCTATGAAATTGGCCCCTGTACATGGCATTGCATATACAAATGAGGAAGACACGTGATTGGTCCCCGTGTATCACGTGATCACTATCTGTGCAAGTCGTGTTTTATTTATTCATTTCAGTATTTACATATATTAAACATTCAAATTAACCGGGATCCCCACAATGTCGCTTCCCAGGTTGTATCGTCAAATCTGGCGTGATCCTTGGCTACACGGCATTCTGGTGTTTATGACTTCTGACTAGCGCCCTCTAAGATACTGACAATTTGGGAGACTGCCAACATAGGGCAAGATAGCTCAGTTGGTAGAGCGCCATTCCGGTATTCCGGAAGTCCCGCCTTGCCGATTTCTTAGTTCATTTTAAAATGTATGCCAATGTACCTAGTCGGTTTCCCTTGTGGTTTATTTGTGGTTTAAAATTAACTATCGCCACCAGTAGAAAAGGCACAAAAATAACTTTAGACGGGTAACAAATGAGGCCACATACATGTAGCATCATCATCATCATAATAGCCGGCTTTAAGTCGCTTGTCCAGATTCCGCTTGGTCCGACTTGGGTCTCTTTATGGCACGTCTCCACTGTGCTCGGTCCTGGGCGTCCGTCGGCTTGAGGCCCAGTAACTTCATATCAGTCCTCGCCACATCATGCCAGGTCTTCTTCGGCCTTCCCAACAGATCTCTCCCCTTTCACCACCCTCGATGCTGATATTTTCATCCAGTCACCTTCGTCCTTCCTCTCCACGTGTCCATACCTTCCAGCCTGTTCCTCCTCGGCCTGTTCCTCCTCGGCCTGTTCCTCCTCCTCAGCCTGTTCCTCCTCGGCCTGTTCCTCCTCGGCCTGTTCCTCCTTGGCCTGTTCCTCCTCGGCCTGTTCCTTCTCGGCCTGTTCCTCCTCGGCCTGTTCCTCCTCGGCCTGTTCCTCCTCGGCCTGTTCCTCCTCGGCCTGTTCCTCCTCGGCCTGTTCCTCCTCGGCCTGTTCCTCCTCGGCCTGTCCCTCCTCGGCCTGTCCCTCCTCGGCCTGTCCCTCCTCGGCCTGTCCCTCCTCGGCCTGTCCCTCCTCGGCCTGTTCCTCCTCGGCCTGTTCCTCCTCGGCCTGTTCCTCCTCGGCCTGTTCCTCCTCGGCCTGTTCCTCCTCGGCCTGTTCCTCCTCGGCCTGTTCCTCCTCGGCCTGTTCCACCTCGGCCTGTTCCTCCGATCCTCGGCCTGTTCCTCCTCGGCCTGTTCCTCCTCGGCCTGTTCCTCCTCGGCCTGTTCCTCCTCGGCCTGTTCCTCCTCGGCCTGTTCCTCTTCATCACCACCTTGATCGATTCCACCTCTAGCCTCTTTCTCAGCTCCTCACTGGACTTCCTCTCTCTCATCTTCACGACGCCACACATCCACCTCACCATCCTCATCTCTGTCCTTCCCAACTTCTCCTCCTGGTCCACTCTCATCGCCCACGTCTCACTCCCGCTAGGTGGAGAGCATCAAACATAAGTCAGACTGCGCAATTGTTAATAGGCCCGCGCAATCACAGGTAACTTTGAACCGGGTACCCGAACGTCGAATTGGTTCAGGAAAAAAACCAAAAAAACATTTATACAAAGGAAATAATCAACGTTTGTTTGCAGTGATGATAAAGCAAGCAAGACGCAACCAAGGTCTGGGCAAGAAATTGCATGATCTTATAGAGGACTATGCAATGGATGTATTGAAGGCTCAATATATTCATGTCACTGTCTTGTCCGAGAAAAACGAGAGGTTCTATCATCGACTGCATTTCATTCCTTACCCGAAGACTGCGCCTGAATACGCTCCAAACGTAGGTATTTTTTTGAAATGGTATAGTAGTAGTCGCGCAGATTGGGACAAAATATGATAGAATTGGTCATTTGATGTTAAAATCATGAAATTCGGCACACAGTCATTAGAAAGCTATATAGGGCCATCGCAGATTTGACCTTTTAAAGAAATGTAGCATAACCACTGACCTCTACACCTGGACGGACCATTGTCCATATTCTGCTGTGCTAACGCTTGAAGTCGGTGCGAACTGGAAGTGCAACGTGGCGGACCCAAGACGTCACTTCTGTGAGCCAATGAAATATCCAGGTGTAGAGGTCAGTGGATTTACTCTATACATTTTTTAATTTATAAACATTACTTCATACGTACCGTACCCACTGAACCGTACACCTGGACATTTCATTGGCTCACAGAGTGATGTCGTGGGTCCGCCATGTTGCACTTCCAGTTCGCGCCGACTTCAAGTGTGAAACAATGATGATCTGTCCAGGTGTAGAAGTCAGTGAGCATAACGTGCAAGGGCAGCCATTTTGAGAATTTTTGAAAATTGCTTGTTTATTCTACATGTATCTATATTTTTCTCAAGGGAAAAAATATGCAATGGACAATCTTTCTAGAAAAACATAAAACCAAGATATCCTAGTCAAGCTAGTAGTTTTAGCCCCATACGCTATTTTGTGAAGCACGTACAGTCATGTTCAATGCGCGGTTTAGATATTTAATTATCTGTGCGAAATTAAAGGACCTCAAAATAGGGCCTGGAGCTAAAACTATACTGGTTTGAATCGAGATATATTGGTATCATTTTTCTTCTAAAAAAGATTCTTCAAAACCGACCGACCACATTTTTATTCCCTTTTTAATGTCACTTTTAACATTTGTAGATGCTTCGTACTAGCCCGTGCACAGCGTGGGAGGGCGCCATTTTCCCGGAGGAATGGAAACACCTCTACGAAGGCGGAATAACCGAGCAGGTCGAATGGTTTCGTTTGCTCGTCAAAACGTTGACTTCTAACGCCCAGGATTAAATGAAATACGTCCTGGAACTCCCAGTTGGGCTATAAAACATGTTTTGAACGAAATGATGTTAATCAGAAAAGTTGGGCTACAAATTATTACCTTTTTTAAACCTAGGGCCGTATTTATCCACCACTAAGCCTATTTGGTTACTAAAAAGGCCTGTTGCTTACTAAGCCTAGTTGGTAATTGGTAAGTAATTAGTTGATAATTAATTGGTATTCATGAAACATTACCAGCATTATAGTTACTTTCTAAGTTTCTTACTAAAATTAGAGTTGATCAAGGGTAACTCTAAGTCACTAGCTGCTTACTAAGCCTAGTTGGTAAGTAATTGGTATTCATGAAACATTACTAGCGTTAGTTACATTCTAAGTTTCTTACTAAAGTTAGAGTTGATCAAGGGTAACTCTAAGTCACTAGCTGCTTACTAAGCCTAGTTGGTAAGTAATTGGTATTCAAGAAACATTACTAGCGTTAGTTACATTCTAAGTTTCTTACTAAAGTTAACGTTGATCAAGGGTAAGTGTAAGTCACTAGCTGCTTACTAAGCCTAGTTGGTAAGTAATTGGTATTTCTGAAACATTACTAGCGTATAGTTACATTCTAAGTTTCTTACTAAAGTTAGAGTTGATCAAGGGTAACTCTAAGTCACTAGCTGCTTACTAAGCCTAGTTGGTAAGTAATTGGTATTTCTGAAACATTACTAGCGTTATATAGTTACATTCTAAGTTTCTTACTAAAGTTAGAGTTGATCAAGGGTAACTCTAAGTCACTAGCTGCTTACTAAGCCTAGTTGGTAAGTAATTGGTATTCATGAAACAATACTAAAATTAGTTACTTTCTAAGTTTCTTACTAAAGTTAGTGTTGATCAAGGGTAACTCTAAGTCACTAGCTGCTTACTAAGCATAACAAATTTAATTTATTTTTTAAATGAACAAATTTCACATAATTAATATTACGGGTCAAAATAAAACCAATAGCTTTGCGCCTAAACAATTTCCGTTATTTTGTCATTATTTATCAGAAGTTGACCTCAAATGACCTTTGACCTCAGTAATTGACCTTTAACAGCCATGATACAAAGGTGACACTATTGCATCCTTGACCAAAGTTGGACCTCAACTTTGCATATTTGACCACTTTTTAAAAAACTTTAACCAAAATGATAGTTACATGTACAGAAATATTGATCGCATAGTCTCTTTTTATACTTGTTCAGGGGCCAATTTTATAGAGCTGCTAAGCACAACAATTTGCTTAGCACAAAAAAATCTTGCTCATTAAAAACATTATACCAGCCAAAATTCTACGGGTTTTTCATGCTAAGCTAAAAACCAGCTTATCAATCAGACATTAAAGATCACGTAAAAATTTGGTCTGTAACCTTGTTTTTTGCCAATGACAAATTTTCATGCTAAGCAAATTATTGTGCTTAGCAGCTTTATGAAATTGCCCCCGGTTACCAGCCAAAATTCTATGGGTTTTTCATTTTAAGCCAAAAACCAGCTGATTATCAATCAAAAACAATAAAGATCACGTACAAATTTGGTCTGTAACCTTTTTTTTTGCCAATGACAAATTTTCATGCTAAGCAAATTATTGTGCTTAGCAGCTCTATGAAATTTCCCCCGGTTACCAGCCAAAATTCTATGGGTTTTTCATTTTAAGCCAAAAACCAGCTGATTATCAATCAAAAACAATAAAGATCACGTACAAATTTGGTCTGTAACCTTGTTTTTGCCAATGACAAATTTTCATGCTAAGCAAATTATTGTGCTTAGCAGCTCTATGAAATTGGTCCCAGGTGAGACAAATGACGTTGCAGCATTGTTATTTTTTAGTGGACTACTCAGTCGTATAAATTCCACTGAATTTTGCTTGTTTCAGTAATGATAAAGAAAAGGCGACGAGGTGAAGGTCTAGGCAGCAAATTACACGACCTCGCAGAAGACTACGCAAAGAATATACTCGAGGCTCGATATATCCACACCTCAGTCGTGACAGAACGCAACGCAGCATTTTATCACCATCTTCGTTACGACCACTACGCAACACCTACACCCGAAATTGCTCCAAATGTACGTATTTATTGTTCTAGTGACTTTTGGCGTGATCCCTGGCTAGTTTACGGGTTCGTCACGGTTCCTCGAAAGAGTGAAAATTTACTTTTAAATTGGTTTTCACTCATTTTTTTTCACACCAATCCCGTAATGTGTAAAGGTCTTGTAAACCATTGAAATGAACGGTGCCAGACTATTTTATTTATTTATGCGTTCCAAGCCATACTCTTTTATTTTTAAATACGGCCAAAAACATTAGCGCATCATTAAAGGTGGGGTACACCATTTGTGACCCGCTCCATCGAAATCAGAAATGACTTTTTGAGATATGCACATGGTGAGAAAGGGAATTTCATAAGCTTTCTAATGATACCCATCACAAGTGTGTATCTTCTTAGGTTAACGAGTTATGGTCTGATGAAGATGACAGGTGTATATTTATTTGCCGAATCCACATTCCGAGAAAAACAGCTTTGAAATTTGACCAAAAAAATTGATCAAAATCATACGGACAGCGCACACAAATCCTCTTCATTTTCATCTTTATTAATCGTTTTTACATACAAGACATTAATGACAGTAATCTGTGATAACTACACTTCCTAAAAATACAATGTTCGGAAAATCAACTTGGTCACGATTTTCACCCATGCGTTCACTTCAACGGCCGATTGTGTAAAATGGCCTCAGCGACTTATTCCTGATTACGATGGAGCGGGTCACATATGCAGATATTGAACATTTGTACTGCCGAATTATTAAAAAATAGCATATTTGAAACTATATAATGATTGTAGGCACATAGCAAAATAATTTTGCTAGATATCCTGCAATTGTTCCAACAAATTTACGATCACCGAACGACGATTGCAGAGAAAAAAACCAACAACATAAGAACCACTGCCCGACGCTGGTTGAAAACGAACGCCTTTTTCTTGCTTTTCTCGGCATCCATGATTGTAAAACATCGAGCAGATCAGTTAAACGATATTTACTATAAAATACATCCCCCAAATCCACTCATTCGTGATCTTTCAAGCATTGCCACTTGTGTATTCTACCTTTAATCACAAATTTTTAATTTTTTATCAGAAAAGACTGGTATTAGTTTAAAGCAATCGTTGAGTTCGTTGATAAATGGAAAGCATTATTTTCACGTTACATTCAGATGCTGCGAACCTGTTATTGTTCAGCGTCAGCGTGGAAAGGTGTTATCGTCCCAGAGGAATACAGGTACCTGTACGATGAAGACGTGACATGTACCGACCCCAAGCCAAAAGACAAATTCTTTCGCCGGTTCTTTAAAAACTTGCACTCGTAATATCCCCGTAGGCCAATATCTACGGCATTTAGTTCACTTGTACTTAAAGGCCGAGTTCGGGCGGTCTGTTCTTGACACACGAACTCTGTTCTTACGCTCGAACGGCGGGAACGCGACCCGTGAACATTGCACTCGGAACAAGAACACACACCACCTATCCACCAGGGTTTTGCAAGAACAAGTTACGCGTGTCAAGAACAGACCGCCTGAACTCTGCCACAATGTGTAATGGAAAGAATAATCTCATTCGACGACAGACGGAATTTCATGTTCCATACCTGCAAACCTCATGAAATTATTCTTACCATAGCACTCGTTCTCACAAATGCTTTTAACCAGTTCGCGCCGGATGACGTATATAAACTCAAAAGTTTTTCCCAGATTCAAAACGGATGACGCAGCGAGCAAGGCCGGAAAAGCGTGGGTGTGCTTCACGATACTATCGGCCTGAACCCGCTTAGGATCGAGTCAATAGACATGAGACTTTGTTTACATTATGCTCTTTCCTATGGGAGTGAAGTTGGGATGCCAGACGACTGACTCTCTCGTAGGAAAGCGGTGCAAGCAGTCGGACGAAATACTACAATAAGAAACGTCAATCATTCATAGATTCTAAAGTCTTTATTATTAATTTCTTCAATACAGACCACCAATGAATTTCTTGGTCTGCTATGAAGATTGTTTTCATCACATGTACTAAAATTAATGCTGTCGTGTTATCTATATTTAAATATATCTTGACAAAAAATAATAATTTCAATATATTCAAAATTATTGCATCATTTAAATTAGGCAGATTAACAAATATTTTGTTAATAAATTCTATCCTAGAAGAAAAAGTACTGTCTTAACCAGTTCGCGCCGGATGACGTTTATAAACGCAAAGTTTTCCCCTAAATTCAAAACGGATGACGCATAAACACGCCAAGTTCGGAAATCTCTGTCAGCAGCGAGCAAGGCCGGAAATGCGTGGGTGTGCTTCCCGGCACTATCGGCCTAAACACGCTTTAGATAGAGTTTCGTTAAAAATAATCCCGCCCCTCGGATCGTTGAAGTTGAAAAAATCCCGGCGCGAACTGGTTAAGCGGCGTTCGCATTGGACTTAATATTGTCAAATGTTACGGTACGTGATTGTCAAAGTTCACGGTGTTAAATCCTCCGTTAGAAGCTTGGGCCTGCAGATATTACTGTTGCGGAGGGTAAAATGGACAATTTGACTAAGTTCTCTGTAGGTTTTACCCAAAAATGTCCAATGCGAACGCGGCTTTAGATGAAAACATTTTGGGATTAAATCCTTTAGCTTACTATTTGTACTCATTATGTGGCAGAATTTTATAATATTTGCCCAGATTTTTTAAATGGGCAGTTCCATATATCATAAAGACAATTTGATTTTTTGTAAAAAAAAAAAAAAAATCATTCATTTATGTCAAAACATACTCAAATGGACTGTGATTTTTAAATATTTTTTATCAACGGTTTAACAGAAATAATATATGTTTTAATTAAAATACAGGTTTTAAGCCTCAAAAATGATATACATGATGTGTATGTGGCATTTGGATTAGTCAAAGTTTTGGTTGCAGAAAGCATTTATTTGAATAAACAATGAGAATGATGAATGCCGCATATTCATTTTATTAATTTTAGGCATGTGAGCCAACTAGTCATAAAAAAGATGATATTTCTCATACTTTTGTACTTTTTCGGCGGATTCATGCCTCCATATTGAACAAACTGGTTGAATCTGTGGGCTTCAGGAATTTTAAGCGTAGCAGTACTCTAAAATAGAGTTTTGAGGTGATGGATTTTAAAGACTCTACGGAGAAACCCTTGCAAAGCTTTTTCATGCCAGCAAGGTATCCTTTTCTGTTCCGCAGAGCGTGGGTTCGAGTCCCGGTGTCGACACGTGTGTCCTTAAGCAAGGCAATTAAACCACTATTGCTTCGTCCTTCGGTTGAGACGTAAAGCTGTAGGTCCCGTGCGTTGTGTAATGCACGTAAAAGAACCCAGTAACACTCTTCGCTAAAGAGAAGGGGTTCGCCCCGGTGTTCCTGGCAGCGCCTCGGAATAGGCAACTAGATAGATGGCGCTTTATTTACAAATGCATGATCATCATGATCATCATGATCATCATGATCATCATGATCATCATATCCTGAATCCGTCAGAATCAATTATATTTTTGCTGGTGGATTTAGGATTTCTCCAGAATGTATACTGGTGGATTCTGATGGACTCGGGACACCAGCAGTTTTTGCATGACAAACTTATTTATTTATTATTTACCCTGGGGTAACCTCTCAGTGAAACACTGTTTTTCAGAGGGGCCCAGCAGTTATACAATTTAAATTGCGAAGGACGCGGCTACAACGTAGTCGAGCCGCTGGCACGTAAAGGCGCCTCTGGCAGCCGGCCACATCGACTCATATATGACTACGGAGCACAGCCTGAGATAGAAAGTGATTTTATATATATTTTTATTTATTTTTCCCAATTGAGCCAGGAACACCGGGGCGAACCCCTTCTCTTAGCGATAAGTGTTACTGGGTTCTTTTACGTGCATTATAATGATTATTATTATACAATACACGGGACCTACAGCTTTACGTCTCATCCGAAAGACGAAGCAATAGTGGTTTCAGTGCCTTGCTTAAGGACACAGGTGTCGAGACCGAGATTCGAACTCACGCTCTGCGGAACAGAAAACCGGGTTCTTAACCGCTCGGCCACGACACTTAATGGAGTTTGGCGGATTCTGGACACTTTCTAGTAAAAGTGTTTAACGGGTTAGGGTTAAAAAAGAACATTTCAAATGCCTGTAATTTCCTTAGGTTCCTACTAGTGATCTTTTGTGGATGGATCCTACGATTTGCCGTCGATTTAGTACTTGTATTTTTTATCCTTCTTGTGCTTGTGCTTTTTTACTTTGACTTTGTAGCCCCCTTTGTGATCAGAGTCACTCGATGAGCTGCTTGACGATGAGGAGGAACTGGACTTGCCATGTTTGTTCTTCTTCTTTTTCTCTTTCTTGTGCTGAGAAGTTAATAAATACACAAATATTGACTGGTGACTAGGGCACTAGTTTATAATATGCACCATTATAACACCTCACTCACAGATTCTGTGTCTTGATTGGCCGAGAGCGCGTCACGTGTCACTTGCTATTTTTACTATTTTTTTCTTGCGCTCCAAAAAGACTATACCACGCAGCCTCGTTCTGAAAAAGTACTATGCGCATAGCAACACACGTACTATGCGCATAGCAACGAAAGCGTGACTGAAACCCAGACGTGTGTTTCGGTGCATTGCGTAAACATTGCTCTATCACCCTCGCACCCGTTCATCAAGGCAACAAAGTACACGTATGATCGAGAAGAAGGGAACGAAGATAAAAATAGTCGGGTGCCCTTTCAAAACGCAAATTTAACGTACATTTCTTTCGTAAACAACGCACTGCTTGCACGTAGGTTGATCACTGAATTCGGAGATTTTTTGTCATTACTATACTTTCAGGAAGCTTAAATTGTGCAGAATCTGTGAGTGAGGTGTTATAAAACAAATATTGACTGCTTTATTTCGAGGTATAGTAAAACTAGCCTCCCTCGGTGATCCATGGAGCATTCTATTTCCCCTCGGCTTCGCCTCGGGAAAATAGAATGCTCCATGGATCACCGAGGGAGGCTAGTTTTACTATACCACTCAAAGCAGTCAATATTTGTATACTATCTCAGAGGACTTAGTTCTTCTTCTCGTTCTTGTGCTGAGAGAAGTTAATAAATATACAAATATTGACTGGTAATAAGGGCACTAGTTTATATGCACCACTATCTCAGAGGACTGAAATCTTCTCTTTCTTGTGCTGAGAGAAGTAAATAAATATACAAATATTGACTGGTAATGAGGGCACTAGTTTATAATATGGACTGCAAGTTCTTCTCTTTCTTGGGCTGAGAGAAGTTAATAAATACATGTACAAATATTGACTGGTAATAAGGGCACTAGTTAATATGCACCACTATCTCAGAGGACTGAGTTCTTCTCTTTCTTGTGCTGAGAGAAGTTAATAAATATACAAATATTGACTGGTAATGAGGGCACTAGTTTATAATATGGACTGCAAGTTCTTCTCTTTCTTGGGCTGAGAGAAGTTAATAAATATACAAATATTGACTGGTAATGAGGGCACTAGTTAATATGCACCACTATCTCAGAGGACTGAGTTCTTCTTTTTCTTGTGCTGAGAGAAGTTAATAAATATTGACTGGTAATAAGGGCACTAGTTAATATGCACCACTATCTCAGAGGACTGAGTTCTTCTCTTTCTTGTACTGAGAGAAGTTAATAAATACACAAATATTGACTGGTGATAAGGGCACTAGTTAATATGCACCACTATTCTAGAGGACTGCAAGTTATTCTCTTTCTTGTGCTGAGAGAAGTTAATAATATACAAATATTGACTGGTAATGAGGGCACTAGTTATTGACTATGTACCACTATTCCGGCAACTTACCTTCTTATGGCCATGTCCACCTGCACCGCCAACATGCCCTGCTGGTGCATGGTACTGTGATAATTACAAAAACAAAACCACATAAATGTATACTTTGTGGCATTTTTTTTATACACATTTTAACCAGTTCGCGCCGGGATTATTTTAACAACGCCGAGCCGACGGGCGGGATTATTTTTAACGAAACTCGATCCGAAGCGTGTTCAGGCTGATAGTGCCGGGAAGCACACCCACGCATTTCCGGCCTTGCGCGCTGCTGACATACATTTCCGAACTTGAACTCGGTGTGTTTATGCGTCATCCGTTTTGAATTTTGGGAAATTTTTGCATTTATATACGTCATCCGGCGCGAACTGGTTAATAAGGCCACGCACCCAAACACAAAGTTTTCGTCTTTTTGAACAAACAAATGAAGCGACCCCCCTCCCCCCTCCCCCCCCCCCCCCCCCCCCCAAGATGATCCCTACTATTTTTGAATAACATTAACCCTAACCCTCCAGGGTATTTCGGCTAGAAACCCTGCCAGATGCAACAGATTGCATACTTTGTCACGTTGACTTGTGTGCAGAGTCCAGCAAGGTCAAGCAGTCACCACAGATGCACTGTGCTGGATCTGGCAGGGTTAGGGTCAAGTCCGGTAGCTGCCAATGTCACGTGACCAAAACGGGAGGAATTCCTTCTGTTTCCGAAAATGTCTTAAGTTTTCTAAACACGTCGCATTGACATTTGGGCGTTATCGTTAAAAATCGCGATAGTAGAGTGTTTCTGAGATGACATACCATGGGCGCACCAGGTGTTGGATAGGTTGGCGCTGCCATGCCGTAGCCAGCGGGGGCACCACCGTAGGGTGGAGGTGCAGGTCCTCCCTGTGGAATCAGAAGGGCGAAAGTAGTTAGGTCTTCTAAAACCATAGTTGGGTCTTGGGTCTTTCCTCAACTAAAGCCGAGTTCAGACGATGCCATTTTTTATCGAGTTTTCTGAACTATTATATAAATTGTAAACTGAGGAATGCAAAATAAGTTTGGAGAGAGCATTGCTAGAGTTAGCATATGGATTAAAATATTGATACAATGTAGGATAAATCTTCAATGGTTAAAGGAATTGAACTTTAACCCTAACCCTGCCAGACACAGCGCAGTGCATCAGGTAAAAAGGTCTGGTGCACTTTGATGCATTCTGCTGTCAACAATAGTGCATAAACGACCAGGGTCTAAGACTATGAGAGCTAATCAGGGGCGGATCCAGGAATTTCGGTTAGAGGGGGCGCCAAAAATTGTCAACATAATATATTGGGAAAAGATATGGGAGCGCAGGAGGCGCGAAGCCCCAACGCCGAGATCTTCTCAATCTTCTCGAGATTTTTTTAGGGGGGGCGCGCGCCGGGTGCACCCCCCCCTGGATCCGCGCATGCTAATCCCCATTAAACAATGCCAGATATGGTTTCTGCTGCATTGGGTGACTGCAGACTCTGAAGCAGTTTGATCTTGAGATTTTTGACCTGATGGGTCTTGCTGCGTCTGGCAGGGTTTCTAGCCAAAATACCCTGAAGGGTAAGGTTTGAACTCACCCCGGGGTAGCTCTGGGCTGGAGGGGGGTACGCCTGACCCCCTGTAGGGTACGCCTGACCCCCTGTAGGATACGCCTGACCCCCTGTAGGATACGCCTGACCCCCTGTAGGATACGCCTGACCCCCTGGAGGGTACACTGGATCGGCCTGGGTACCTGGGTACCCTGGCTGTTGCGGATACCCTCCCCCTGGACCAGGGGGAGGGTAGTTTCCACCCGGAGGTGGCGGAGGGTAGCTCATTCTAGCAGGCAATCGTGGGCTGGAAATATGTCAGCAAACAAAGACGTTCCTGTAACGTTATGTGTAAATAAAGAAAATATAAATATATTCTTAACCGGTTAGGCCCTGTACATCAGTATAAACATCGGTAGATTCGCATGTAGCGCTGTATGGAGACACAACGCAAATTTAAATCCAGGCTCCACGCGTCTACACAGGAACTGCACCGTGGACGCGCGTTTATTGTTATGACTTATGTGACCGCTGGAAATGAAAGCATCTATTTTTCATATTTTCGTTATTTAAACTGTTATTCTGTTTCAAGTGAATTATTGGGTCATGAATGACTGCGGCATGCTACGAATAAGGTAGTCTTTATGTGATGTGAGTTTAAGAAAGGGGAAAAGGGACTATTTTAAAGGTAACATTTCCACAGCTAGCCGGGCCTCGGATGTAAATATACGTTCATTTTCCAGCGCTATGCGAATCTCCCGATGGGCATTTTGAGCCGACGTTACAAAAAAAGGTCGACTAAAGAAAAGTGGCCAACATTTCTCGAAAATTGTGAGGTAAGATTTAAAAGCATTGATTATTATACTTTATAGAAAGAAGATTATAAAATGCATTCAGTATTAGTCCGAGTTACTGGCAATACTGGACTCTAGTTATCGCTTTTTTAACATTTGGACATCATCTGGCGCTACTAGTAGCGCCAGATGATGTCCAAATGTTAACTCGGACTAATTCAGTATAATTCAGTATAATTTGCAAATTCTACAGGACCTTCGGGAGCCCCATAAATTTTATAATCTCCCCTCCACGACAAATGAAGGCAATTTGACCACATGTGCAGGATAATGACAACATTCTTTCCACATTTGTTGACATTAACAACTGTTTCATTGTGTATTTCAATATAATTCATGTAAATTCCTCCATGATTAATACAGTTACCCACAACTTACGAACGTTTTCAGCATGATCTAGTCGTGTTTCCTAATCTTGACGATCGCGAGATACTTTTGTAGCTACGACTGGGGATTGTCACAATAGTTTCAAAGGGAGAAAAACCAAAGTCGTAGCCGCAACACACCCACATTTTAGTGACTGTCTTTAGTTGCAAAAAACTCTTGAGGGCGCTCTACGTCAAACATGTCAAAAATGAAACTTGCAAAAATGACCTGAACTAGTTCGGTTGCGGGATTGTTAAATAATTTTCTCAACAAAACTTTGATTTTAAAATATGTCCGGATACTACAACCAGAGGAAGCATGGAGATGGCGAAGGGAATCGACAGAGAGTTGGACAGGACGAAGAAACACCAAAATTGTACAGCATTTTTGGTGGAGAGGTCAGTCGGGCCCGGGGAAAATATAAATATAAAATTTATATTTATAATAAATCATGGAGCAATATAAACTAGTTTATTTCTAGTTTATCGCTCCATATATAAATGATGTACAATGATTTTGCGGCTGTGGTGGTCATGTGACATGACCATGGTATGATTCTTCTGAATTGAAAGATAAGTTAAAATAAGAGCATAGATTAAAAAATGTATTTGTAATTTTAATTTTTTTTTGCCTCAGGTTGCCTCCATTCAGCCGTACGGAGCTTTTGTGAAGATTCCCGGTTTTCGCAAAAATGGTAAGAACAGCAGCAATAAATACCCTTTGAACTTGATATTTAAGCTCACAGCCGAAGCTAGAGTTAGATCCATTTTAATTGTATTTGTAATTTTCTTTTTCCTTTTGTTTCTAGTCTTGTTTAAGTTTTAATTCGATTTCCTAAACCGTTTTAAATAATATTTAGGTAACATGCAGGGCCCGGCCTTTAGAAACCCTTTTAGGCTACCCTGGTGAAATAAAACAACAAATAAGTCACTTGGACTCCAGAACTTTTGGGTGGTCTCCAATTTTGAATTTGGTTTGTCGTTCTAGAGCCACACAGCCCACAACCGTTATAAAAGTTAAGTTTTGCACATCATTCAATGATTGATAATTCATCTCAAAAGTTTCTACGAAGACGAGAAACTACTGGTTTTTTTATATTTGGCTCGAGTAGACTGGTTCCCAGCCCCACATTGGCAGTTATAAAATTAACCCTTACTAATAGTACTGAGTAGTGAGTATATAAATTTAGTAAAAGTCACATTTGTGAAGTCGCATTTGTTTTGGCAAAATGGCAGAAGTGGGCATAGGGTTTGGAGAAAACTGCAAAATAATGTGTGATTTATTTTAGTTTTTAGATTTGTTGATATTTGTAATCTTTGGCATGCCTTTTAACTGTATTTTGTCAAGAAATATATAAAAGTAGTTGAATAAAAGTGTTTTAACCCTAACCCTCCAGGGTATTTTGGCTAGAAACCCTGCCAGACCCAGCACAGTGCATCTGTGGTCACATTGACTTGTGTGCAGAGTGCAGCATGGCCAAGCAGTCACCACAGATGCACTGTGCTGGATCTCGCAGGGTTAGGGTTAAGGAAAAACAATTTGACTTTTTCCATATCGCGTATACAAATAAAAAAAAATTAAAAAAATTATTGTTTCAATATTTTTCTGTTGCGTCGTGTTGATAAATTCAAAATTTAAACAGCCATAACTTGTTAATGGAATGTCCAATTGAAGCGCAACAAACAGCATTGTAAGGAGAATTTTATTATCCTCCTTTCTAAAAACCTGAGAACCCTCATTTCAACCTCTGCCCAGTTCCGTCCCATTTTTGCCAGAACACCTCACATTTTGTTTTCGCATTTAGGTCTGGTCCATAAAACGCAGATTTCTTCAGCAAGAGTTGAAGATGTTTCTGAAGTGTTGGCAGTTGGTGATCAGGTCTTCTGCAAAGTCATTTCGCTCGGGGTATGATCATTATTCTGTGACTGTGAGGTTCGAGAACCTTTAAATTTGTTGTATATTTAGCCGCGTTGCACACAAGGTGTTGTTCTACTTGTTGTACTACAAATAATTATCAAAAAGTTATCCATAAAAGACGCAAATCTGGCCCATGAAATCTGTACACGTCACTATCATTTGTGACACGATCAAGCGAAATCAGTCGGATGTCGGCCCCGGTCAAAAAAATGGGTGTTCATGTAGTTTCAAAGAGGGCATCTGTACGTTTCAAAAACTGAAAACCCCATGTTGATACGATGTTTTGTTGTCGAGTTATGTAAATTTGTTTAAATACCAACGAAGAATACAGTGCATTTTTGGGATTCGCCGACATCCGACTGATTCGGCTTGATCGTGTCTTATTTGGAAAAGCTATCAACTTTTCTCCCAGAGAAAAACTCTTGTGGCACATGAGAGAACCAACGCACAACTCTACTCACATAGGTCCGAGCCAGGAATCGAACCCGGGCCACATTGGTGAGAGGCGAGCGCTTTACGCACAAGCCACCCGTGCGACCCTACCTTGGGCCAATTTCACGGAGCTGCTAAGCACAAAAATTTGCTGAGCACAAAAACGTCTTGCTCATTAAAAACAAGTTATCAGCCAAAATTCTACGTGTTTTTTATGCTAAGCAAAAAAACAGCAGATTTTCAATCAAAAACAATAAAGATCACGTGAAGATTTGGTCTGTAACCTTATTTCTACCAAGGACAAATTTTCATGCTAAGCAAATTTTTGTGCTTAGCAGCTCCGTGAAATTGGCCCCTTAACCCTTAACCTCTAACCTAGCCAGCAAGTACGAATTCTATTGGTTATTTGATGATTATTTCAAATACCAAAATGGTATTGTTTTTGTTCCTTGTTTCACAGGATGAGGATAATTCCAAGATTTCTTTGTCCATGAAAGTCGTTGACCAAGGCCAGGGCAAGGATTTGGATGCGAATCTCGTCCAGACGAAGTATGTATGACTGACCGATTGCCTGGGAAGAGTTCTATCAAGGACCAATATTTGAATATTTAGCATTTTGCTGGTTCGAACATTTTATAAATTTTTATATTTTTTTTTTTTTTTTTTTAGCCCAAGTTTTGAATATTTAAATTTTTGGAACAATGACATGATATTTAACGCAATCATTTTGCTGGATGCCTAGAATCATTATTTACTTTCAAATAAGTAGTTTTTAATAATTCAGTAGTAAAATTTGTCGATGTCTGCAAATGGTGTATTTCAGGGTTGTAGTCGAGTCCCTGCAAGTCCGTTCACAAGTCCTTTCGTGAAGCCAGTCACAAGTCCCTTCATAAAGCCAGTCAAGTAATTGGATGAACAATGACAAAGGAATGCCTTTGTCAAAGCTGATTTGAATAGCTTGTGATTTGAATTGAAACTGAAGGACTTGTGATGGACTTGCAGGGACTTACAGGGACTTACAGGGACTTACAGGGACTTACAGGGACTTGCAGGGACTTGCAGGGACTTGCAGGGACTTGCAGGGACTTGCAGGGACTTGCAGGGACTTGCAGGGACTTGCAGGGACTTGCAGGGACTTGTGATGGACTCGACTACATCCCTGGTGTGTATACGACCTTTAACCTTCCTGACCACATTGTGATTTGTTAATGCTGCAGACAAGAGGAACAGCGCAGAAATAAAGGCCAAACGTTTTCTCAGCCGAAGATCGAATTAGGAGCCGTATTCAACACCATCTGCAAGAAATGTGGAACTAAAGGTAGGATAATATACCCCTTGGGTACTAGGGTATGATGTGATATTGCATTCAAAGCGGACACGCCCAGTAGCAGGATGTGGTTTCAACAAAAGATTTCCAAAATCACATCCAAATGCTCCAAATTCACATCCTCTTCCAAATTCATGTCTTGGATAAGGTCGTTATAATGCAAATTTGGACTGAGATAGAGAATTTGGTGTAATTAGCGTCGTTTTCCTAACTTACCGGATTATACTCATGAATACATAGCAGCCTTTGTCCAGTAACTGCACTGCACAATGGACTGAGTGTGCAGCTACCTGACATATTGTGTTCTACGGCACAGCACAGCTGGCCACAGCATTTCGGACGGATTAGCGGCCACGGCCCTAGTGTCAAGGTCTAAAACTGCCCGTTCTCTGTCCAAAATTATCCGATTTAGATGTTTGAAGTCTCATTTTAAAGTTGAAAGGCGTTTCTTTCAAACCATATCTATATATTATTAATGTTCGTTACACATTCTACGTGTGGCATTCCGATATAATTTGCTTGCATTTTTTTTCTAGACGCATTGTATAATATATCTTTGAAGGTCATTTGGCCAGAGACTGTTTCAAGACACCAGGAGGTAAGACCTACGATCTTCTACCCGACGAAGATGCGGTGCCACCTCCCGACGTTAATGAAGTACCTACGACGTCGCCACAGAAAAGGAAAAAGAAGAAAAAGGTATGGTGTGTGCAGCTAAATTCGTGGCTACTTAGCCACGTTGACGCATAGGACGCGTAAGTTGCGCGCAAATACACGCACAGTTTTTTTTGAATATCAAAACGGGAGACAGATGAACACGTCACGACCAAGGTCGAAAATCAGGGTGTGCTACCCACAGATGCCAGCCTAGCCTGAACCCATCTTGGATCAAGGTCAAAATAATCTCGGCACAAACTGGTTAAATCTGACAGCCATATTATATAATAGACGCAGGCCAAATTTTGTAATTCTCTTCAGGGCAAAAAGAAGAAATCTAAAAAGCGCCGACGCCGTCCCACAAGTTCTGATTCTTCAGAATCTGAGAGTGACTCCAGTGACAGAGGTCGTGACAAACACCCACAGAAACACCGTCGTACTTCAAAGGACGGCAAAAAGGTAAAGAAGCATCACGGCCGCAGATCTAGTTCCGATGCTTCCGAGAGTGGATCGGATAGTGACAGACACCCTGACAAACACCCACACACACCCCGTCATACCTCAAAGGAACACAAAGAGAAACATCTCCGTCATAGATCACCAGATTCCGATCGCGACAAATACCCTCATAAACGCTGCCCTACACCCACGGAAGGCAAAGAAAGGTTGGAGAGGCTCCGTCATCACAGGTCTCTAAGTCCTAGTACAACATACGGTGAATTGGCTAGTGACAGACACACTGACATACACCATCACAAACACCGTCGTACATCAATGGAAGACAGAGAAAAGCAACAACAGCATCGTCACAGGTTGTCTAGTCCGGATAACACATCCGGTGAAAGACCCTCTCACAAACATCGTCATACATCAATGGAAGACAGAGAAAAGCCACAACAGCATTATCACAGGTCGTCTAGTCCGGATGACACATCCGGTGAAAGACCCTCTCACAAACACAGTCGTACATCAATGGAAGACAGAGAAAAGCCACAACAGCATCATCACAGATCGTCTAGTCCGGATGACACATCCGGTGAAAGACCCTCTCACAAACACCGTCGTACATCAATGGAAGACAGAGAAAAGCCACAACAGCATCATCGCAGGTCGTCTAGTCCGGATAACACATCCGGTGAAAGACCCTCTCACAAACACCGTCATACATCAATGGAAGACAGAGAAAAGCCACGACAGCATCATCGCAGGTCGTCTAGTCCGGATAACACATCCGGTGAAAGACCCTCTCACAAACACCGTCGTACATCAAATGATTCTGCATCGCCACAGGTCACCAAGTCCCGGTGACGCTTCCAGTGACAGACCCCCTCACAAACACTGTCATACGCAAAAAAAAGATGAGAAATGCTACCGAAGCATCAGGTCACCAAGTCCCGATGACGCCTCTAGATAGACAGACCCCCTCACAAACACTGTCATACGCCACAGGTCACCAACTCCAGTTACAGATGTCACAAACATCGACAGACTTCCACAGATAAACACACGACAAAAATACATGTGATGAGGCATTCTAATAAAATGCGGCGAAACCAGGCCAAGTCTAATAAAACTGAAATATGGATTCTTTTTTGAATGTTCAGTTTTGTAATCTTTTAAGTCTACTACACTTTTTGAAGTTATAGTATAAAATAATTTGTGGAATAAAACTTCTTTAAGGAAAAACGATTGGCATTTTTACGATTACAAAATTTGAACCTTTGTGGGCCTTTTCCCTCTTCGACATGTCCATAAATGCCAACTTTAAACAGGCATAAACTAGTCGACGGAATGTCCGATTGAAGTGCATCAAACAGCGAGTATTAAAGTTCGGTTGGATGACTAGTCGATCTTGTCACTCGAACGCTGTGTGGTTTGACTAGCTGAATCAACCTAGCCACGGACCAACGTCACTCACGAGTTACGTCACGGTTAAGTCAACTGGGACAAGCTTTGCAAAAGATTACGATAAATTTCTCAAATGACGATAACTTTTTGCAATAAGATAATTATTTATTGCACTAAATTAAGTGGAGAAAACAATAGAAATAAATCAATAAAAAAATTACATGCCAACTTTTTGCTTTATTAACCCTAACCCTACCTAATGCTACTTTTTACTACTAGTAGTAAAAAGTAGTATGCAGTACTCTCACTGACTTGTGTGCAATGCCTGTAGTAATTTTTAGTATTTGGTACTTCACCCCTAATTGCACTCGTAGTACTTTTTAGCATTGGGTCCCTCTGCTTGCTGAGTGTGCATGGCCCATGTATGCTGTGTAAGGTGTTCTAAACTCTACAGCAAAAATTGTCACTTGGGTCAAGGCTGGACTACTGCATTTTTTGCCAGGTAAGTATTACTGACCTGTATTCCCACTATTAGTACTCTGTCAGTACACACCCAATGATCAGTCAGGGAGAGACCCAATGCTACAAAATACTAAGTAGTATTCTGTAGTACGCAGTTCTTTAGCCCAAAGTAAGGCCTAGGGGGTTAGGGTTAACATAAAGGCCTGTCATCTGCTCACAAACTAGATTTGACGTCATCGACCGACTAGACCACACATGCGTGAAGTTAAATCAACAAAAGTAACTAGTGCAGCAGTACTGTCAGGAGAATTTTATTTATATCCTTCCTTTATTTTGCCCAAACGTGGCAGGAAATAATTGTGACCTGTCACCACGAAACCCGGACAAAGTTGCAACCATGCATTCCATATAAACATCGTGTGAAGTCATTTTTGCATGGGATCATCGATTTTTAAGTTTCCATGTTTTTGTTATCTTAAAATATTCTCGGAGCATATCCTAAAAAACAAATACAGTCTGATCACAATAAAGACGTATTTTAACCCTTTTTCCGAACGGTGGTTGTATATAATTACAAAAGCACTTCCTGCACAAAAACCTTGTTTTCTCTGTTTGGCTTATGATTGATCCTGGGTCTTAATCTCCTCGCAGGGGATTACAGGGAAGGGCTACCCACATAAGTTATATATCATTCAAAAGCTAATGAACAGGAGAATTTGAAAATATCATATTTATTTTGTCAACTTTGTCCGGGTTTCGTGGTGACAGGTCACAATTACGCATACATGTACGTTTTTTTTTATCACAACTAAAAAGATTTGTAAAACCTGATGGCATTATAAACAAAGAATTTGGGATAGTTTTCTTTATACATGCAATTAATATTAACACCAAACTGATATTCTTAAAAGGAAAGAAAAATAGTTCAAATCACAAGGAATGTAGACAAATGTCACCTGACCAAAAATAGTGATCTAATTGGTCAATGCTGGCTGACTAGTGTTTGATACATAATCAGGTGAAACCTTGAAGTTTAATAAAGAAAGACAAATTAATAAACTACACGAAAAGGGATATTTTTTTTTTACAAAATTCTTAAAACCGTCCTGATAAACGCAAGACAAGTTATAGCGAGGCAAGTTTCATACGACTGCTGAATCTAGAAATGTGTTGAACACCAAATTTTAAAGTAAACAAAGGAATTGGCAAGGGGGGACTCGAACATGTTTGAAACAAATTAGAATAGGGTCCGAACAAGTCAAGAACAATGTGTCAGTACATATGTTGCAGGACTCTTAAACAAAATTTTCAGCAATTTTACCGCAATGAAGTTGTCAGTATTGGCAAGTAGAGCAGTTGCTATTAACCAGTTTGCGCCGGATGACGTATATAAATGCAAAGTTTTCCCCAGATTCAAAACGGATGACGCATAAACACGCCACAAGCAAGGCCGGAAATGCGTGGGTGTACTATCTCTGATAACCCGCCTCGAATCGAGTTTCGTTAAAAATAATCCTGGCGCGAACTGGTTAATGAATATTTCCCACGGAATATGTTTGGACAAACACAGAGCTTTTAGAGAAAACAGTGATGTCCTCTCGTCCTAACGACATGCTTGAATCATCAAAGGCACAATTCCCCCATCTACCATTCCAATTAACATTTGCAAGATATTCAAGTTTAGATATAGCAGGTTCGTAAAACGAGCCTCAGAATTTATCATTTTGTTTATTAAGTATAAAAATATGTTATTCCGTCTGATTTACGGCGCTACCAGCCAAACATGTACTCTAATGTTTTGCTGACGACGTTGGAAGACTTTGTAGGAGTTGAGCTTCCTTGGATAACCTGAAGAACGAAGAAAGAAAAACAAATTATGAGCAAAATAGATGCGTGTTTGGTCGAGTAAACATATAAAGTTTTCTTGACTGTCTGAATTGACTCTGTGATACAATATCTATCCCGATCTAGGTAGGTGGCAGTTCCCTAAATGATTGTTTAACTAGTTCGCGACGGATGACGAATATAAACGCAAAGTTTTCCCCAGATTTGAAACGGATGACGCATGAACACGCCATGAGCAAGGCCGGAAATGTCTGTCAGCAGCTAGCAAGGCCGGAAATGCGTGGGTGTGCTTCCCGGTACTGGCGGCCTGAACCTGCTTCAGATCAAGTTTTCGTTAAAAATAATCCCGCGTCGGCTCGGTGATGTTAAAATAATCCCGGCGCGAACTGGTTAAGGGGCGCTATTCCCAAGCCACAGGGATCACGCCCAAAGTCACGATACTAGCAACATTAGCAATGTTGCAAACACCACGGGAATAGATTGTTAGAAATGTTACCTCGTGGTTGCTGCTTGCCGCTTTGTAAGCAGCCGTCAGCGGCCTGATAGATGACGGTCGTTTCGACGTCTCTACCTCGTCGGACTGAGGGTTCATGGGATACCTCGAGGGTGTGCTCGGTTGTAGGGTACTGGCGTTACACCGCTCGCCCCCTTCCATTACACCCTACGGGAAACCAAAATGACAGCCTCGAATCAAGACTAACTTTGCGATAAGAGCCTTAAATCAAGACTAAGCTTGTGGCCAAACTTCTCGAGTATGTGGACAATTATATTAATATCGGAGGATTCGCGACTGCTAGGGTTTTAAAATAATCAAATTGTGTGCATTTTTAAATGACCTCAAATGACCCTTAGATGACCTTTGACCTATTTCGCAAGAATTATATTGAACCCCACCCAAGGATCCCTCTATCCAAGTTACATTAAAATCTATCAAATTCCGTAGACAAAGAAACATTTGAAGTGAATTTAAACAATGAACCCTACATGACCTTTGACCTCAGTAATCCGACAAAGAATTGTGTTTTCCCACCCAGGGATCGTTTCATCCAAGTTTCATGAAAGTATGTTGAAGTCGTACAGAATTTAGTTCTGGTAAGTGCCCCAAAAGTTTGTTTAGGTGACAATGTCTAAGTGTTCTTGTGTGACCATTTCTGCTTACCTTGTTAATATTTCTGCTTACCAAATTAATGTTTCTGCTTTCTATTTCTGCTTACTTTGTTATATGTTTCTGCTTACCAAATTAATGTTTCTGCTTACTTTGTTATGTTTCTGCTTACCTTGTCAATGTTTTTGCTTACCAAACTAATATTTTTGCTTTCTATTTCTGCTTACTTTGTTATAATGTTTCTGCTTACCTTGTCAATGTTTTTGCTTACCATTTCTGCTTACCTTGTTAATATTTCTGCTTACCAAATTAATGTTTCTGCTTACTATTTCTGCTTACTTTGTTATATGTTTCTGCTTACCTTGTCAATATTTCTGCTTACCTTGTTAATGTTTATGCTTACCAAACTAATATTTTTGCTTTCTATTTCTGCTTACTTTGTTATAATGTTTCTGCTTACCATTTCTGCTTACCTTGTTAATGTTTATGCTTACCAAACTAATATTTCTGCTTACTTTGTTATAAAGTTTCTGCTTAGCTTGTCAATGTTTCTGCTTACCAAAATAATGTTTCTGCTTTCCATTTCTGCTTACCTTGTCAATACACGGCACAACGCCTACCATGATGTTACTGCCGAACACTTTGCCGTTCTTGCTTAGCGCTTTCTTGGCCTGTAGCTTAGAGCCGTACTGCATGTGTAGCCAGTTGCCGCTGCTGGCTGCCTAACGACGGGAAACAGACAAGACGTGGAATTAACCCAATTATAGTTATGTCCAGATTAGAGAGGCAATTGGTGATAGGTGTCCTGCCCAAGAACACAGAACAATTGTCAGCCCAACAGGCCAGCCATGGAAAACATATCTTAAGTTGAACACGTCTATTTTTCCGATTACCCTATTTTTACAACTTGACCTCCAATGACCTCAGTATGTGACCTTTAATATCACCATGACCTCAAATGACCTCGGTTTGTGACCTTTAATATCACCGTCACATGCAAGTTTCAATATCGCATCTATGACCCACGTTTGATTGCAATTGGGACTCCAAGTTTTCAAATGATACAAGTTTTACGATTCAAAACCTATTTCAGAACTTGACCTCAAATGACCGGTGACCTCAGTATTTGACCTTTAACACAACCATGATATGAAGGTTAAAATATTGCATCCATGGCCAAAGTACGAGTAGAATTTTGCATATATTTTTTTCCGAAATATTCAAAATGTCACAAACATACGGACGTACGGACTACGAACAGAAATGGTGATTGTATCTTCCTAAACTTCGTTTCGGCGAGTAAAAAACTTAGAAATATTATTTTAATATTTACACTTACCACATGCCTAACGATGCTACCGTATTGAGAAAACTGCTGAATAATATATGACGTTGCAGATGGTGGAAAGCTGTAGAGAAAAAAAAAATAACAAAATAATGAATTACAGTATAAACTCGCAATAATTCTGATTTCAGATAATTTGAATCTCCGCTTATATCTGAATAACACTTCATTTATGTTAAAATTAAATACTCCTTTACTCGGCGCTGAACCAAATTGAAATCAAGTCGCTCCTGAGTCGCTCTAACAACTCTAGCAGTCGATCGTTCGTCGTCTGGCGCGCCTTGTCGCACTTATTCGTTTCAGACGTCGGACTCAATTCACTCATTTGTTTCGACACGACTGTGGAACGCCTGTCCGAACCGAGCGTTACACTGGGTTAGGCCTACCTCCAGAATCAGAGTCTAACAGTTTGTGTGTACAGTTCGCCATAGGGTGTTGGGATTTGCCAGGATGGGTATGGTTCCTAATACACTAGGGAGTTAGGGTTAAGGAATCAGAGTCCTACAGTTTGTGTGTACAGTTTGCCATATAGTGCTGGGATTTGCCAGGATGGGTGTGGTTCCTAATACACTAGGGGTTAGGGTTAAGGAATCAGAGTCCAACAGTTTGTGCATGTGTACAGTTTGCCATGTGGTGTTGGGATTTGCCAGGATGGGTGTGGTTCCTAATACACTAGGGGGTTAGGGTTAAGGAATCAGAGTCCAACAGTTTGTGTGTACAGTTTGCCATATGGTGTTGGGATTTGCCAGGATGGGTATGGTTCCTAATACACTAGGGAGTTAGGGTTAAGGAATCAGAGTCCTACAGTTTGTGTGTACAGTTTGCCATATAGTGCTGGGATTTGCCAGGATGGGTGTGGTTCCTAATACACTAGGGGTTAGGGTTAAGGAATCAGAGTCCAACAGTTTGTGCATGTGTACAGTTTGCCATGTGGTGTTGGGATTTGCCAGGATGGGTGTGGTTCCTAATACACTAGAGGGTTAGGGTTAAGGAATCAGAGTCCAACAGTTTGTGCATGTGTACAGTTTGCCATATGCTGTTGGGATTTGCCAGGATGGGTGTGGTTTCTAATACACTAGGGGGTTAGGGTTAAGGAATCAGAGTCCAACAGTTTGTGTGTACAGTTTGCCATATGGTGTTGGGATTTGCCAGGATGGGTATGGTTCCTAATACACTAGGGGGTTAGGGTTAAGGAATCAGAGTCCAACAGTTTGTGCATGTGTACAGTTTGCCATGTGGTGTTGGGATTTGCCAGGATGGGTGTGGTTCCTAATACACTAGAGGGTTAGGGTTAAGGAATCAGAGTCCAACAGTTTGTGCATGTGTACAGTTTGCCATATGCTGTTGGGATTTGCCAGGATGGGTGTGGTTTCTAATACACTAGGGAGTTAGGGTTAAGGAATCAGAGTCCTACAGTTTGTGTGTACAGTTTGCCATATAGTGCTGGGATTTGCCAGGATGGGTGTGGTTCCTAATACACTAGGGGTTAGGGTTAAGGAATCAGAGTCCAACAGTTTGTGCATGTGTACAGTTTGCCATGTGGTGTTGGGATTTGCCAGGATGGGTGTGGTTCCTAATACACTAGAGGGTTAGGGTTAAGGAATCAGAGTCCAACAGTTTGTGCATGTGTACAGTTTGCCATATGCTGTTGGGATTTGCCAGGATGGGTGTGGTTCCTAATACACTAGGGGTTAGGGTTAAGGAATCAGAGTCCAACAGTTTGTGCATGTGTACAGTTTGCCATGTGGTGTTGGGATTTGCCAGGATGGGTGTGGTTCCTAATACACTAGAGGGTTAGGGTTAAGGAATCAGAGTCCAACAGTTTGTGCATGTGTACAGTTTGCCATATGGTGTTGGGATTTGCCAGGATGGGTGTGGTTCCTAATACACTAGGGGGTTAGGGTTAAGGAATCAGAGTCCAACAGTTTGTGTGTGCAGTTTGCCATAGCGTGTTAGGATTTGCCAGGATGGGTGTGGTTCCTAGTAAGTTACACTAGGGAGTTTTGAGTAAAAATTAACAGCTTCGACAGAACTCACCCAAAGACAGTGATCCAAGTTTCATCCAACTGGACATCGGGAGTTATCGATTCTCTATGAAATAATCAAAAGAAATCAGTAAAACAAAGTGTGAAGAAAAAAATGGGTACAAATATACTTTTAATTTAAAGCGTGCAATAAGCCATTTGCGCGTGACCCCGAGTTAAATTTGAATAATATCTGGTACACTGACTTGCTCACACAGCTTGGCACAGTTTAACTTTAAATTCTCCAGACCAAAGACACTGTTGCTATATCAAGTGATTCGGGGCAAGCCTTACGCGTCATACGCTAGCAACCCCCAGCTCTGGAATGGTCTGGTGTCTTTGTACCATTCTCAACCATTGTAAACAATGTATTGGTGCTGAGCGTCTCTTACGTAACTATGCAAAAGCTTGCCCCGAATCACGTGATATAGCAACAGTGTCTTTGGTCTGGAGAATTTAAAGTTAAACTGTGCCAAGCTACGTGAACAAGTCAGTGTACCAGATATTAATTAAATTTAACTCGGGGTCACGCGCAAATGGCTTATTGCACCCCCCCTCCCCCAACAATGCAAGCCTAAAAGCTAACCTTATAAGTGAATATTTGCAAGCCTGAATTTGGTTTATAACCCCGTTTTGGCCAAGCAAGAACGTTCGTGCTAAGCGTGTTTGTTTGTGCTGAGCCGCTTCGTGATATTAGGGAGGGGTTGGGTTTAAAACTTTGGACCGACTCACCCCTGAGTGTAGAATGGATCGATCTGGGCCGGTGATGACGGCGTCTGTCTCGCACCAAACTGTGACTGAGAGAACGGGGCCGGTGAAAACAGTCGACTATTTGCAGGGGTGCCTACAAAAAATAACGACAGTTATTTCTGTATTTGTTTTCTGGCGTGTGTGAAACTCGATCAGTGAGTTTAAAACATTTTCAATTATTCAGTGAGGTGCATTTTTGAATATCCAGATACTAAATTGTGTCTGGCAGGGTTAGGGCTGGGCAAAATATTGATTTGGGTGAATTTGTGAATAGTTAACAATTTATAAAACTTTATAAAAAGTACAAATCCATTAACCCTAACCCTACCTAATGCTACTTTTTACTACTAGTAGTAAAAAGTAGTATGCAGTACTCTCACTGACTTGTGTGCAATGCCTGTAGTAATTTTTAGTATTTGGTACTTCACCCCTAATTGCACTCATAGTACTTTTTTAGCATTGGGTCCCTCTGCTTGCTGAGTGTGCATGGCCCATGTATGCTGTGTAAGGTGTTCTAAACTCTACAGCAAAAATTGTCACTTGGGACACAGCAATGGGTCAAGGCTGGACTACTGCATTTTTTGCCAGGTAAGTATTACTGACCTGTATTGCCACTATGAGTATTTTGTAGTTGGCAGTATCTGTACTCTGTCAGTACACACACAATCATCAGTCATGGAGAGACCCAATGCTACAAAATACTAAGTAGTATTCTGTAGTACGCAGTTCTTTAGCCCAAAGTAAGGCCTAGGGGGTTAGGGTTAAAGGCTGTCTTTACCTGCGGCGTAGGATGATGGAGGTAGTGGTGTTCTAGACATCGATAAATCGAGCTGGCAACAAAAATATAAATACAGTCGATAGTGAGTGCTGTAGCAACACATTCGTAAAACAGAAAGATTTGATCCCTATTTAAACCCCAACGGGGATTTCTGCCACACCTAGCAATCTGCATCAATTCTCAAAGTGACAATCCTACCCAGTGCAACGAGATCTATCGGGTCAGAAATCTCAACGTCAAACTGCTTCAGACTCTGCGGTCACCCGAAGCAGCAGAATCCATCTCTGGTATAATTTAGTTGGTTCCTTTTTTTTAAAGATAATTGCAAACGGTATCCTTTCCTTTTTCAATACACTCTTTGAACGCTTTGGTCGATATTACCCTGGTCTTATCTGGCGAGTCACCGTACATTCTTCCCACAGCCGGGCTTCCCTTCAGAGCGTCCACGTTATCAAAGAGACCAGCTACTGGCGGGGCGCCAGTTTTGTCTTGGGGCGTCCGCGTAACGGCAGGCCTGGTAAGGAATTAACATAAATAACAAAGAACTGTTGCTTATATGGTCGGGTAAACAAACAAAAGGAGTTTCTCGTACGACCTTTTTTTTGTTGGCCACCCTGTATAAATTGCACCTTAAGGCTTCCTGAAGGCTTCCTCCTGAAGGCTTCCTCCTGAAGGCTCCCTGAAGGCTCCCTGAAGGCTTCCTGAAGGCTTCCTCCTGAAGGCTTCCTCCTGAAGGCTTCCTCCTGAAGGCTTCCTCCTGAAGGCTTCCTCCTGAAGGCTTCCCGAAGGCTTCCCGGAGGCTTCCTGAAGGCTTCCTGAAGGCTTCTTTATCCATTGATTTGTGTTCAAATTATACCTAAAGGTTTTAGGGTAGGGGTGAGGGTTTCTATTTGGGTTGGGTGTAACACTTCGTCTTACCTTTGCGTCATCCGACTCTCGGTACTTCCGAAACCTGACCCCCCGTCTCTAGGGCCGAGGGTGGATGGCGTTAGACCCCGAGGGGGACTGCTCCTAGATGACGACCACAACCTACTGCTAGAAGGCTAGAGAAATCAAGGGGGGAGGGGAAGTTAGAGGATAAAGGAGTTCAGATTTACGATCCAATGGAACATTGTTAATGTAGTTGGCCAATGATGACAATGTTCGTGTAAGTGAAACGTTTGTTACTATAAATTTAACTATACTGACAATTTGGGAGAACGCAACATAGGGCAAGATAGCTCAGTTGGTAGAGCGCTGGTCCGGTATTCCGGAGGTCGCGGGTTCAAGTCCCGCCTTGCCGATTTCTTTGTTTATTTTAAAATTCAACTAAGGAACTAACGGCGGGATACGGTGTTTTCATGGTCTGCTCACCCACAGCTAAATAGAGCTTTATTTTAGATTAGAAGCAAAACAGGGTTATTTAGACTCCTAGACTCTTACCGATACAGATGGACCCATGTCGCCCATCAAATATCCCGGCAGAAACAGGTTTCTATGGGAACCAGGCACTTGATGACCTGACCCCATAGAGGTCGGAGACCCCATGGTCATTGGTTCTAGGTTGCTTGCATGGCCGTAGCCTTGGGACAGAGAGTGGCTTAAGTTTGGACCTTGGAAAAAAATGCATGCATGCATTACAAATTGGCAATTAAATACTTAATACGGGAAACTCGCGTTAGCCAAAGTCAAAATTTGTTTATCATCCAAGTAAGTCAAACATCCATCTGTCGTCGTCATATTGCATGTATAGAGGACGCAACTTTTGGGCCACTTTTTGTTTGCCATTGTTAGCGAGGTGAAAGCATCGCGAGGTGAACGCAATATCGCCGTGTAAACTAAAGCTACGCAGCTCTGCCTGTGCATTTCTATTTGTTTCCACCTCGCATTGATTAGAGATCAGGCAAAGTTGGCCCATCTATTAGTAGGCCTTTTGAGTATTGTGTTTTTTGGTTATATTTTGTGTTTTTAATTAACCCTTTCTAGGCTGGAGTGTCACTGTCAGTGTCAGGCGCGGTGTCGTCAGTCGCGCACGTTAAGTTGCATAGTTGCACCGTCTATTTCCGACACCATCGTTTATGATTGACATTTCTGAACTGCAAAAGTAACATTAAGCGTCATATTTTAACTTCAATAAAAGCAGTTACTCTAGTAGTAGTACTCACTTTGATATTCCATTATATTGAGTCTTCAAATTTAGTTGGATCGTCAAAAAACAACAACTTGTGACTAGTTTTTCGCTAAACACACAATTTCTGGAGCGCGCTGCGGCTTAAAATGTCAGTCAAGAGAGGACGCTGTTTAACTGTAGCGCGCCCTCTCTTGAACAATAAATCAGTTGGTTTTAATTCTGGTTTCATTTAATTGAATAGGACAGGTTTTAAGAAATCATCAAATAAAAAATTGTCATGGCATTTCTGCCCAGATGTCAAATTTGAAAATTGTTCAGGGAATCTGTGTAATTTTTCCCTCACTAGACGTTTTCAATCAATCGTTTTTCATACAGAACTGAGAAAAACAAATCAAGCTGTCAACCCGAGAATTTTTTTTTCGTATTGAAATCTTCTGATGTTGGTGACCGTTATTTGTGTAGCGCGCCCTCTCTTGAACGAAAACTCAAAGCACAACGCATTTTTGTTCATTTCTTTCAACCAGTTCGCGCCGGAGAACGTATATGCACAGTTTTTCCGAAATTCGAAACTGATGACGCATAAACACGTCACGAGCAAGCCTGGAAATGTCTGTCAGCAGCGAGCAAGGCCGGAAATGCGTGGGTGTGCTTCCCGGTACCATCCGCCCGAACCCGCCTCGGATCGAGTTTCGTTAAAAACTGACAATCCCGCGCCTCGCGGCTCTGTAGGCCTAAATGTTACACTAATCCCGACGCGAACTGGTTAATTTTATACGATTTCTCTCGATATTAATTCAAGAGAATATTGTATTACTCATTACATCCAACCAATGGACGAAATTTAAATTTAACACTTAATGTTTTTCTTGAGTTAATTGTACTTGTTGGACAGGTTTTAAGACCAAAATCATCATGGAAATATATATATTTATTTCATGGCAAATCTGTCCAAACGTCGGACTTGAATATTGTTCAGGGAATTTGTAGAATTGTTCTCTTACTAGACATTTTCACTAAAGCGATATAATGTCGCTTTTCGGATCGGACAGAACTGAAAAAAAACCAAATGAAGCTGTTAATAACCTGAGATTTGTTTGTTCGTATTGAAAAGTTCTGATGTTGGTGACCGTTATTCGTGTAGCGCGCCCTCTCGTGAACAAAAAACTTAAGTTGGTTTTAATTGTGGTTTAAGATTGGTCGCGCTTGAAGCACAAAGCATTTTGGTTAATTTCTTTCTTAATTTTACACGATTTCTCTCAAAATTATTCTTTCTTGTGTTACTCATTACATCCAAACCAGATGACGAAATTTGTATTTAACACTAAATGTATTTCTTGAGTTATCCTTTCGCAAACAAGGGGATTAATTTTGTTCAATTGTAGAACAGGTTTAAGACGTCAAATAATTGTTTTAATGGCATTGCAGACGTCGAACTTGAATATTGTTTATTTGTAAAACGGTACAAGACGTTTTCAAGACAGAACTGAGAAAAACAAATCAAGCAGCCAACCTTAGATTTGTTATTCGTATTCAAATTGTCTGCAGTTGGTGACCGTTTATTTGTGTATACATGTAGTTCCAAAAATTGGTTGTTACAAATACCCACCCCCCCCCCCCCGACCCCCCTCGCGCCCGCGAATTTTTTTTCTGCAGGTAGGTTGGTACATAGTGTACAATTATTAGCCAATCAGAACAAAGATGGTGTTGACGTCATCGATGATGTTAGAGTTGTCTGGGATCTGACTAGGGTTAGGGGTTAGGGTTAGGGTTAGGGTTAGGGTTAGGGGTTAGGGTTAGGGTTAGGGCCGGGGTTAGGGTTAGGGTTGTCCCATGAATAAAATAATAATAATAACAACTCTAACATCATCGATGACGTCAACACCATGTGTTCTGATTGGCTAATGTACCAACCTACCTGCAGAAAAAAATATCGCCCCCCGCCCCCCCAAAAAATACAATGATTGATATACATGTACCAGAGAAAAAAAATTATTCAAAGGGCTAATTTTTAATACGTATGAGAGAAGCGCACACAATGGCCTTCAAAATGTCAATAGATAACGAGTGTTTATCAAAATGATAATGATAATACGTATTTTATATTTTTATTAATTACATTTCCCGTTATTATTCCCCTTTGGTTTATTTTAATTAATTTAAATAGGGATGTCTTGGCGCGCGCGCCGTACAATGACTCATACATTGTGTGCATAATGAACGGCGCTGTCAAATGTGTTCGTTTATTCAATGCACGTGTCTGAGCATCAACAACGAAAACCAACTCAAATTTGGGTCGAATTCTACCGAGTTTTAACCCGTTTTCCCGACCTCAATTGGACCAAAGCACCGCCTCAGAAACTAGGGTAAGAATTTCTCATTTGATCACAGTGTTTGTTTGCGACAGACAATTACATTGCGGTTAAAAAAATCGGCGAGATGTGTCAGAGGTTTTCCATAAAATATTTCTAAACCACCGACTCAGACTCCGAGACGTCGAGGTTTGGTGACCGTGATTTCCTGGAAGTTTTACCCGAGGTTTATCGGGGTCAAGACGGCGGCTATTGTCCCGCGGTGCGCGTCCTTGGACGTGGGCCGGAGTTTAAACTGGTCAGACTTAAGGGCACGAAGATTTCGGGGAAAAGAGTTTTTGTTTACAAAATCTGTGGACACAGTCTGTGTTGAGTTCTTTGGCGGTTTCAGGATTTTTTGCTAATTCCAGGGATGATTTTAATCCAGCTAAATTGACGAATTAGAAAGAATGAAATCGCCGATTGTTTAGCTGCGCTGTAGTGATTTAAAATTTATTGACAGTGTTTTCCCGTCCCAAAGTTCATATTTGGCAAAATTACATGCAAGGAGGATCCAGGTGAGAAGTTTAATACAGATTTGCATTTTGTTTTTTAGGGTAAATCTTAATTAATTCGGTAATTCTCAAATAAAAATACTTTCAGTTTTAGAATCTAGAATTTGTTGACAATGATGAATTGTTAGGTCAGATAGCTGCCAATTATTCTTGAGACTCTTTTTCACTTACAGACAACATTTCACTTTAATAATTCAGTAGTTTTGTTTTAAAAACCTCACCTTTAAAGGTAGGATACACCATTGGTAATTGCTTGAATTACCATGAATGGGTGGATTTCGGGGGTTGTATTTTATAGTAAATATCCTTTAACTGACCTGTCCAAAGTTTTACAATCATGGATTCTGAAAAAAAAAAAAAAAAAAAAGCTTTCGTTTTGAATCGGCATCGGGAAGTTGTAATATTTTTTTTTATACTGTTACATTTTGCTGGATGTCTAGAATCATTATTTACTTTCAAATAAGTAAGATATTTCTTAATAATTTTGTTGTAAAAATATTTGATATCAAATGGTGTATCCTACCTTTAATTAACTAGAGTGAAGGTTTAACAGAACTATAGGTCCATTTCCTGAACAGATCGGACCATTAACTCAGGAAGCTTTAATAATTGGATGCAGAAACTACATCGCAGAACCTTGCCATACAAATCAGGAAGGATATGAACCTATTTTTGTCTAGTTTGACGTACTTTGGCATCTTTCGACGTACTTTGGCATTCCCCCAAACTCCAACATTTGTACAAGTCAAAGTCTTCCGCCTTTTTGCCCTGAACCTCACAGAATTCAACTGGGTCTCCCTGGGCCTTTTGTACTCAGTCAAATAAAGTCCAACGACAAGTTTCTAATGTTTGGCACCACAAATCCTGCAAAAACCTAGCAAAAACCTGCAGTTGGAGTTTGATGGGCTTAGGGTAGGGTTAAACAATAATTGACGGCACTTCACACAAATTTGATCCCAGACTTCAAAGAGATCGGCCTGAGTGATAAGCCTGAAGCAAATCAATTATAGTCAACTATGACTCATAATGCAAACTAGTTTAAGGAAACAAAAACTTTCAGGACTTTAGACTTGATATTATTGTTATGTTTGTTTTCTTTAGTGAACTGTAAGTTTATTCAACCCATTTTTTATTGTACTACATTTTACCATTTAGTTCAATCGTGTGACCAGGGGCCAATTTCATAGAGCTGCTAAGCACAATAATTTGCTTAGCATGACAATTTGTCCTTGGTAAAAACAAGGTTACAGACCAAATTTTCACCTGATCTTTATTGTTCTGGATTGATAATCAGCTGTTTTCTTGCTTAGCCTGAAAAACATGTATAATTTTGGCTAGTAACCTGTTTTTAATGAGCAAGACTTTTTGTGCTAAGCAATTTTTTTTGCTTAGCAGCTCCATGAAATTGGGCCCTGCTTTGCAGAATGGTACTGCTGCCCAGAGACCAAAAAAACAAATCAGTCAAATAGTCAGGATTTTAGTTTTAAAAAATGAGAAAAAGGCATTTTTTTTTTAATTTTTTTTTTTTATCTTATCTTTCAAGATGACCAAACAACAGTTTTTTCAAATTGAATGTGAAGTAATGAGAGATAAGTTGAAAATGTTGATAGAATAATTTGGCGGCAGTGTCAAAAAAGAAAAGTAGTTTTTTTTTACTTGGCCTAAACAATTTGTGTCGTTCGTTACCTTTTTTAACCAGTTTACATCGGAGAATGTGTAAGCAAAGTTTTTATCCGGAATTCAAAACAGATGACGGATAAGCATTTCATGAGCTAGGCCGAAAATATATCTCAGCGAGCGTCTCGCAGCGAGTGAGGCCAGAAATATCGGGGTGTGCTACCCACAGATGCCTGCCTGATAAACCCATCTCGGTTCGAGGTTTATAAAATAATAAAATTAAGGTTTAGGGTGCAGAGTTGTAATCGAGTAAGTTTAAAAGTCAGTTTAAAGTTTATTTAAATAGCTTGTAAGTTGATTATAAGGAACGAATGACTTGTGATTGACTTGTGATTGACTTGTGATGACTTGTGATGGACTTGTGATGGACTTGTGATGGACTTGTGATTGACTTGTGATTGACTTGTGATTGACTTGTGATGGACTTGTGATGGACTTGTGATTGACTTGTGATTGACTTGTGATTGACTTGTGATTGACTTGTGATTGACTTGTGATTGACTTGTGATGGACTTGTGATGGACTTGTGATGGACTTGTGATGGACTTGTGATGGACTTGTGATGGACTTGTGATGGACTTGTGATGGACTTGTGATGGACTTGTGATGGACGTGTGATGGACGTGTGATGGACTTGTGATGGACTTGTGATGGACTTGTGATTGACTTGTGATGGACTTGTGATGGACTTGTGACGACTTGTGACTGACTGGACTGTTAATCGGGCGATAGACAATTTTCTAAAAGGATCATGTCCCTCAACACAATGTATGGTCTTTTTTTTTTTGGGGGGGGGGGGGGGGCACGCTGTATTTCTGGGCCCAAAGTTTCTAAAAATATAATCACGTTTAAGTGACTCATGCAGTTATCTACAATCGACATTTAATAAGTTAACTTTTGAAAGTTTGAATAAAAAAACAATGTAGCTCAAAGGATATTTGGAATATGACAAGATATTCATTGTTGTCAGGTTTTTATTGGCACAGATTTTCTTACCTTTGTATTCGTAATTTATTGGGGCTAGTTAAATTTGACCAGGTGTCTAGTCTGAAGCGAAGTAGTGATTTGGTTAATCTTATCTCGCCCTGGAAATTTAATTATCTCTTAATTTGTACTCCTGTGTTTGCAAACCTAACCACAGGTATTGAAATTGCTTGCAGAAAAACCACAGTGTGACATACTTAATGGTTTAGTGTCAGCCCCCAAAATAAAATTAAAAACATGGCAATTTCTTTTATTTTTTAAAATTTTGTTACTTAAAGGGATCGTATACGTTTGGTAATTACTTCAAAAATTAATGGCATTAAAAACTTACTTGGTAAGAAGTACAGCAGCTTTGGATAGTATAATACATTTTTAGAAACTTTTCACCTCGAAGTACTGCGCTTATGGAAAAAGATCCACTTTTTATCCCCAAAAATTTGAATCTGAGAAGCGTGACTGCAGTGACGTTTCTCAGACTTTATTCCAATGCAGATTATTATTCTTGCTTGGACATAACCGCTTCAGATTTTCTGCAATATCTCAAAATCGCTACCACCTTTTGAAATGAATTTTTTACAGGTTAGTTTTATGGTATATATCTATAACTATATAGGATTAAAACAAACAGTGGGTTCCAATTACCAAACTCATACGATCCCTTTAAAGGCAGGATACACCATTTGCAGATATCAAAAATATTTACTACCGAATTATTAAGAAATATCTTACTAATTTGAAATGGAATGGGTGGATGTATTTAAAGGTATCTAGATACACCATTGGTAATTGCTCAAATTTGGGTTGTATTTTATAGTAAATATCATTTAACTGACCTGTTTAAAGTTTTACAAACATCAATGGTGAGAAAAGCAAGAAAACGGCGTTCGTTTTCAACCAGCGTTGAGTGGTTCTTATGTTGATGAACGGCGATCGTGATTTTTTTTGGGTAAAATTAACTTTTTCGGAACAATTACAGGATATTTAGCGCAATCATTTTGCTGGATGCCTACAATCATTATTTACCGTACTTTCAAAAAAGGAAGATATTTCTCAATATTTTGATAGTAAAAAATTGCGATCTGCAAATTGTATCCTACCTTTAACCAACAGTCTAGCGATTTCCTTCTAACCGATATAGGATGTGAAACTAATAGCGATGCATGTAGTCATGATAGTTTAAAGCACTTTTTAATAATTTAATATACCGCGTACCTAATGTGACATCTTCTGTAGACAAAACATTGGTCTGTTTATACTACATGTACCGGTACTACAATTATATTGTCTGCAGAATTGGAAATTAAACGGAATTTTACCTGATTTAAGTTCTTGAACACTGAAAGGTAAGAAAATAGCACCGGACTTGTTAAATTTGTGCGAAGGGTGTAATGTGTTTCGCTTCAATAATGGTTTTAGAACATCTAATGATGTCCTTTCAATTTGTATTTTCACTCGTAAAATCTGTTTGTTCGTTTTACACACCAAATTGTTGTAAAAACCAAAAATAAATTGTAGCTTGGGCAAAAGTCAAAAGGTTTTTGTTTTTTTGTTGACCTTTTTGCGACCTTTGTAATTTAAAGTCTGTAACCATGGTAACACGTGACTTATTGACGTCATGAGTTGCGATATTGTGAGTTGTGTCTACCCGTACGACTAAATATATCCCGAAGTCCATATCAGACTTGATTTGTTGTTAAAACAAGCTCTGAAAAACACCCCCCAAGATGATATATCCAACTGTGATCCATACATACCGACTCCCTTGGGTGCCAACAATCGGAACCTTCCATTCTGTGTATCGAGGGGTGTTTAGCGAGCCACACAGTCTTTCGTCAATTTGACATTGGTTGTCGACTGTTGAAATGTACCCGTCAACCCTGTGATGGTACCTAATATTGGATCACATCATTGTCAAAAAACTAAGAATATGTGTCTTCACAGCTGACTCAACAATAGTCTTCTAAGGAAATTCTGTGTTTGTCTTAAAGCACGACGCTTGTCAGATTGTGTCAAGCGCGTTGGCCACTGTCTGTCCAAGGAATTTTGTATTGCTTAACGTGTTTGTTCAGACTTTCTAGACAATTTTGTTGAATGAACGCAAACAGAAATGAGACAGTTTGGTAATCGTAAATTCTAATTAGGACTGCTTTTTTGATGGGTATCCGCGATTCAAGTTCAGAAAATTGATGAATTGTACCTCGGTTTGGAGACCTCGATAGATAATTTACCGATTGTCGTCTGGCATTAATCTAGTGTGGCGACGTCGCAGTTCATGACTGTTTTATAGCAAACTGCGTATTCGTACATTGACTGAAACGTCCCGGCGGCTTCGTTTGTGATGAAGATTATTTTCGGAATCCTAGCAGTCCTACAGTGATTTGGAAAATTTTCATTATTTTTTTTGGCGAGTTTTTTTTTTCCGTTGTCGTTCGAGATATGTACCGTCTACTATCCAACACTAACATCGGCAATCTGGCCATGTTTTACATAGGAAGGCTGCAGGATATGTCTGGTACCCTGACTGGGCGAGGTAACGCGCTACATGGCAGCATCCTACGGAGCCAGTCTTTTTCGGGATTCAGGAACGAAGCCGGGGCGGGACTTTTTGTAAGTATTTAAAACAAAACTGTTTTTGCTTTTTCTCCAAAAGTCTTGTTTTTCCCACTTTTGTAAAAACAAAACAAAAAAACGTTTAATCTTTGGGATAAAATACAATTATGACCTGTCATCACAAAATGAGCGTAAAGTCGCACAGAGTGATTTCCCAGTACGGCCAGTCAAAGTCAAAATTTGAAGGGGTGGTCGATTTTGAGATTATATGGGGTTTTTTAAGACTAAATCCCCAACAATCAATTCCCAATTTTTCAGGACGATCAGATAAAAAAAAAATTTGTTTTTGAGACAATTTTGACTATGCCTTTCTATGCCTTTCACACAATTTCTCGCAAGAAATGCCCGTTTTCTCATAATCTCTGTATTATTAAAAAAACCAATATTGAGTATCAAACCTCCAAGTGTTATATACCATTGGAAAGCTCTGTTTTCACAGAATTTAGAAATACACATATCTCAATTTTTGATTTTACCGACTTTACGCTCATTTTGTGATGACAGGTCACAATTATGCAAATTGTATAAGTGGTTGTCATATTTTTTTGATTGTTGTAAGGGAATTTTACAAAGACATTTTGTTGTTATTTCAAGAAATATTTTATCGATTTTCTCCTCCCTGGATATATGCTAGAAATTGGTGGGTTCTTCTATGGAAAATGACAATAATTTTGTTCTCAAAACGAGAATTTTGTTTCTGACGTATGACGCAATTTTAATGAAGAACAAGCTTGCTGTGGACCTCTAGCTAATTTTAAATTTCAAGTGAACTATTCAAGGTTTATTGATATGACTACGATGAATGTTTCATTTACAACTTCCCGGACATTGTCCGAGTATTCTAGTCTCGTTTATTTCATCTTTATGGCGTCAAACTGGCTGTTAAAAGACGCATCTTATTTTACGACGACCCAAAGCACGTCGTAATATACGACGTGTTTCAAACCGTAACTTTGCGATGTGTAACGCATCGCAAGTTCTGTGAAATGGATCGTAAAACATGTCGCGCTACTCTTCGTAACTCGAGTTGCAACAGGATAAATGTAATGGCAACGTTCTGAAATTTGTTACATTGTGTATATAAACATTCTAAATTCTTGGTTGGCTCAGACAAAATAAAGTTAAATTTATTGATGTCCAAAAGAAAACTGAAAGTATTTGTGAAATTATTTTGTCTAATTTCAATTTCATAGAAAATACAAAGCGATATCGGTATTTCACTAACAATTTCCGTTATAAGGAAAACTGTGATATAAAAATAATGTTTTATGTACTTTAGCCTTAACCCTAACTCCCTAGGGTGTGAGCAAAATCATATTGATTTTAGAAAATTTGGAAGGGTTGGGGTCGGGATAAATTAGGTATCAGTGGGATAAACCATTTGTAGATATCGAAAATGTTTACCCTGGAGATATTAAGAAATATGTGACCCGCTCTGAGAAAAGGTGACATAAGTCGCAAAAACTAAAAATAGAGTTATAAATACATGATTAGAAAGTCCAGGATATAAGCTTTTATTTGGTACATAGTACAGCTCCATAGCCCCTTACGTTTCGGTGATATGACGTTTTTGCATATTAATGTTCCATGGAATTCAAAATACACAACTGAGAAAACAGGCTTCGAAACACAACAAAACTAAGACAATACATTGGAACCATGCACTCTTAAAAGGTTTCGTTTCACTTTATTTATCAAATTCCAGCTTTTTGCTAATTAAATCTGAAACTTTGAATATTTAAGATGTCATTTAAGACAAAAATATGAAAATCAGATTTTGAAAAAAAAATTGACCCTTTTAACTTTAACAGGCCATTACACATAAATGCATTGCGCGACTTACCGGTATGTCACCTTTTCTCGGAGCGGGTCACATATCCTATTTGAAAGTAAATAATTATTGTAGACTTCCAGCAAAATAATTGCGCTAGATATCTTATAATTGTTCCGAAAAATTATTTAATATATTTTGTTCAAATGTAAATATATCACGATCGTGAAAAACAAAATTCAAACCCTTTTTTAAAACTGTAATTTTAAACAGGTATAATTCATCAACTGAATTTTCCGATTGAAGTGTAAGGAGAATTTTATTATTTTTCCTAACGCCCGCAAAACCTCATTTCAAGATCTGCCATTCTGTCTCATTTTGCCAGAAAACCTCGCATATTAGGTACGAATATATTCGAAACAGCTACTCATACTGGAAAAACCAAATTGAATTTATTCCCTTTCACCCACGTTGCGTGTTCACCCAGCAAGCACGAAAATTCACCTTGACATTCAGACGTGCAACCCCCATGGCTAACAATCATGCCATACGCTGATTATTTTTAACAGGAAAAATTCAAAGGGTTCGTCTAAGATAGACATTTCACCCAGCGGGGATCAAGATTTCCAAGAACAAGTACTTTATTATTGATAAGGCTGGTGGTGGTATTTCAGAAATGTAATTTATTAAAATTCCTGTTATAAACTTTAAACATGCCTTTTTTGCATAATAAGCTTAAATACACACGCGCGTATTTTACAGAACAGAGTAATTTTAAGCCGCTTCGCAGACAACGGCTCTATAAAGTGCCGAACGTTGTTGTTGTTCTTTTTCTTAACATCTGTGAACTTCTTGGTAAGCACAAGATCGAGCAACCGAAATAACGACCGAAGCCGCACGATGATTTCCCGTAACCGAAGCCACTAGTTGTAGTTGAACAACTATTCGCATTTTTGTATCACTGTGGAGACATGGCTTTGTTCTCTGATGTACAAAATGGTTAGAAAGTCGAGCACGTTTTTTCAAAATGCTCCTATTTTAACCACAATTATTTTCCTGGGTTGAATTTTCGACCCAATATACCCTATATTATACCCTAACCCAAACACTAACCCTAACCCACATTCTAACCCTAGCTTTTGAGTAATTTAAGTAAAATCCAAAAATCTAAAATTTACATTAAAATTTACATTAACATTTACATTAAAATTTACATTAAAATTTACATTAAAATTTACTTAAAAATTTACATAAAAATTTACATTAAAATTTACATTAAAATTTACATTAAAATTTACATTAAAATTTACTTTAAAATTTACATTAAAATTTACATTAAAATTTACATTAAAATTTACATTAAAATTTACATTAAAATTTACATTAAAATCTAATAAAAATAACCAAAGAGAAAAAGAAAGATTAGAGCCATAAACTATTTCAACAAATGCAAACAAATTCTTAAATAAAAGCATTAAGACTGCCGTTTCATATAAATCATAGGAAAGAATAGGAAAAAGAGAAAACAAATCAAAAACATTTTAAAATTAAGCAAACAAATAAAATGATGAAATACACATAGCAAACAGAATTTGTATAAAATACGAATTTGAATGCAAAATAATAAGAACAAATAATAAAATACAGATAAAAACAATAACATTGATGAAAAAACAGGACAAATAAAAACAACAATGAACAAGAAAGGAAAATGAATAAAAACAAAGACTCGTAACATGTTCATGTACTTTACTTCAGAAAGTTTGAGTTTTAAAGTGACTCAGAAAACACCAACATCTTTCAACTCATTTCCAAGTCAAGATGGATTAAAAAAACATCACCAGACATAACACCAAGCTCCCAGCAAGCAATTAAGGCTTTAAAGGTGATGATCGACTGAACACGCACAATAGACCATGATGCTATGGTCAATGCCATCGATCTTCAGGCATCCCTTTAATAACACCCACTAGAGCTGGCTGTAATTGCATGCCAAGTCCTCAGTGAATGGGATACAAATAACCAGCAGTAGAGGGAGACGTCTTTTGTTGCTACATACAATTATCCACCTGCATAGCCTGTTGCTAGCGCCATAGCGTCCCTAATAACCAATGCTACACATACTGCTACCTATACACAATGTATTTTTTCACCAATGCTCGAAATGCTGTTGCCGTTAACGTACACGGAATCGGTGAGCGGTTGAAAACCTCTCCCCATTTAACAAGGACAATTGTGGAACCGACGAATTCTTTTTTTTAGGAGCTGTGCGAGAGTTTATTAGAGAGAAATTAGGAAGACATTTTTGCATTTCTGCAAGTGGAGTTTATTTTGATGAGCGTGCGATGATGGAAATATTCTTCAGATGTGGCGAACTCGTGGATTTTTAGATGGTGATTTTCGTCGTCCAGTGGACATGTGCCTTCGATGGGTGGGCAAAAGGTTGACCAATAAGAATTTGTTATTAACCATCTTGCGAATACTCTATTTGAGTGTTTATTTCTGAAGTGCTTTTGGAATTTTGCATCTTCAAACAATGTTTGTTGGAGTACGTTAACGTTGTACATGGATAAACCATTAAATTGTACGTCTACCTTTTGTTGGAGGCAAGCTAAATGTATGTTACTACGCTAAGCCAACTTGGAGCATCCGCATTGCCAATTTTGAACGACATCGCTCCACATCATTTTTTATTGGAAAATTTTTAACTTCTGGATATCCATGCCCTGCCCTGGAATTTGTGTAGATCAATTTCAGATCTGCGCAGTTGAGCTTTTCTGAACTGGAAGACAACACCGCCCTCCACTCGCACAAAAAAGGAACAGTTTACGACATTCTTTTCAAAATATGGACAGGCCGCCGCCAAGATTCTGGAAAACTTATAAGTACTCGTTCTTGACACTGCAAAGTGAACTATGGTATTGCACTGTGCTCTGACCTAGCTACATGTATGTCAAAGTTGGCAAAATCAGGGGGCAAATACATAACTACATGTGTGTGTGCAACTTCACTGTGTGATCGTGTATTTACACAGAAGATCTGAAGACATAAAAATATACAAGTTTAAGCTGAAGATGTGCCTCGTTTTTTAATTTGTATCCAGAATATGCGAGTTTCAATTCATGTGAAGAGTATGTTATTGACACAATAGAAATGAATGTGATACAAACAGAGGCGACGATACGGTACAGTGCGGTACAGAATTAAAATCAAAAGAAAGTGCATGTTAAAGATATCAGTTTGTTGAGATGAGTCAACGACCAATCCCCCGCTCGTCGGGAAGCCCCGAGCGAACTAAGTCCAAGCAGCAACACACGGACAGAGCCAGCATTCCGGAGAGTGAACCAAAGATGGTGACGTTATTGCGGGTCTCTCCGCGGGCGTCGTCGGCTTCCAGCCGACGGCAGCTCCCGAACGCGGCCTTTCAGCAGAAGCGGTCGCAGTATCTGGAATACGCCGCGCAGGTCGATCAGCGACGCCGCCAGTCACTGCAAGCCGGCCAGAAGGCCGGCAGCCGGAATTACGTGAGTAGGGAGAACGGTGTCAGGACGAGTGCGGGGAGGGTTCAAGCCAAGCATCCACAGTTATGCAACCGGCCGATATCCGAGGCACAAAGGCCAAGTGAATCTCCGGCGAAACCGCAGCGGCATTTCTCCCAGAGCCCTCCCAGAAGACAGCTTCCAAAACAGCCCGACCAGCTACCGAACGGTCAATGTCACGGGCCTCAGAACCGTCGACCGGACCACCCTCATGTGAGAAATAACTCGCATAACCCTCACCAGGTGCCAAAGCCTCGGGAGTCGTCAACTCCAAAACGGCAGCCAAGAAGCTTGTATCCAATACCCCCTTCTACCAACCACCTACAAGCACCCCTAGCACCGCCTAGGATCTCCAGATCCCCAAATAGACCTCCAAGTCAACAACTGACCAAAGGCAAGCCGGAATCATCATCCACCCACCTCCAAATTCGAGCAGATGTTCATACAATGCCTCAGACAGGCCACTCATTGCCTGACAGCTCTCTGCCACCAAGAGATGACTCAATTCTTCCCTGGTTTGACAAAATGGAGGCTCAGGACATTGTCTCATATTCCTTCCCTCCGTCTGCTCGCTCGCAAAGTGCAGGCCCGCCAAATAGAAGCTCGTCCAGCAAAGTTGAACTCCGTAATGATCTCAAACAGTTTGGCAAGTCGAGCATGAACACGAGGCGACGAGTCAGTTCCCCTGAGGCGAGCAGCAACAAATTCCAATCAAATTTAAAATCACCGCCCTCCGGCATCCTAGTAGCTCATGAAAGGTCATCCCGATTGGACAATTTTGCAAAAAGTCGGCCTACACACAAAGCATCCCTAGCTGCTTCCCTAAACCAACAACAAGCTAAAGCAAGCAGGATCCCCGTAAAGAAAGGATCGAGTGACAATCTAAGAAGTGAAGCATCTCGAAGAGAGAAGGAGTTCTCCGATCCTGAACCCCCACCACGGCAGAGGAGAAAAAGCCAAAGCCCTGAGAAGATTCCAGGGACTGCTCCAAACACCAAATCAAAAACTCCATCCACAGATTTAAAGAAACCTCAACCAAGACGATCCTCTCGGCGTCAAAATCATTCCAGAGAAGGTCCTGAGCCCCAACCACCTCCAAGACATCGGAAAGGCTCTCAAGAAGGCTCAGAGCAAAATAGCAGAAATCACGGCCAAAAGCAATTAAGCTCATCTGAAAGAAATGGAAAATCTTCAACTGCTCCGTCAACACGTCTTAAACAAGAAAGCCCCTCTCTGTCTAATAAAGAAGCATTGGAAACACCAGTAGCTCGTCCAGACATCAACAGTGAATGTCCCGATTTGACACCCAAACAACCTGTAAGCACCTCTTCTCGACACCAAGAGCTCCGTCGGAGACTGAGTAAGATCCTAGCAGAACAACAAAATACAGACAGTGGAGCATCTGATTCTAATGGCATTCACACATCGCCCAAGAGAGAAACGTCGTTGACGGGTGAAGTAGAAGGCTCAGACGTCATTGATCATATGCTGGATTCTACTTGGCAGCAGGACTTCAAAGGCGAACTGCAAAGAAATTTGGCCCGGCGCAAACTGAATCAAAGCTTAGAAGACCCAGGCCAAGCTTCTCCTGTCGGAGTAGGATCCCAGCTCGATACAGAGAGTGGAGCAACCACTGCCAAAGCAGCAACGGTGATTGGAGATGCTAAGGATTCTCAAGATGCTAAGGATTCTCAAGATTCTGCTCTCAGTACAAGTTACGAATCGCAATCTCACAAACTCCCAGGCGCAGCGAGTGGTTGTAAAGCTTCTGAAGGAAACTCGGCAAGATCTAGCGGAGAACAGACTGTGCCGAAGAAAGTTGAAGTCGTCATTACTGAGTGGTGGGACGAAATCGAGACGGTACAACCCACTCGGGTAGACTCCCCATCAAGTACCTCGATTCGTTTAACGCCAAGCCCGCCGCCGCCCGACAACTCTCCAAGGGATGATCTGAAACGGAATGTGCGCCTAAGGCGATGGAGCGTAAGCAGTGATGCCGGAGAACACCCTCAGGTTGCGCAAAGACCAGCGCCGTGCAGCGGGAAGAATAAACCGGAGAAGTCAACGAGGAGCATTCTGGCATCGATGAAAGTTGGGATCTTCATGCCCGATCTTGCCGGGACCAGGGACGATTCCCCAGACGGGGGGTTTTCCCTGGATGATAGCAATGGCCTCTTGAATGTTATAGACATTGAGAAAAAGATCGAGATTCCTTCCAACGCCTCGTCCGTCCAATCCACACCGTGTCATTCTACCGCGTCCCAAGAAGACAGTCTTGCCACTCCGCGAGCCTTATCTCCGCGAGCCTCATCTCCGCGAGCCTCATCTCCGCGAGCCTCATCTCCACAAGCCTCATCTCCACAAGCCTCATCTCCACAAGCCTCATCTCCGCGTGCCTCATCTCCGCGAGCCTCATCTCCGCAAGCCTCATCTCCGCGAGCCTCATCTCCGCGTGCCTCATCTCCGCGAGCCTCATCTCCGCGTGCCTCATCTCCGCGTGCGTCATCCCCGCGAGCCTCGTCTCTGAGCACCTCGTCTCTGAGCCAGGATTTTGATGAGGACTCCCTCAACTCCGTCCCCAGTTCTCCCCGTCGGGTCACACCCTCCGACGAGCGTTTGATACAAGCTCCGCCTCCCAACCACCTGGAGCGCAGCCACCAGTCGATCCGCCAGTTGCCTGTCAAAGTCCTTCCGACTTCACCGCGAGCCGGCCACCACCCGACTTTCTCTGAGGATCACGACATGAGCGTCATACTCCGGTCCCCACCGACTCTCTCACCCGAACCCTCCCAATCTCCCGAAGACTCGAACCAGAAAAAATCTCGCTATCTCAAACTCTCGGGGATGCAGCTACTTCCGCAAAAGCTCCAACTTCTCGGCTCCAAGGACAAATCCAAAAGCAAACGCGAGGACGAACCCGATGTCCAGAAGCAAGGACTGTACACGAAATCCGAGTACAGAGGGAGGAACAGAACCAAGAAGGATCTTTCAATATCGCCTGCTGTCAAGGTGAAGAAGAGAAGTGCATCTGCTGAGGGTTTCTTCTCGCAAAGCTCGTTGGTAAGTTGTGTTTTTTTTTTTTTTTTTATTCAATTGCTTTTCTTTTGCTACCCTGTCGCTCTCAACAAGTTTAGCTTGTTTCTCAATCTTCACAAATTTGTTATTATTATTATTATTTAATATTTATTTGGCATACAAAACAAAAACATGACGTACAACAAAACAAAAAAAGGACAAAAGCCTAAGGCTGTATGCCTGGAGTTGAAAAGGTTTACCAAAAAACTGTGACCCAAAGGTCTTCAATTCCAATGCCTTTGACCATACACGAAATATAAATTTAACAACTAGATAAAAATACTGCTATGTTTTGTTTTGACATACATGTACAGTTCCCTACATGCACTTTTTAAATTATAATTTGGGTGTCTGCAAATTTTGGGAAATTTTGTTTAATACTTTGTCAAACAACCTAGAAGGGATACTGACTTAAAGGTAGTATACACCATTTGCAGATATCGAAAATATTTACTTCCAAATTATTAAGAAATATCCTACTCATCTGAAAGTAAATGTTGATTCTGGGCATCCAGCAAAATGATTGCGCTAGATATCCTGTAATTATTGAATTTTATAATGAAAAAATTCGCGATCGCCTATAACATAAGAATAACTGCTCGACGCCGGTTGAAAACAAACGCTGTTTTTCGTGCTTTTCTCGGCATCAATGACTCTAAAACTTCGGACAGCTCAGTTAAACGATATTTACTATAAAATACAATCTCCCAAATCTACTCATTCATGATAATTCAAACAATGACCAGTGTATACTACCTTTAAGACAATTTGAATGAGTTTTGGAAGTGAACAAAAGAAAAGGTTGCAGGAGCGGGATTTCAACCTGGCATCTCCATTTCGGTTTTTCAGAGATCACAGTTTGAAATCCGCTACTGCCTGTTTGGTTTGTTCACTATTAAAGGGTAAATATCGTACACCGTAACGTACCGGAACAGTCACCCTTAATTGCAAACATACATTAACACAATTACAGTGTCCAGGTACCATACGTCGTCTCTTAAATTATTCACGTCGCTTAAATTATTTACGTCTATTGTATTGATGTTTGGCGTTTCAATCGACACATTGTGTATGTACAGACAAAAGTACATGTACTAATTTATAGAATCTATAATTTATTGTATGCGACGCCTTTGCCATACAACATTGTTCAGTGTTATGAACTGGTACCCATGCACATGTTATGGGGCCAATTTTATAAAACGTGTAAGCACCAACATTTGTTAACATGAAAATTATTCCTTGGAAAAAAACACGATTTTAAACCAACATTTCAGTTGATGTTTATTGTTTGTGACTGGTATTTGGTAGTTTTTTTTTGTTTTTAAATGAAAAGTCGTGAAATTTTGGTCGATAACCTGTTTTTACTGAGGAAGACTTTTTGTGCTAAGCACATTTTTGTGCTTACAGATTTTATGAAATTGGCTCCTGGGGCCCATTTCATAATACATGTAAGCACACAAATTTGCTTAGCACAAAAGTAGTTTTGCTCAGTAAAAACAGGTTAACAGCTAAAACTTTGTTTGCTTTTCATGCTAAGCAAAAAGGAGCTGAATACCAGTCACAAACAATAAACATCACCTGAAAATTTGATTTGTGACCTTGTTTTCCCCCAAGGAATAATTTTCATGCTAAGCAAATTTGTGTAGCTTACATGTTTTATGAAATTGGCTCAGGTCTGTTAACTTTGAAGGCGATTCAAATGTTTGTTTGTTTTTTTGGTTTTTTTTACATTAAAATTGCACTCTTTTTTGTTTCATCAATTGAGTTTGTTGTAAACTTTAATTGATCAATCATTGAAAATTGCTAGTGATTTGAATTAGTACAAGTAAAATAATAAAATAATTGTTGCTGGCATTTTGTGGCTTGCACCAAAAGTCTTTATGTACACGTACACGTGTACATGTATGTAAGGCCGAACCCATTGTTATGTTATAACCAAAACAAGAACAAAATCCATTTTACTGTGATTATTTATTGATAAAAACCATTTAGCCTTCAAAATATGCAAGGTGTTTTGTCTCTATGGCCATTGAAATCAAAATTCCGAGCACCTGCGGAATGAAGGTAAACCCGCGAAAACACTCCCTAACAACGACGCTTGTTTACAAGCTATCGTCGTAGCAACGTTTCCTCTCAGATGCGACACTAAATCCCATCATCATCGCCACGGATACAATAAACAATTTTGTATGAATGCTTTCGCTCGTTGACCTACCGATACCGGTAGCGGACTAAATCTGTTATTGAGCAAGCTTCTTGTATATCGGATCTTTCGATCGTGTCAAAAGAAATTTTTGTTCTCGGAGTTCAATGCTACCTCAATTGTTCCGCGCTGACTTTTCACTGAACCATGAAGGCGTTTACAAATTTCTATAAGTTACCCTTGGGCTGAATTCCTTAATATCGTCACCCCTGTTTTTTTTTTTAACTTGCTTTACCTACGCTGAGCTCGATCGAAGTAATTCGCGTGTAATTAATATCCTTGTTAAGTAAACAGTAGCTCGAAAGTTGAGCTAATTGTATTCGTTCAGTACAACTACAAAGAGTTGATTGCGAAAACTACACGACCCTTGCGTGGGAAAACGTTTAGTTTTCCAACTTCAAAGGTTTATTTGGTCCAGTTTTGGAACTTTGTGGGGGTGATTTTTACCATCCCATCGGTGTCTTTTTGCTCTCTTGCAGAGTTCCCACGATTTTTTTATTTCCGACAAATTATTTGTTTTATTAGACAATTTAACACTTGATTAAATTCTCCCTATTAGTTTGGTCATGCAAAGCGACCAATTGTGTAACCGCTCTATAGAAGGTCTATAGAAGATCGCCGGACGGCGATCGCGAAAAAAAAACAAGAACAACATAAGAACCACTGCCCGACGCCGGTTCAAAACGAACGCCGTTTTTCTTGCTTTCCTCGGCATCCATGATTGTAAAACTTCAGACAGGTCAGCTAAATTATATTTACTATAAAATACAACCCCCTAAATCCTCCCATTCCTGATAAATCAAGTAATGGTGTATCCTACTTTCAAGATTACAACCGTATGATACCCTCCGGATATTTCCTTGTCTCTTTCAAAACCAACTCCTAACCAACTTGTCAAAAAGTCATCTCAACTTGCCTATAAACATGACTCACTTTCTAAAAATACGCTAGATTGTGTTTCTCCTGTGATCAGTGGCCTAGATTAAGTACCCTTTAAAGGCCTGATCCGGTGTAACTTTTGTTGTAATCGAATCCTTTCAAATGCACCATTGTGCCCTATTTAGCTTATTTGTTTCCTCAAATTAATGCAACATTGGAAAAGAATGTACAATGTAGTATCCTGACGCTACTTCAGCGGTTGTGTACAAAGTCTATTAAAAGTCAAGAAAATTGTTTAAGAATTTTGTAACAATTTTTTTTTCAGTCCCAATTTGATGTCTTGTCAAAATTACTACACAATTCATGGCATAGTTTATTTAATTACCACTGTACGTATTGTAGTATTCCACTATTATATTTGTACACTGTTTAAAGGTGGGATACACCATTGGTATTTGCTTGAATTGTCATTAATGGGTAGATTTGGGGAGTTGTATTTCATAGTAAATATTGTTTAACTGACCTGTCTGAAGTTTTACAATCATGGATGCCGAGAAAAGCACGAAAAAACAGGGTTCGTTTTCAACCGGCGTTGGGCAGTTATTATTATGTTATCTTTGTTTTTTCGCGAACGCCGGACAGCGATCGAGAATTTTTCTTTATCAAATTCTATTTTTCGGAATAATTACAGGATATCTAGCGCAATCATTTTGCTGGATGCCTAGAATCATTTTTTACTTTCAAATGACTAAGATATTTCTTAATAATTCTGTAGTAAATATTTTTGATAACTGCAAATGGTGTAAACTACCTTTAAGGGTTTAAGGTTAATGTTTAAGCTTAAACTGTTTCACACACTCCCAGCAACAAGATGGGACAAATATTATTGTAGGTTTGCAAATCGGACGCGTTGTTTACGAATTTCTGTCCTGTTTTGTGTTGTTCGTTTCCTTTTCCTTGACTCCATTTTGTTGTGTTAATTTGTCACTGTCACCATTGAGGAAGTGAAAGGTTTATTTTCACTAAAACGAATATTTTTCTTTCATTTCAGAAATTGACTTTAAATAATAAGCTTTTTCATTTTTACAAGACATCCACGGATACACTCTGATATTCAAACTTTCTTCTTTTTTATTCTTAAGGTAGGATACACCATTTGCAAACATACAAAAACCAAGATGCCTTGATTTTACAGGATTCCTGAGACTGTTATTTATTTACAATTAAGTCCTGTATATTTACTATAAAATATGAATTCCCTAACCCATCAATTTCCGAAAACTTTATGCACTACTTCTAATTTAGGTGCCACTTACGATAGCAATAAATTAAAGGTAGTATACACCATTTGCAGATATCGGGGATTTACTACCGAATTGTTAAGAAATATCTTACTCATCTGAAAGTAAATGTTGATTCTAGGCATCCAGCAAAATGATTGCGCTAGATATCCTGTAATTCTTCCGAAAAATAGAATTTTATTATGAAAAATTCGCGATCGCCGTCCAAAGATAACATAAGAATAACTGCTCAACGCCAGTTGAAAAAATCTACTCATTCATGATAATTCAAGCAATTACCAATGGTTTATACTAACTTTAAAATTTAAAACTTATTCATGTTTTAGATGTACTGGAATATGTTTTACATGTTGAACAAATTGTACTTTATTTCCTCATTCTTTGCACGATATTCATTACAATTCTCAGATGAGTGACTATAGTCAACGCAGGAAGTTAAGGTGTTGAACTGATTGTACGTGACCTTTTGATCAGGATTTATAAAGAACAAAACCACAGGGAGTACATGTTTGTGCCTGGGTAAGGCTTGATTACGTACGTGTATCCTGAATATTTTTTACCCGACCGTATTTTCTCTAATTCCTATGTTCCCGATCTATGTTCCCTGATCCCTGTTCCGATCCCTATCATGTTTTCCGAACCCCCTATGTTCTCCCGTGGTTCCCAAGTCCCTACATGTTCCTCGATCCCTATAATGTTCCCCAATCCTATGGTAATTGGCTTAGGGTTTGGGACCGGGGAACGTAGGGACCGGGGAACGTAGGGACCGGGGAACGTAGGGACCGGGGAACGTAGGGACCGGGGAACATAGGGACCGGGGAACATAGGGACCGGGGAACATAGGGACCGGGGAACATAGGGACCGGGGAACATAGGGACCGGGGAACATAGGGACCGGGGAACATAGGGACCGGGGAACATAGGGACCGGGGAACATAGGGACCGGGGAACATAGGGACCGGGGAACATAGGGACCGGGGAACATATACTGTAAGGACTGGGGAACATAGGGACTGGGGAACATAGGGATCAAGGAACATAGGGGACCAAGGAACATAGGGACCAGGGAACATAGGGACCGGGGAACATAGGTATCGGGGAACATAGGGACCGGGGAAAATAAGAAAAATAAAGATGACCCCCCAAAAACAAAAACAAAAAAAATTTAAAAAAATAAAATAATATATATAGTATACTGGATTATTTTCAAAACAGAGTTTCTTTTTTCGTAACACTAAACACTGAGCTCATATTTATGCTGGTAGCTGATGTATACTGTACAATAAACCAGTATTGGACATACCGGTATTGTAATATGTAAGGATTTGAATGTTGATGAGCAAAGTACTTGCCCTTACAATGTACAAATATTCAGTGACTAGTGTGTCGCTCTATAGTATAAGGGGTCATTCACATCATGTACATGTACTGCACACGTGTATAGAGTAATGCAAAGGATGACTCATCATCCCTGACGTCATCACCCCCAACAAAGAATGGAATCACCCACTTGACCTTCAACAATGGATCAACCCTCTCCTTAATTTTGGGGGTTTAATTCAGCAGATAAGCCCAGCAACAACAACAAAAGCATTGATGTTATTATCTTAATTGTTCTCGCACCCTGTTTTCAAAGTGGATTAGCCCATTGTTGCCCTGTGTTTTGGGTGGCGCCATTATTATCCAGAGGTTGTGTTTTTATGTAATATGACCCTCCGTGTACAATGCTGTGGGCTGCGTCCATTGTGTGCATTGTGTTTTGGGGTACAGACTTTTCTTCACAAAAACTTGTGTGATTTACTGTTACTGTTTAGTCATTACAGCGAACACACATGGTTTCGACGGTTGTTTACAACTGGGCCAGTTAATATATAGACGCGTGATTTAATTATCTCTCTGGAATATTACTGTAGATATATCTTCAGGCAAGCAGAATAGATAGTCTTTAATCACGATTGGATTCTGAGCACTGATTTGTTTGTGTGGATATTTGCGTCCTGTGTGCATATATGCAGTCTTCAACATTTAATATTCCTCCATGGTTTGACGTACATGGGTCTAGATTTATCTTCATGTACATGTACACACATCTGAAACTAGTATTGGAGAACAGCTGTTTTTAATTCTGCCACGCTTTTATAAACACCACTCCAATTTTTGTTGGATTTTTTGTTTTATTCTCGCGAACTTATCCTCGAAGTCTCGGCGATGAATTGGAAGGAGTGAACGGAATTGAGACTCGACGGTGATTTTGATTTTTTTAAATGGAAACGATCGGCTTTTTGCATTTCGATTGAGGATTGTTTGAGAATCTACTTGGTTTGTGCTTCGTGTACATGTAAGTATTATTAACAATGTTATGATCAATGTTCTTATTTTAATAATTTTTTTTTTTAAATTGAATTTTATTTTGTTGGTTGTGTTTTGAATATGGTATTTAATTAATTCCATGATGTTGGACACAATGTGTGACTTATACGCGCCCGCCATCTATCGATTAAATTATTTATTCCTGATCGGATGTAGGACAGCCGGGAATTGGCCAGATTTTTTATCATTCGAACATAATTTCTTGAGAAATTTAACATTTTTTGATAAATTTTGTGAGCTACCCGTATGATTGACATTTTTTGTTGAATGCCATGGCCCAGTCGTTATGGTGTTTAACTCGTATACGATAGTTCATGGATTCAAACTTTGCCAGGAACACGGTGTCTGTGCCCTTGGGCAAGACACTTAACTACAATTGTCTCTCCATCCAGGAGTATAAATGGGTACCTTTGAGGGTCGAGACCGATTGAGCGCCTATAAACGGCTGCCGCGTGGTCCAGGGCCTGATAAACGGGGTAATAATTGTAAATTATTTTAACATCACCGGGCCGAGGCGCGGGATTATTTTTAATGAAACTTGATCCGAGGCGGGTTCAGGCCGATGGTACCGGGAAGCACACCCACGCATTTCCGGCCTTGCTCGCTGCTGAGAGACATTTCTGGCCTTGCTCGTGACGTGTTTATGCGTGTTCAAGCAATCACCAATGGTGTATCCTACCTTTACATCCACCCATTCCTGATAATTCAAGCAATTACCAATGGTGTATCCTACCTTTACATCCACCCATTCCTGATAATTCAAGCAATTACCAATGGTATATCCTACCTTTACATCCACCCATTCCTGATAATTCAAGCAATTACCAATGGTGTATCCTACCTTTACATCCACCCATTCCTGATAATTCAAGCAATTACCAATGGTGTATCATACCTTTACATCCACCCATTTCTGATAATTCAAGAAATTATAAATAGTGTATCCTACCATAAGTTGTGATACATTTATGACACACTTTAATATTCTTACACCAAGTGATTGGAAAAATACCCACTATAAAGTCCATGTGATATATCAAAATACTGTTTTTACTGGAAGTGATATCACTAGTAAATGATTCATTGATAGTTTGTATAGCAAAGTGCAACAGGGGAGACCCTGAAGGCCAAATAAACCCCAAATATTTACTATGGGTTTGCAAATTGATTTAGTGATAGTACTATGTACCTAAGCATTCCGATCAGTGATTCATAAAAAGTATCAGGTTTGGAAACTTGCCAAATATAGCACAGCAAGGGGTGTGCGAACTTCGTGTCTAGAGATGTACATATTTGGAAGAATTGATCTGTGATCTGTTTGTGTTTTGGCCAAGTCATATCATAGAGAAAGGAATGGTCATATTGACAGTCGTACTTTGGTCAACATGTACATTGTAAGTGCAATAAACATTGCTGAAAACATGTTGTACATGTATGGTTACCACCCGCATATAAGTTTATTTTGTAGATGTGTTAGAACAGGGGGGTGTCGGAACAGGGGGGTGTCGGAACAGAGGGGTGTCGGAACAGAGGGGTGTCGGAACCTAGGGGTGTCGGAACCTAGGGGTGTCGGAACCTAGGGGTGTCGGAACCTAGGGGTGTCGGAACCTAGGGGTGTCGGAACCTAGGGGTGTCGGAACATAGAGGTGTGTCGGAACATAGAGGTGTGTCGGAACAGAGGGGTGTCGGAACAGAGGGGTGTCGGAACAGAGGGGTGTCGGAACAGAGGGGTGTCGGAACAGAGGGGTGTCGGAACAGAGGGGTGTCGGAACAGAGGGGTGTCGGAACAGAGGGGTGTCGGAACAGAGGGGTGTCGGAACAGAGGGGTGTCGGAACAGAGGGGTGTCGGAACAGAGGGGTGTCGGAACAGAGGGGTGTCGGAACAGAGGGGTGTCGGAACAGAGGGGTGTCGGAACAGAGGGGTGTCGGAACAGAGGGGTGTCGGAACAGAGGGGTGTCGGAACAGAGGGGTGTCGGAACAGAGGGGTGTCGGAACAGAGGGGTGTCGGAACAGAGGGGTGTCGGAACCTAGGGGTGTCGGAACCTAGGGGTGTCGGAACCTAGGGGTGTCGGAACCTAGGGGTGTCGGAACCTAGGGGTGTCGGAACCTAGGGGTGTCGGAACCTAGGGGTGTCGGAACCTAGGGGTGTCGGAACCTAGGGGTGTCGGAACCTAGGGGTGTCGGAACCTAGGGGTGTCGGAACCTAGGGGTGTCGGAACCTAGGGGTGTCGGAACCTAGGGGTGTCGGAACCGAGGGGCGTCGGAACCGAGGGGCGTCGGAACAGAGGGGCGTCGGAACAGAGGGGCGTCGGAACAGAGGGGCGTCGGAACAGAGGGGCGTCGGAACAGAGGGGCGTCGGAACAGAGGGGCGTCGGAACAGAGGGGCGTCGGAACAGAGGGGCGTCGGAACAGAGGGGCGTCGGAACATAGGGGCGTCGGAACATAGGGGCGTCGGAACATAGAGGTGTGTCGGAACCTAGGGGTGTGTCGGAACCTAGGGGTGTCGGAACCTAGGGGTGTCGGAACCTAGGGGTGTAACCACCATTTCAGATGTAAAAGGTAATAATCGTATATTTGACCCAGCACATCAAAATCAAGAATAAGTCAGAAAATGACTTTTTGAGATGTACACACGTATGTACATGTACCGACATGGTTTGAAAGATCAACAACAGCATATTAATTTTTCACCCGCAACGGTGCCCCGAGCATGTTTTTCTTCTTCTACACAAACACATTTTTTTCATTTTCATAACTCAGCGATTGGAACGTTCACGTGAGGTAAATTCCTTTTAAAACCCATTCAACCGGCCCTTCGCAAACCTTTCATAAATTTCCTTGAATAAGTTTAACAAAAACCTGCCATTTACACATATTGGGTTCCAACTGGCCATAAACTGCACGCACGTACATGGACTAAACGGAAGTGTATTACATTGAACGGTAGGCACAACCAGGATACGGATTATTTGTTTTCTTCTGCTAACTTGATCGGTGCCCATTCCACCGGTACCCTTGCTGTCTACAACTTCCTTGTAGGAATTTACTGCAACTGATATGTACACCGAACAAGTGATATTGTTGACGTAGCGAATTGTATAAAAGTCGTTAAAAGGAACTTCTATGAACATGCCAATGAACTGACTCTTCATACGAGGATTACATTGTCACATGCGATAATATATCATCTCGGAAATTTGATGTTAGACTATTTTTTTTTCTAGTTGAAACTGTACCACAGTTAGTTGAGCTTGTACTTCTACGAAATGTGCATCCTGGCTTTTGAGTGCGAAGTTGTCTTCGAGGATAAACGTTTTCTTGTCTGAATTATTGCAACTTACTTCTGACACACCATGTGCTTTTTTCGTTAAATTTATATTCGATACTTGCTTCACGTAAAACAAACCACAGTTGTTAATAGTGTGGAAATAAAACTCGTTGACAGGCTGTGCATGAATTGTGAAGTATCAGTGCTATTTATATTTAGACCTTTTCAGGAAATTCTATGAACTACGTTGTTGGCGAGCAGCTTTTCCATTTTCCGTACCTTTTTACAGCCATTAAAAATTGTAAAACACTCTACAAAGTCTTGAAATTATTGGAAATTCTTCGGTTTTAGTTGCATAAATTTGCAAGCATGACATGAGAAAAGTTGGGTGTTTTTTTTGTATTCGTCGTGGCTGATGTGATGTGGTGTATAAAGTACATCAGTACAACAGAGTTTTGTTTTGGGAATACACATGAATTGTGGGATGTTACGGAAGTTGGCTTCTACTAATGTTTGGCAAAGTTTCCTTTTCCTTGTTTTTGATGTGTTGACATTTGTTGAATTTGGCTGCCCGACGTGGACACATGTAGCTCTGTGCTTTGATCTTCAGTACCAATTTTGTAAACTTCACTGCCCAATGCCGCGTGTACATAATGCAAAGAACGTTGTACAAAATACTGCACAGTTTGTTGTAGAACAACTCATTTTCACGACAACGACATGAAGTAGTTGGTCGCCAGACTATTTACACGAACGGCAGAGGTCTGAGGTTCGATTGCAACTGCTTCGGAAAACTAAATTACGAGCTGCTACAGAATCAATCTGTGCATGAAAGGCGTGGGTTCGTGGTTCGATCACCACTACGTCCGGAAACTTAATTACTAAGCCAAAAGAAGAACATTTGTGTGACAACGTGATGGAAGCTTTTTGAATACTACATACGTATCTTCATTCACAATGAATAGTTCTTGGGTGAACGTCTATTCTCTGTGAAAAAAATGGATTTGGAATACGCAGAAGTAAGCTTTGTTTTGGTTTTAGTGATAAAATCAGTCGAAAGGGATGTATTTATAATAATTTGTCTTTCTTGAATATCAACAAATTTCATTTCAAACTGTCTGACAGCACATTTAACAAAACTATGAAGTGGTTGACTAAATCTTTAACCCTTACCCTGCTGAATCCAACAGGATCTAACCAGTTGACATTTTCGTTGGAATTGTTGGATTGAGCAGTCAAGTCATTTTACATATTCAAGAATGCATTCCGAATCACATTTTTTTCCATTTAGCAAAATTTGATATTTACATTGTTTGTTTGTTTGTTTGTTTGTTTGTTTACAGGGTCTCCGAGGTTTTGGGACCCCCAACAGACAAAGCAAGCTTAAGGACCGCCACGGTCGTCAAAAAATGTTAACCCCGCCCGGAAACCACGCCCTGAAGATGCCACGCCAGCCCAGACCACAGCGGATGCACACTATTCTGGAGAGCCTTAAGAAAGGCTTGAAGTAAGTCTAGCAACTTTTTCAAAGCCGTGTTCGCACTGGATTTTTTTTTGAAAGGTTTTATACTGAGACGATGGTAAAATAAAAAATTGTCAAATCTTACCGCTGTTCGCACTTGGACTTTCGACACGGGAACATTTTACCGAGAACGCGGGAGAAGTAGCCGAGCTGTCAGTGTAATGACTCGTGAGGGCGCTTTGCGTTGTTCGTTGTCGTGCTTTCTTTCGTCGTCGTAAGACACGTTGACGTTCTTTATTATCATTTGGAAATGATGCACTGGTAGCACCAATCAAACTTCCGACTGTATCAATAATAATATCTGCCGTAATTTTGACCAAAGGAACAACAACACTTCGTAATCTTTTTGCAGAACCACATGCGAATGTGATCACGATGTGCATGCATCAGCGTGCGCGCACGTAACAATGCAAAGAGCGCATCCTCGGTGTCTTGTGTAGCATGAATCGCAGTAGGGGGCCGGATGTACGTTTTCCCGAGCCGCTTTTACCGACTCGCGCTGTTCGCACTGGACTTATCGTCTCGGGAAAAGTTACCTGGGAAGTTTTCCCGGGCAGCAGTTGGCCGGTAAAGGTAACCACCGGACTCGGGAAAAGTAACTGAGAGGAAAACGTCCTAGGCTGTCCGCACTGGACTTAAAATGGGAAAAGTACCCACGTCTCGGTAAGTTTTATCAAAAAAAGTCAAGTGCGAACAGGCTTTAGAAAAAATAACTACCATATATTTCTTTGGATAGTCAGTTCAGTGAACAAAGCCTAATTTTATGGAGCTAAACACAAACAATTTCTTAGCATGAACATTCTTCCTTCGCTAAAACTGGGTATAAACCACATTTTCAGGTGATTGGGAATGAGCTGGTTTTTGCTTAGCATGAAAAGCATATGGAGTTTTGGCTGGTAACCTGTTTTTACTGAGCAAGACTTTTGTTGTGCTAAGCAAATGTGTGAGCTCGGCCATGTCAGCAGCCCGTTCACAAGTCCTTTTGTGAAGCCAGTCACAAGTCCGTTCATATAAGGGCAGTCACAAGTAACTGGATGAACAATGACAAAGGAATGCTTTTGTCAAAGCTGATTTGAATAGCTTGTGATTTGAATTGGAACTGAAGGACTTGTGATGGACTTGCAGGGACTTACAGGGACTTACAGGGACTTACAGGGACTTACAGGGACTTGCTATGGACTTGCAGGGACTTGCAGGGACTTGCAGGGACTTGCAGGAACTTGCAGGGACTTGCAGGGACTTACATGGACTTACATGGACTTGCAGGGACTTGCAGGGACTTACAGGGACTTGCAGGGACTTACAGGGACTTACAGGGACTTACAGGGACTTACAGGGACTTACAGGGACTTGCAGGGACTTGCAGGGACTTACAGGGACTTACAGGGACTTACAGGGACTTACAGGGACTTACAGGGACTTACAGGGACTTACAGGGACTTGTGATGGACTCGACTACATCCCTGTGTAAAATCGAGAGGGTTATTATTATTAAAAAACGACTTGTTTCATTTTGACCAGGGATACAATAGAAGTGAGCAAAGAAAAGCTGACAGTAATGCAACAACATCAACACGATCCAAACTCCACCTCTTCTCGACAGGTATTCTTAAACCTCAACTAACCCTCTTAATTAAAAACTAATGTACCAAAAATATTTTCCAAAACTCCGACTTTTAAGTAGGCCATAAATTCATGTGTTCCCCATGCGTTAAGTGCACTGGTGACGCGTACAAAATCACTTGTTCGAAAAAGCAACGCGTTTACGTTCATGTGTCCGTATTGCACATTGAGCGATTCGTACCGCGTCATCTGTTGAATTTGTTTTCGCTTTAGGTAGCGATTTTTAAACGAATGCCGCATAAAATAACGCATCGGTTTTATTGCCTGTAACTTTACGAATCGACAGAGTAGTTATTTATTATTATTATTATTATTATTATTATTATTTTATTCCTGCCATAAAAACTAATCACAATAAAGTCTGGTAAAACCATGAGTAAATATTGGTTGCCTAAAAAAGGAAGCAATTTGAATGTGAGTTTTATTTTAACAAAGCAAGATCTCTCTTGATTTTAATTTTTAAATTTTCCGTTAACCGGTTCGCGCCGGGATTATTTTAACATTTCTGAGCCGAGGCGCGGGATTATTTTTGATGATGAATGGCAATAAGCCATTTGCACGTGACTCCGAGTTAAATTTAAATAATATCTGGTACACTGACTTGTTCACACAGCTTGGCACAGTTTAACTTTAAATTCTCCAGACCAAAGACACTGTTGCTATATCACGTGATTCGGGAGAATTTAAAGTTAAACTGTGCCAAGCTGTGTGAGCAAGTCAGTGTACCAGATGTTATTCAAATTTAACTCGAGGTCATGCGCAAATGGCTTATTGGAGGATTTTGTAGGATTAGGGATGGTTCTTAGCTTAAAGGGCCAAAGGAGTTGGAAATATGTAACAGTTTAATTAGGTATTGCGTACATTTATGTAAAAAGGGATTGTATTTTACAAGTTTTTCATTGGGTTGAGCTATTGACTATTGAGCCCTATTTATATTCATGTTTTTAATAAAATCCTTGTGGTTTTAATTTTTTTCTTTTTGCTTTTTATTTCAGGGCTTTCATTACAATCTAGAAAAAGTAAGTATTCCTTGATTTGTTTTTTTCTTTACAAAAAGCCATTCGGTGCATTGCAACAATACATATGTTTTGACCTGTAAAAGTGGATATGGGTATAGACCAATAAAAACATATATTTTAATAAAGGGGTTGCCTTTAAGCAGACGCAAACCATGTTGATCTGGGGTAATTGTAGATTTTTTGGTGCATTTCTTTTGGTAGATTTAGTGATTTTTTCATATTTTGCCCATGCTGTAAAAATTACGACATGGATTTGAATGACACATGCATCAATTATCATGAATCTTAAAACTTCATTTTTTAATTTTTTTTTTCAATACTGATGTTTTTATTTTATTTTCAATTCCACAGCAAATAAAAGTTGCAGAAAGATATATAAGGTAAGGGTATTTAATTTGTTTTTAAACATATTAAGAATGAACATTTATGGAAGAATTTCATCATCCAATTAGTTCTTGTCGAAGGGTTCTGCCCCGGTGTTCCTGGCTGACACAGCCTCTGTCTATGGGGTTCTTCTGGCTTACGAGCTACAGTGCCTTGAAATATTTACTACCGAATGATTCAGAAATATCCTACTCATTTGAAAGTAAATGTTGATTCTAGGCATCCAGCAAAATGATTGCGCTATATATCCTGTAATTATTCCGAAAAATTGAATTTTATAATGAAAAATTCGCGATCACCGGACGGCGATCGCGAAAAAACTAAGATAACATAAGAATAACTGCTTGACGCCGGTTGAAAACAAACGCTGTTTTTCGTGCTTTTCTCGGCATCCATGATTGTAAAACTTCGGACAGCTCAGTTAAACGATATTTACTATAAAATACAACCCCCCAAATCTACTCATTCATGATAATTCAAGCAATTGCCAAATGGTGTATCCTACCTTTAAGCGTTTTTGAAGGATCCTTGGTTTCATTACCCGAAAAATAATAATAATAATAATAATAATACTAAGGTAGAATAAAAAACAAGCGTTATCAGATTTGCAAAAAAAAAACAGACAAATTAACATGCAAGGTATAATATGTGACCTGTTCCAACGAAACCCGGACAAATTCGCACAATGTGTTTTGTCACAATGTACTCCTGAAGTCATTTCTGGATGGATTTTACCATTTTGAGGTTTTAGGTTTTCCTAAGTCACTCACTATTAATCTACAATCTCCTCAAATTTGAACAAAATCTGTCTACCAGAAGTGTGTTTTTTTGTCAATTTTGTGAAACATTTGTGTATAGAAATAATACGCTTTTCTGAACTTCAAAGCTGTTTATCTCATAATTAGGTTGTCGGGGTTTTATCACTAAATCCAGACCCCAGGGAAGATAGGGTGGGGGTACATATGTAAATGATACATCATTTTAAAGCTGAGAACCTAGAGAATTTGAAAAAGCAAAATCTGAAAAACTAAAAAGTCGACTTTGTCCGGGTTTCGTTGGAACAGGTCACATATTTGAGACCAGTTCTCAGATTTATTGGAAGCATTTTGGGGGGAAAAAACCCCATGGAATTTGTCCCACCAGCCCTGGCGCCAATTGAGATGTGGGTTGACTAGGGCAGTTTAGCATACAATAGCACCGATGTAACATAATCCTGCATGAAAACAACAAGGGGTCTACAATTTTGTTGTGAGCGTTGATCAACACACGGCCCTAAACTAGTCAAACAAACCCCTGTCTCTGATTTTACCTAGATTAAAACAGTGAGATAAAAGTCTGATCAAGAAAGAAAAAAAAAAAAAAAAAAAAAAAAAAAAAGTAAACCAAAAAAATAGTAAACCAAAAAAAAAGTAAACCAAAAAAAAAGTAAACCAAAAAAAAAAAAAAAAAAAAATCTCGGACTTTGGAGAACAAAATCAGGATTAATCCTAACTTCCAAACATCACTCCTCCAAACGCATCCCTCCTCCAACTGCATCCCTCCTCCAACTGCAGGTTTTGCTAGGTTTTGCCAGGTTTGTGTCACCAAACATTAGCAACTTGTTGTTGGACTTTGTTTGACTCGGCACCAAAGGCCCAGGGAGACCCTGTTGAATTCTGTGAGGTTGAAGGGCTTTTAAAGATCAATTGTTGCTTTAGAAACGATGATTTTTTTTTTTGCTGGGCATTTTGTGTTTTTGCCCTGAGGCTATAGACTTTATGGCCAGCCATCTCAAGCTGTGTTTGTTAATAGGTTCATAGCTTTTACGATTAGCAGATAATTAAAGGTAGGATACACCATTGGTTATTGCTTGAATTATCAGAAATAGGTGTATTTGGGGGTTGTATTTTATAGTATCTTTTAACTGACCTGTCCAAGTTTTACAATCATGGCAAGCGTAATTTTTGTGTGTACAACTCAATTTTTCAAAACTAATACAGGATATCTAGCGCAATCATTTTGCTGGATGCCTAGAATCATTATTTACTTTCAAATGAGTAAGAAATTTCTTAATAATTAAGTAGTATACATTTTCGATATCTCCAAATGGTGTATCCTACCTTTAAACTAGACAAATCTAAACTGGAAGGGAATTTAAAAGAGTGGCTCCATTAATAGGCTGATTTCAAGGCTGAATAAGTATCAGTTTCAGAGGTTCGTGTTTGTTGACTTTGTCTGAAGGCTGGTGGCAAAGACTATGAAATAGTTATTTTTGGCTGGTAACCTGTTTTTAGGGAGCAAGATTTATTTTGTGCTATAAAGCAAAGTTGCATGTTTTATGAAATTTGCCCTGAAACTGTTATTGAAAGCATATCAGGTTTCTGTATTTCCTGTCCCAATATGCCAAGGGACACTAATCCAGTTGGGGTTGTTCAAGAGGTCAGACTTAAGGTCAAGGGTCAACTCAACAGTGTGATTTAGGGTCAGTCTGGGGTATAATGTTAGAAGTGACTTCAGAATCCCCTCGGGATATTACTTTATAATCCAAGCGGTATGGTTCATGTACTATTGCCAGACGAGGCCCTGGAGTCCTGAAAATCCTGCAAAATAGTTCATGCCAACTTTACTCATTTTTTAGGTGATAAGATTCTCCAATTGTCTCAGGAGGCTAAAGAATGAGTCGTCAGTGTTTCATTAGCCAAGTTTGAAGTCTCAAATCATTTTTTAAAATAGAGTTTTCTGCTACATTTTTGCACCTGAGAGTGAAGCGAAATGATTTCATTTTGAAGACCAAAGCTATAGACTCTTGTATGTCCATCTGTTTGATCTAACTGATCTCTTCGCTTCGATTCGTGATTCGATCTTATTCCATCTTATGAAACATTTGGCTGCGGTACCCGCTGATAATCAGAACCAGCCACTCCACCCCACCAGCTCGGTGGCGAGTGGCAAAGACATCTGCACTGGAAAGTAGGAGATCTTGGGTTCGAATCCCATCCGAGTCAGTGATTTTTTTTTAAAGAATTTCTCAGGACAACACTAATAATACGCAAAATCTTATGAAACATTTGTTTTAAATTATTGTAGATTACAATGAATATTTTCGTTTCATTTTTTTTCTTTCTGTTTCAGAAAGTTACAATTTCATCTTGCCAAAGTTGAAGAAGTCCACGAACAGTACGACAAGGAATTGAAAGTCCGAGAAGGTTAGTTGTCTGACTGGTACTCCACTTAAAGTCCCACTAGGACCTGCGGTTTATCGCGACCAGTTTAGTCAGGCGCCTAGGGCCGGTCGTAGGTTTTACGTCTTTTCATTCTAACTTCTGGTCTGGTGACGTCATACTTTTTTCTCTCCTGTCAACTTGTTCTTAGCATGAAGCTGATTAAATACACCGGTTATAAAGTGATTTCAGCAAACTTCGCCACACACATCAACAGATTATTTATTTTAACCACTTTTCAAACTGCCGCTAGAGGGCGCTATAACATGTTATGACCTGCGATTTTGAGCCTAGGGGTCAAATTGTAAGACCAGTCGTGCGACCTGTTGAAGACTTGTTGCCGATTGATAGCACCAATAATGGCACGACTCTCGCACGACTGCCAAAGACTTACAAGTGGTGAGGTCCTGTCGCACGACTCGCTACGACCAATCGCGCGACATGTGCCGACTAGCTGTGACTGATCGTGTAACTAGTCGTGCAATCGGGAGAATCGAATGATCGGCCATGACAATAAGGGACCACCTAAGACTTTCCCCACGACCATCGCACGACAAATGAAGACTAGCTGCAACACGATGCAACTACTTCTAATAGTTACAGGCAGCTTTTTTAACAAGATCAAAAACCTCTCTGCGACTGATTTTGGTCGTGCGAAAATCCGAGACTACCCACGACCACCCAAGAATTGTGGCACGACTTTTCTAAGATTGCCTGCGATTTTAGTCGCAGCCTAGTCGTAAGTTGTCGTATCTCCTCGTATGTTCTAGTAGGACTTGGGCTCAGGGAACAACGTCAATATCGATGCTAAAGGCCGGATTCTACTTTATGCGAATACGAACACAAAGCGATTTTGACACCACATAGCATTTACTTTGATAATTCGCCGGAGTTGTGATCAACCTTTGCGAATTTGCAGCGCGAAAACTCCCCGTGTCGTCAAAAGTTATGCATCCTTTGTTGATTTGTCCTTCCCAGGTGCTGTGAATGTGGTTAAAGCTTACTCCGACACAAACCTTCCCCACGCTAAAGAGCCATGCAGCGAGGCGAAAGCTGGCGTCAGGGATTGTACCCAGGTGAGTCCGCGTAGAATGTCGAGGACTACTAATCACTGTCGACTCACACAAATCCCCGTTAACCAGTTCGCGCCGGGATTATTTTTTAACATCACCGAGCCGAGTCGCGGGATTATGTTTAACGAAACTTGAGCCGAGGCGGGTTCAGGCCGATGGTACCGGGAAGCACACCTACGCATTTCTGGCCTTGCTCGCTGCTGACAGACATTTCCGGCCTTGCACGCTGCTGACAGACATTTCCGGCCTTGCTCGCTGCTGACAGACATTTCCGGCCTTGCTCGCTGCCGAAAGACATTTCAGGCCTTGCTCGCTGCTGACAGACATTTCCGGGCTTGCTCGCTGCTGACAGACATTTCCGGCCTTGCTTGCCGCTGACAGACATTTCCGGCCTTGCTCGCTGCTAACAGACATTTCCGGCCTTGCTCGCTGCTGACAGACATTTCCGGCCTTGCTCGCTGCTGACAGACATTTCCGGCCTTGCTCGCTGCTGACAGACATTTCCGGCCTTGCTCGCTGCTGACAGACATTTCCGGCCTTGCTCGCTGCTGACAGACATTTCCGGCCTTGCTCGCTGCTGACAGACATTTCCGGCCTTGCTTGTAACGTGTTTAAGCGTCATCCGTTTTTAATCGTCATCCGTTTTTAATCTGGGGAAAACTTTGCGTCTTTATACGTCCTCCGGCGCGAACTGGTTAACACTCTGTCAACTCTCTCTCAAATTTGTATCCTTGTATTTGTTTGATCTCCTGTATACAATTATCTGAACTTTGAGGGCTATTTTTCAAGTGGTCTTATTTCCTAGGCTAATTTTCTAGGCTGTAAACCTTATCCCTTTATCCCTCAGACCTCAATGATAAATTTGACGATTGTTTTGTTTTTTCATAACCGCTGTCCGGCAATCGTGAAAATGTCTGAATAAAAGAATTAAAAATCGGAACAATTACAGGATATCTAGCGCAATCATTTTGCTGGATGCCTAGAATCACTATTTACTTTCGAATAAGTAAGATATTTCTTAATAATTCGGTAGTAAAGAATGTTTGATAACTGCAAGTGGTGTATCCTACCTTTAAACCTCTTTTAATAATGTAATTACTTGCATGAGTACCCTCGATTGAGCCCCAAAGTGAACAATTTTAGAAAATCAACCGAATAATACTAATCTGGGACAAAACAGATGGTTTTAATCTGTTCGTCACCATAGGGGTCCAGTGAACAAACATTTAATTGGTTCCTTGTGTGAAGGGCGCCAGTGTGGAGAGAAATCCCATAGGGCCCTGCAAGGACAATCTTATTTCCTGTTGAGTTTATTCGGTGGCTTTGTATTTATACAAACACAAACGGGTTTCTAAAACTTAACTTACAAAATTTGCTTTTGTTGCAACTGTCTAAAATTGATTGATTTGGGGTTTAGTTTTTCTGTAGCAAAATAAGCATTTACCTGGGTCAATTTCACGTTGCTGCTTAGCAGTTAGCGGAAAAGTTGTGCTAACTTTAGCAGAAAAATTTGCTAACCTTAAGCGCTATTTCACGTTTGTTTTTTTGTGCTAACGTTTGCGCGTGCATAGAGATTCTACTGTTACGTCACTGATTTAAGCAAATTTTCACGCTAGGTTAAGCGTGTCTTTTGCTGTGCTTACTGCTTATGGTCCCCATGAAATAGACTGAGGCCAGGGCCCAATTTCATAGAGCTGCTAAGCACAAATATTTGCTTAGCATGACAATTTGTCCTTGGCAAAGACAAGGTTACAGACCAAATTTTCACCTGATCTTTATTGTTCTGGATTGATAATCAGCTAGTTTTTGCTTAGCATGAAAAACACGTATAATTTTGGCTGGTAACCTGTTTGTAATGAGCAAGACGTTATGTGCTAAGCAAAGTTGTGTACTTAGCAGCTCTATGAAACTGGCCCCTGATCTTTATTGTTCTGGATTGATAATCGGCTGTGTTTTTTTGCTTAGCATGAAAAACACGTATAATTTTGGCTGGTAACCTGTTTTTAATGAGCAAGACGTTATGTGCTAAGCAAATTTGTTTGCTTAGCAGCTCTATGAAATTGGCCTCCGGTTAGCAGAAAATCGTGTGCTTAGCAGCGCTGTGAAATTGGGCCCTGTTTATAAGTACATGCAGAGCTTGGAGAAATCATAGTTATAAATATAGTTATTCAATCTCCTTTTTTTTTTACCGAATAACGATTATTTGATTTTCCCTTTAACAACTTGTGTTCGGGTGCAAAAGTTTGCCAAGTTCATTGTCCCATGTACACAAAGACATTTTTTTATCCATGAATTCTTGCTGTAAATCCAGGATTGTATCCCCCAAGTTGTTCATGCCCATGTAATCCGATTGTGCGAATTTGTTGGAACGCAAATTCCACAATACTTTACCACTGAGCGCGCTCTTGTTATTGTCGTTGTGGTTGATGTTTTCTGGGAGTTTATTTTTTTACGGGCCCTGTGGGATATATGGGGAATGTATCCGGTTTAACTACACTTTCTGGGATGTAAATATTTACTGGGACTCGGAAATGAAAACATCCTTGGGGAATTGTGGCGTGAGAAAGAAAAGAATTTAGGAATTTAGTGTGTGCGCGTAGTACGTGTTTATAATCGCAGTTCTGCGATTGCTAATTGTCTGCATCAAATTGTATAGGCCGACTGGCTTTATGTTAGATAAGCTAACAGAAATGTCCATACACAATTTAATCAATTGTACTATTTGTGACCAGGACAAAGTTGACAATTGGTGGGTTGGTTTTTTTTATAAAAAAAAAAAAATTAAATAAAAAAAAAAAAAAAAAAAATTAAAAAGGTTAATCGAAAATAAAAAATGTAACCGTGTAACCGTTTAACCGCTTCCTGCTTTTGAAAGAACAGTTTTTGTTTTTTTAGTTTTTTTTAATCTCCTATAAGTCCATACAGAGATTAATTCAACCCCTTTTATGAAAGTTACAAATGAGAAATGTTTGTGGTTTGTTTTGTCAAAAATTTTCAGAGTCTGTGCCAAATGGAGGCTGAATTGGAGGCTAATCTAGGTGCATTCGTTGTCAGAATAGATGGTGAGTATGTTTTGATATTGTCTTGTAGACTTGTACTCAAGACCATAGTTTGAAGTAAAACCAGTGGCAATTGTGGCTGTAGTTTAGACACGGCTTATGAATTGATATAGACATGTGGACTTGTTTTCAAGACCTTTGGCCAATTTCATTTTGCTAAGCTGCTAAGCACAAATTTGCTTAGCACAAAAAAAATTTTACTTGGTAAAAACGGGTTACCAATCAAATCTCAATGTGCTTTTCATGCTAAGCAAAAACCAGCTGAATACCAGTCACAAACAATGTACATCACCTGACAGTTTGGTTGGTAACCCTGTTTTTTGCCAAGGAGGGATTTTCATGCTAAGCAATTTTTCTCTGTCAAATTAGCCCCTTGTTTTAAAATTCACGATCTCGAAAATTGGAGGTTATTCGTTATTTGTTATTTTTCCCCCACCCTTGTGTCCACCCAGGTATCGCAGGGTTCGCCAGGGTGTGTCGCGGCGACATATTTGAGGTCGTCTTCAAGTATGGGTTACAAAAGTGGAAAATGAGGTGTAAGGTGGAGAAAGATTTAAGTCAGAGCTGGGAAGTGGACGAGATTGTTATGTACCCGATGTTGGCCGACTTCCTAACGATAAAGGTAATTAAAGACAGAACAAAACCATTGACAACGACGTCTTTGCTCTTTTGTTGCCCACACACCCGTGCACCGTTAGAACGCTTGCGCGCACCATTCATGGATTTTCAAATACGTGTCTCCTAGACGCATCGTTGGAAATCAGATTCCTTTGATATTTTCTTTATAATGACAGCATTCCAGAAGGAATAATTTCGATAATTTCGATTTATAGTCGATAATATATGTGACCTGTCATCACAAAATGAGCGTAAAGTCGGCAAAATCAAAAATTGAGATATGGGTATATCTAAATTCTATGGAAACAGAGCTTTCCAATGGTATATAACACTTAGAGGTTTGATACTCAATATTTTTTATTTTTTTATTTTTTAGTCTTAATACAGAGATTATGAGAAAACGGGCATTTCTTGCGAAAAATTGTGTGAAAGGCATAGAAAGGCATAGTCAAAATTGTCTCGAAAACTAATTTTGTTTTTATCTGATCGTCCTGAAAAATTGGGAATTGATTGTTGGGGATTTAGTCTTTGAAAAAAAACATATAATCTCGAAATCGATCACCCCTTCAAATTTTGACTTTGACTGGCCGTACTGGGAAATCACTCCGTGCGACTTTACGCTCATTTTGTGATGACAGGTCACATATTTACAAGTAAGCTTATCAACATTGTCTTGGTTGGTTAGTTTTTGGATAGCGGTATACTGAGCTTTAAGCATAAATATTGATGATGTATGTTATTCGTAAGGTACAGGTGTGCCGGACGTTCAGTAAAGCGCATCTTGCACTGGTCACGTGATACAATCACTCGGATGCAAATTCAAAAAATTGTAGCTGTCGATTAATTTATGCGCGGCGTTATGAATATGTATAAGAAAGAAGACACCGATTAGCAGGGACTTTCTGTCTGTCGTGTACCGTAGGTAACCGAGATGAGGGGCATCGCGAGGTCCAACATGGTCATCGGTAATCTGGAGTTTGATACGTCGGATTTCTACCAGGCCGACCCCCAGACACTGACGATAGACGTCAATGAGAACGGGACTATCAAGCTCAATCTTCTTGTCACATGGAGGTAGGTACATTGTCAGAAAAGTAGGCAATTTATACCTGAACATGCTGTCTTTAAAATGGAAGAAATGTATACAATCAATATATGTATATTGACCGGTCAATATATGTATATTGACCAGCGGCCAATTTCACGAAGCTGCTAAGCACAAAAAATTGCTTAGCACAAAAACAATTTTGCTCATTAAAAACAAGTTATCAGCCAAAATTCTACGTGTTTTTCATGCTAAGCAAAACACCAGCTGATTGTCAATCAAAAACAATAAAGATCATGTGAAAATTTGGTCTGTAACCTTGTTTTTACCAAGGACAAACTTTCATGCTAAGCAAATTGTTGTGCTTAGCAGCTTCGTGAAATTGGCCCCCCAGTTTATATATGTATATCGACCAGTCAATACCGGTATATTGACCAGTCAATACCGTTATATTGACCAGTCAATACCGTTATATTGACCAGTCAATGCCATTATATTGACCGGTCAATACCGTTATATTGACCGGTCAATACCATTATATTGACCGGTCAATACCATTATATTGACCGGACAATATATGTGACCCGTTCCTACGAAACCCGACATAAGTCGCACAGGCTATTTCGAGATACAGCTCGTCAAAGTTGAAATGAGCTGAAAAATCTGGCGGACATCAATTTTAGTTTTTAGTTATTTTTTTATTCTTTAACCCTAACTCCCTCACCCCTTTTACTAGAAAGTATCCTGAATCCGCCACAGTCCACCAATTGTGGCTTGCAAAAACTGCTGGTGTCCTGAGTCCATCAGACTCCACCAGTATGCATACTGGAGAGATCCTGAGTCCATCAATAATCCACCAGCAAAAGTTGATGGACTCTGGCGGATTCAGGATACCATGGTGGCATACAAAAAATTGCAGTGTTTTTCTCTATAGAGTCCATCACAGTCCATCACCTAAATTTCTGTATCCTGAATGCATCAAACTCCTGCAGTAACGCTAGGCTTAAAATCCTCAATCCATCACACTCCTCCAGTTGGTTCAATATGGAGGTATCCTGAATCCGCTAAAATCCTCCAAAACAGGAAATGGATTTTGATGGACTCAGGGTGGTTAGGGTTAATATGTATACTTTAACCCTCAGTTAGGTTAAACAAAACTTTATTGATGAGAAAGTACAGAAATCATGCATTTATTGAGACAGACTGTGTCCTAAAAGTGGTAATTTATCTCCCAAAGTATGTATGGTATAAAGGTGGTTTTGGTACCAAATGAAAGCTGACGATGTGTACTAAATGGAAATAACAATATCTCACAATAACAAAAAACACTTATGTCTGTTTTTGTGGGAGCAGGTCACATATGTATATTGACTGGTCTGTAATTATAATGCCCCGGATTTAGGGCAGTAGTTCACATTTATGCTTCTCGATATTTGATCAACATGTTTGTACTAAATATTTGAAAATATTGAAGTATTTTTTGGTTTATCTTTCTTTTTTGTAGTCCATTCCACATTAATGAAGACATGTTCAAGAGTCCCAAGAACTCCTATAGTCGGAGAGAGCGGGCCTTCACAGAATCCCTCATTAGTACTTCGGTAAGATTAACGCTTTCTTCAAATCAAACCAAAATTTGGTTGATGTTTTATCAGGCCTCTATCGACCAACTGTCTCAGGTGTTCAGGATTGGATTTTATTGTTTTTCCTACCTTCAGAAAACATTCAATAGCAGTGTCAAGGAGACTCCGAAATTGCCCAAGAAGTTCCTCCCTAAGATCTTGGACATGAGCACTTCCAGGCTGACGCTGACGTTAGAGGAAGCCATGCATAACGTGACCAGGCTCCTCGAGATCTTGAAGGGGCAGTATACCGAGCTAGAGCAGCTCGAGAAGCAAGTGGGGAGTCTTAACGACTTGCTTAAGGTGCGTTGTGACAATCCCCTTCCTTGGTGGAGTGCCGTGGCTGTTGCAACCAAACTAGAAATGCACCGAAATCGTCTCAGCTCCCTGGGAGTATACAGCTCGATGCTGCCATTTTGGCGCCAAGCAGCTAATAACAACCATCCCTGCTCTCACAGGTACCCATTTACTCCTGTGTGGAGAGAAGCAATGAGTGACAAAGTGCCTTGCCCAAGGGCACACGCACCATAGTCCCAGGCCGAACTCGAACCCACAACCTGTAGCTTTACCTATAGATTATAAATTCAATGCTCAGATCACGAGGCCACGGGACACCACATTCATGGATATGTGCACTTTATAAATACGCATTATTATTAACCAGTTCGCGCCGGGATATTTTAACATCACCGAGCCAAGGCGCGGGATTCTTTTTTAACAAAACTCGATCCGAGGCGGGTTCAGGCCGATAGTACCGGGAAGCACACCCACGCATTTCCGGCCTTGCTCGCTGCTGACAGACATTTCTAGCCTTGCTCGCTGCTGACAGACATTTCCAGCCTTGCTCGCTGCTGACAGACATTTCCAGCCTTGCTCGCTACTGACAGACATTTCCGGCCTTGCTCGCTGCTGACAGACATTTCCGGCCTTGCACGCTGCTGACAGACATTTCCAGCCTTGCTCGCTGCTGACAGACATTTCTTGCCTTGCTCGCTGCTGACAGACATCTCCGGCCTTGCTCGCTGCTGACAGACATTTCCAGCCTTGCTCGCTGCTGACAGACATTTCCGGCCTTGCTCGCTGCTGACAGACATTTCCGGCCTTGCTCGCTGCTGACAGACATTTCCGGCCTTGCTCACTGCTGACAGACATTTCCGGCCTTGCTTGCTGCTGACAGACATTTCCGGCCTTGCTCGCTGCTGACAGACATTTCCGGCCTTGCTCGCTGCTGACAGACATTTCCGGCCTTGCTCGTGACGTGTTTATGCATCATCCGTTTTGAATCTGGGGAAATCGTTGCGTTTATATACGTCCTCCGGCGCGAACATATAGTTGTGTTTTACATAACGACCGTGGATCTCTATTATGTTTCCCTTTGTTCTTGTACTGTAACCTAACCCTATAGACTTTATCGTCCACTTTAACGACAGAGAACAACATTCAACAGAAGAGGAATGCGAGGGCTAAAAAGTTCACCTATTGGGATTCTGTTCTTGGAGGTTATGTAGTAAATGAACCTCTATTTTTGTTGTGGTATTTTTCAGAGAATTCGCGAGCGTAAGAGGAGAGAGTCCACGATAAGTATACAAGTCAAGAATGCCTTGGAGAGTTTTGACTTCTTGAACGAGGTCTGCGAAGACGAAGGACCCATCGATAGCGGTAGCAGCAGTATGGATGAGTAGGTCAAATAATTTTATAGGTTACGTTTTCTTATAATAGGCACAAGTTTCGCAGTCGATGCGAAATCTTGGAAGAGCATTCCGTGGAAAGCTAACGAAATCAAGTTGTTGACGAGTTCTTCAATAATAACCGCTTTCATTTCCAGTTAGACCATGGGCCAATTTCATAGAGCTGCTAAGCACAAAAATGTGCTTAGCACAAAAAAGTCTTGCTCATTAAAAACAGGTTACCAGCCAAATTTATACGCATTTTTCATGCTAAGCAAAAAAAACAGCTGATTGTCAATCCAAAACAATAAATATCACGTGAAAATTTGGTCTGTAACCTTGTTTTTGCCAAGGACGAATTGTCATGCTAAGCAAATTTTTGTGCTTAGCAGCTCTATGACATTGGCCCCATGATCGCAAACAATGTTCCAAGTTGAGGTAATAATTTTGCACTGCAAACAATGTACTAAAATTTAGTAAACAAATATAAAAATGCCAACAACGATGCGCTTTTCAAAAGTCCAGCATAATTATTTTATTCAAAATTAACAAGAAAATGACAATCGTTTTCTAAATATTTGAAAAAAAAAGTACAATGCTTCGTCTTTTTGCCCGGAATTCACCAATGAAATCACTCAGTGACAGCCCCTCTTCACAAACGTTATGAACAACAACGCCTAAAACGGGTAATATGTTCGCCATAGACACCAAAATTCAGGCAGCAAGTTTCTACCCACTCGTAAAAGCAATGTTCACGATCAACGGAGCACTTGTTTCACGACAGTCGGACCTTGTAGCTAACCCTTATGTCATCTGCTACTACAAAATACTACTTGAGTTAACTGTAATATGAAGTAGTCGTTGCACTGGCCTAGGAGAGTTGTGTAGTATTTCGTAGTATTGTGTACTGTACCCCAAATGAATGCATAGGGCCAAGTTCGATCAAGGGATATAGTTAACTATAGTTTGACTAACTCTGATCGAACTCAGGCTAGTCGACGATGGTTGGACTAGTCTAGTCGACTATTCATGACCAGCCTATCGCGGTTGGTCGCATCGATGGTAACCAATAGCCGCTTTAATAGCACAGTACAGAGAGGACCAGTTTGGCAGTTATCAATAGTTCGACTCGAGTCGTTCGCACTTCAACTTCAGTGCGCATGCCCTAATGACGTCACGAACTAAACCACTAGTTAACTATAGTTCCTTGATCGAACTTGGCCTAGGACGTTAGGGTTAAACGTTAATTCAGGAAAAGACCCAGATATGTGTATCCATTTGAATGTGTACACAGAACCTGTCGATATACCTACCAAGTATCAAGTTTTATTTCAGAACAATCATACCTTGTTTGATAAACATTGTGTTGTCTTCAATACAGGAACCGATCCAGTTTTGCATCAGACGACTTCTGCAAATCCCAGTCCTCCGACCGGCTCAGCGACTGCGCGAGCCTCGACGACTCTCTCCCCCGCTGCGACTCCTCCTCCTCTCCTTCCCTTCCGGCTTACCCCGCCCTCGCCCCTTCCCCCGTTCCCGGCAACCTCCCGTTGACCCGGGCCAACCGCAGCTCGCGAATCATCACCATGAGCGAGAAACGAGAGAGCCGGCTGATCGAGATGAACGAGCAACGGGAACGGCGGCTGGTGGACGCGCCGGGGGAGTCGTGCTGGGAGGAAAGCTCGGAGACCGGCCCCAAACTAACCACCAACAATGATTCCATAGACATGGTGCTAGTGCAACATCTCATGTACATTGAGTACTTGCTAAGCGTAAGTTAAAAAATAATGCGTGCTTATAAAGCGACTCCGCGCACATAAATCAACTTTATAACAAATTTCAAAGGCTGCAGTAGGAGAGACGCATATTTTATATTTCTCCTACTTTTTTTTGTCACGCCTAAACAAAGTTAATCCTATAAGTACATTTACCTCAAACCTATCGAACTCCAACTGCAGGTTTTGCTAGGTTTGGTGCCAAACATTAGCAACTTGTTGTTGGACTTTGTTGTTGAAGTTGGTTAGGTTTGGTTTGCTTTCTAGCGCGAGAGCCTAGGGGGTTAGGGTTAACTACTGGACCTGTGTGCAGTTGTTGAAGTTTGTTAGGTTTGGTATGCTTTTTAGTGTGAGAGCCTAGGGGGTTAGGGTTAACTACTGAACCGGTGTGCAGTTGTTGAAGTTTGTTAGGTTTGGTATGCTTTCTAGTGTGAGAGCCTAGGGGGTTAGGGTTAACTACTGGACCTGTGTGCAGTTGTTGAAGTTTGTTAGGTTTGGTATGCTTTCCAGTGCGAGAGCCGAGGGGGTTAGGGTTAACTACTGGACCTGTGTGCAGTTGTCGAAGTTTGTTAGGTTTGGTATGCTTTCTAGTGTGAGAGCCTAGGGGGTTAGGGTTAACTACTGAACCTGTGTGCAGTTGTTGAAGTTTGTCAGGTTTGGTATGCTTTCTAGTGCGAGAGCCTGGGGGGTTAGGGTTAACTACTGAACCTGTGTGCAGTTGTTGAAGTTTGTTAGGTTTGCTATGCTTTCTAGTGCGAGAGCCTAGGGGGTTAGGGTTAACTACTGGACCTGTGTGCAGTTGTTGAAGTTTGTTAGGTTTGGTATGCTTTCTAGTGCGAGAGCCTAGAGGGTTAGGGTTAACTACTGAACCTGTGTGCAGTTGCTGAAGTTTTTTAGGTTTGGTATGCTTTCTAGTGCGAGAGCCTAGGGGGTTAGGGTTAACTACTGAACCTGTGTGCAGTTGTTGAAGTTTGTTAGGTTTGGTTTGCTTTCTAGTGCGAGAGCCTGGGGGGTTAGGGTTAACTACTGAACCCGTGTGCAGTTGTTGAAGTTTGTTAGGTTTGGTATGCTTTCTAGTGAGAGAGCCTGGGGGGTTAGGGTTAACTACTGAACCTGTGTGCAGTTGTTGAAGTTTGTTAAGTTTGGTATGCTTTCTAGTGCGAGAGCCTAGGGGGTTAGGGTTAACTACTGGACCTGTGTGCAGTTGTTGAAGTTTGTTAGGTTTGGTATGCTTTCTAGTGCGAGAGCCTAGGGGGTTAGGGTTAACTACTGGACCTGTGTGCAGTTGTTGAAGTTTGTTAGGTTTGGTATGCTTTCTAGTGCGAGAGCCTAGGGGGTTAGGGTTAACTACTGAACCTGTGTGCAGTTGTTGAAGTTTGTTAGGTTTGGTATGCTTTCTAGTGCGAGAGCCTAGGGGGTTAGGGTTAACTACTGGACCTGTGTGCAGTTGTTGAAGTTTGTTAGGTTTGGTATGCTTTCTAGTGCGAGAGCCGAGGGGGTTAGGGTTAAGACAATAACCATCTCTGCCTTCAAAGGTACTCATTTTACTCCAGGATGTGGAGAAGCAATGAGTGATTAATGAGTTACAAGTAACAATTTCCGTTTGTTTATTTCTCTTCCGATGTAGCATCTCGGAGCTTTTGGCCCCTTGAAGTTAAAGGAGACCGTCGCCTTACAGAAGCTTAAGAAACAAGCGGTCATTATTGAGCAGTTGTTGGTCCTGGCCGTGTCCAGCACTCAGATCACTAGGGCGGACGATGGTAAGATTTCGTAACCTTTCAGACCTGCGGCCGTTTTCACCAAAAAGGACGTAGGTCGGCTATGCGTAGGACCTACGCCACAAATTTGTTTTGCTAAGCTGTGCAATAAACTTTCGATTGATTTCACGAAGCTTGGCGAAGCTTGCAACATTTAAAATAATAAACATCTTGGACGAGGATAAAAACAGCATTTTCGACGGCTGTTTGTGTATAATTGTGATCTTTCACGAAACAGTCGTTGAGTCACCTCTCCCAGGCATTTTTAAACAGGGCCAAACTCATAGAGCTGCAAGCACAAAAGTTTGCTTAGCACAACAAAGTCTTGCTCATTAAAAACAGGTTACCAGCCAGGTTTTTCATGCTAAGCAAAAAAACAGCTGATTATCAATCAAAAACAATAAAGACCACGTGAAAATTTGGTCTGTAACCTTGTTTTTGCTAAGAACAAATTTTCATGCTAAGCAAACTTTTGTGCTTAGCAGCTCTATGAGTTTAGCAAAAACAAGGTTACAGACCAAATTTTTACGTGATCTTTATTGTTCTGGATTAATAATCAGCCGTTGTTTTGCTTAGCACGAAAAACACGTAGAATTTTGGCTGGTCACCTGTTTTTAATGAGCAAGCCTTTTTTGTGCTAAGCAAATTTTTGTGCTTAGGTGCTTAATGTTTTTGCTAAGAACAAATTTTCATGCTAAGCAAACTTTTGTGCTTAGCAGCTCTATGAGTTTAGCAAAAACAAGGTTACAGACCAAATTTTTACGTGATCTTTATTGTTCTGGATTAATAATCAGCAGTTTTTTTGCTTAGCATGAAAAACACGTAGAATGTTGGCTGGTAACCTGTTTTTAATGAGCAAGACTTTTTTGTGCTAAGCAAATTTTTGTGCTTAGGTGCTCCATGAAATTGGCCCCTGGTTTTGCCCGACTATCTGCGGAACGGTGCGGCAACGTGTCAAGTCGAAAATAGCAATTCCTTTACCTCCAACACAAGGCTTAATAAGTTGAGCATTGAGCGCTACGGCAATTACGATGTGCTGGTAAAATAAGTCATTTTTCAGTCGCTACGCTACAACTTACACCATCTAAATTGACTGCGGAAGTTATACTGTAATTTGTTGCGCAAATAGCAGACGTGCGCACTCTGTAACTTCTGTGAAAATGTCGTAACCAAAATTTTCCGCAGCAAACAAAAGTTGCTCAACTTGCGCAAGAAATTGTGACGCAAGAGGACTTTCGCATTGCGTAAAGTTTCGTGAAATCAGCATAATTTGTGATAGTTGGGTTGTTATAATTTTTTGATGTTTGCAAATCTTGTATATTCCCTTTAAGATGAGGGGCCAATTTCATAGAGCTTGTTAAGCACAAAATTTGCTTAGCACCAAAAAGTCTAGCTCAAAAATAACGAGTTGCCAGCCAAAACTTCATGTGCATTTCATGCTAAGCAAAAAACCAACTGAATATAAGACAGAAACAATATATGTTACCTAAAACTTTGGTTTGTAACCCAGTTTTTGACAAGGAAGAATTTTCATGCTAAGCAAATTGGCCCGAGGTCACGTACCTCACATTAAAATTTTAAAAATGAAAAAAATAGCGGGAATACTCAAGTCTGACTTGCATTGATTGTGCAGTGTTTCCGGAGCTGAAGTTGAACCCTCTGCTGTTGGAGTTCTGGCAGCATTGCGCGGAGAAGGAAGCCCTCTACGTCAACGCCGAGTCATTCCTGCTTCAGCTGGACGTGAAATTTGGCGCCAAGCTGCGGACGAGCCATCCGGACATCGCCGACGATGGTAAGCCGTTAGCTTTTAGGCGAACACAGGACAAAGGAGATGTGAACCAAACTTATCTGGTTTCCAGACACAAATATTAGGTCTGTACCAAGACGCTTGAAGGAGAGCGGGCCTCTTTTTTGTCCCGATAACATTTAGAATGGGCCTCTGTTACCTCGCCCGGTAGCAACAAATCCTTTCATACCGCCCTTCTTCCTAGCGAGAAGGCTGGTCCAGTGCGGCGATGAAGGTCTCGAGACTGTGTCTCAGTCTCGAGACCATCTCGAGACCTTTGTTGAGGTTTCGGCCTCATCCAAGCAAAGACTCGGGTCTCAGAAGGTGGATCTTAGTCTCGAATGTGCGGATCTTAGTCTCAGATGCCCCGGTCTTGGGTTTTACCCCTGAGACCCGTGGAGAACACAGCAAAATACATTGCGCCACAGCAGAATACTTTGCGCCACACAAATTACGTTGCACCACAAAAATCTAGTCTTCATCCCGAAACATAAACAATGCTGTACTACACTACGTAGAGAGAAAAAGACATCAATTTTTGTAAATTTACCATTTGCGTGTGGAATTTAAATAATATCTGGTACACTGACTTGTTCACACAGCTTGGCACAGTTTGACTTTAAATTATCCAGACCAAAGACACTGTTGCTATATCACGTGATTCGAGGCAAGCTCTTGCATATAGTTACGTTAGAGACGCTCAGCACCAATACATTGTTCACAATGGTTGAGAATGGTACAAAGACACCAGACCATTCCAGAGCCGGGGGTTGCTAGCGTAAGGCTTTGCCCCGAATCACGTGATATAGCAACAGTGTCTTTGGTCTGGAGAATTTAAATGTAAACTGTGCCAAGCTGTGTGAACAAGTCAGTGTACCAGATATTATTCAAATTCCACACGCAAATGGCCAATTACCTCCAAACTGTCCTATCTCCATCATTTGTTTTTATGAAATCGACCTGTTACACTATACCGGTAAGCATCCTGGCAGGGTTTGAACCATGGACCGTTATCAACAAGAGTTAAACGTTGTAACCACTGGGCTAATGCTCTCAACAAATTGCCCCACCCAACTTTCTCTTTGTGTTCAAACGATCTTGTGTATAAGTCTTTTAAACTATTTATTTGTTATTGCAGTTTTTCAAAGCCTGTGCAATAGAATCATGGAGAGACCCGTGGACCTCTACCATCCTAAAACCATCATTACGCTCTTCCAGTATATCGGCTTCTTTGCCACCGACGACCGGAAAAATCCGGAAAAGTTCATCAACGACCTCACCAAAGATTGTAAGTGTTACACCTTTGCCTCAATAACAAAAATCTTGGACAATTTATGCTGTCCTGTTGGTGTTTAGCGTTTGTGGAAGAAAATCTTTTTGATTTTTTTTATTGAATCTATTCTGGATACTCTCTCGGAATCTGTTTTGGAAAACTTCTAGATTCTGTTTTGGAGTTTGTTCTGGAAACTTCTAAAATCTGTCCTGGAAAACCTCCTGGAATCTCTGCTAGAAAACTCCTGGAATCTCTCCTGGAAAATTTCTGGAATCTGTCTTGTGAAAACTTATGAAATTTGTCCCAGAAAACATTCTGAATTTGTCCTGAAAACACTTGCAGTCTGTTCAGGAAACCTCCAGAATCTGTTCTGGAAGGGTACCCCTGGAATCTGTTCTGGAAGGGTACCCCTAGAATCTGTTTTGGAAGGGTACCCCTAGAATCTGTTCTGGAAGGGTACCCCTAGAATCTGTTCTGGAAGGGTACCCCTAGAATCTGTTCTGAAAGGGTACCCCTAGAATCTGTTCTGGAAGGGTACCCCTGGAATCTGTTCTGGAAGGGTACCCCTAGAATCTGTTTTGGAAGGGTACCCCTAGAATCTGTTCTGGAAGGGTACCCCTAGAATCTGTTCTGGAAGGGTACCCCTAGAATCTGTTTTGGAAGGGTACCCCTAGAATCTGTTTTGGAAAGCCCTGGAATCTGTTCTTTAAACCCCTGGAATCTATCCCGAACTCCACAAATTGAAGACTGTTCAGGAAAACAATTTGGCTTTGAAAAAAATCTGTTTAGCCAAGTTTTGGAAGTCAAAATTTAACATATATCTGTTAAGTTCCTCGAATGATTTCATTGCTCTGAAAAATCCTGGCTATTCAGATCTATCCTGAAAAAAAAATAATGGAATTCTGAAGTTTTGCTCATAAATTCTGGAACTTATTATGACTTTTTGTCTGTCTGGGTGCAACTTGTTCATGTGCATTCATATTTGGTTTGCTTCGACAGTCGAGTTGACGGCAAGTTTGGAACCCAGCAATCCTGAACTTCTCAAAGTGATGAAGAAGCTTCCGAGGGGGTCGTTGCTGTCTACGGGCAACCTGCGCGCCCTGGGACTGCTCTTGCTGGAAGACCGCGCAGCTATACAGGCGGGGGTCAGGGTATACTTGGAGTCCGTCGGAGGGGATGAAAAACTGAGAAAAAAGGTGGGTGTGTCTGTAAAAAAGGAAACAAACAACTGTTTCTTTGATGATACAAGCATGAAATATGGCACATGGACAGGGTTAGTCATGAATAAGATACTTGGATATAGGCCATTGCAGATTTGGAGATATATAGGTAGGATAACGATCATTTTCCAAAGTGGCTGCAATTGCTGGTTATTCTACCACGAAATGAGAGTAAAGTCGGAAATATTAAATATTAAAAATTGAGATATTGGTATTTTCAAATTCTTGAGAAAGAGAGCTTTCCAATGGTATATAACACTTGGGGGGTTTTGAGATAAATACTTTTTACAGCGCTCCAGAAAGTCATGGGTTACACAAAACGTGTTTGGGAGAAAACTTACTTTAAACATATTAAACAAAACACGCAAAAGATTACAAAACAGAACAAGTAAGGTTCAGTTGAGCATAGCAACGGCTATGTTCTAATCATTATTTCTTGTTGAAATTTTTCACACATACAAACTATTGTATAAACAACAAAATATCAAAATTTTGAAAACGTGGAATAATTACGAGGACCTGATTTGCATATTTAATTACCGTGTCAATTAGACCACTAATAGACTTTAATCCAAACACTAACTACGCAAACACTACGCAAAATCGCGTAATTTAAGAGGTTTCCGATTATCTGATCTCACCCAAAAAATGGGAATATGTAGAGGAGGACTTGGGTCTTTCAAATTACTCAAAATCTCAAAATTGACCACCCTTTCATATTTTGACTTTGGATGGCCATATCTCCAAATCACATTGTGCGACTTTACTCTCATTTTGTGGTGACAGGTCACATATTTCTTCAAAGGACAACTCTACTTTCTATCTTTCTCATAAAATACTCTGACTGTGAGCGAAACTCATTGCTTGTTTCGTGCTTATAGAAAATGCCATTGATAGTGGTTACGGTGTTCGACTCATGTACGATGGTGCTTGGGTTCGAACCCGACCAGGAACATGGCGTTTGTGCCCTTGGGCAAGACACTTAACTACAATTGCCTCTCTCCACCCAGGAGTATAAATGGGTACCTGTGAGGGTCGAGGCCGATTGAGCGCCTATAAACGGCTGCCGCGTGGTCCAGGGCCTGATGAACGGGGTAATAATTGTAAGCGCTTTGAGATCGTTGATACGATAGAAAGTGCTAGATAAACACAATTTTTTGTTTCCTTTTTTTTTTTTTTTTTTTTTCTTCATTTTTTTTTTTTTTTCATTTTTTTTTTTTCCATTTTTTTTCCCATTTTTTTCTTTCATTTTTTCCCCCATTTTTTTTGTCAATTTTTTTTTTCAATTTTTTGTTTTTTTCTTCTAATCTGCTATACTTTAGTGTTTTATGTGCTTTTTAGGTTTTGTGTGGTCATCTGTAATGGATGTTTATTACTATTTACGTGTACATGTTCTGTTTTACGCAGGCTGTCAATGTCTATTTGGAGTGCTTAGAGGAGAGGGATTTGTCGTTACGTCAGGCTGGATGTGCTGCAATTGCTGCTCTAAAGGTAAAACTGGAAAAAAAAAAAAAAAAAAATAATTATTCGGATTGAAGTTTGTTGCGTAATTTAAGAACAATGGTTTGTTAGTTAACAAGTCAGTTTTAGAAAAAAGGAATATTCACTATTTGCAAACGTCAACAAATTAAACTACTGAGTAATTATGAAATACCTTACTTGACTGTAAGTGAATAACAGTCTCAAGCATTCTGTGAAATCAACGCACCTTGGGCCAATTTCATAGAGCTGCTAAGCAAAAAATATGCTTAGCACAAAAAGTCTTGCTCATTAAAAACAGGTTACCAACCAAAATTATACGTGTTTTTTCATGCTAAGCAAAAAAACAGCTGATTATCAATCAAGAACAATAAAGATCAGGTGAAAATATGGTCTGTAACCTTGTTTTTGCCAAGGACAAATTGTCATGCTAAGCAAATTTTTGTGCTTAGCAGCTCTATGAAATTGGCCCCTGGTGTGATGTGGTTTTTAAGAGAAGTTGAATTTTGAATTAATTTTCAACAATTGGCGGCCAATAAAAGTTCTCTGTTATCCTGATTTTGTTCTTCAAAGTCGTACCTCTGTCCCAAGTCTTGACAATTTTGTTCCTGCTATTTATCCTTCTTGTTCCCTGCTCGTGCTTCATCAGTTGTTGCTTTTATTTTGTTTTCAGGCAACGGAGGCCTTGGATCAACTTTTATACCTTCTCAGATGCGACATGGATGACGTGAAGTCCACGGCTAAGGAAGCACTGATGGCGTTTGGTAAGACGAAACGTAACGATTCAGCGAATAACCAGTTCGCGTTGAGATTATTTTAACATCACTGAGCCGACGCACGGATTTTTTTATCGAAACTCGATCTGAAGCGGGTTCAGGCCGATAGTACCGGGAAGCACACCCACGCATTTTTGGCCTTGCTCGCTGCTGACAGACATTTACGGCCTTGCTCGCTTCTGACAGACATTTCCGGCCCTGCTCGCTGCTGACAGACATTTCCAGCCTTGCTCGCTGCTGACAGACATTTCCGGCCTTGCTCGCTGCTGACATACATTTCCGGCCTTGCTCGCTGCTGACAGACATTTCCGGCCTTGTTTGCTGCTGACAGACATTTCTGGCCTTGCTCGCTGCTGACAGACGTTTCAGGCCCTGCTCGCTGCTGACAGACATTTCCTGCCTTGCTCGCTGCTGACAGACATTCCCGGCCTTACTCGCTGCTGACAGACATTTCCGGCCCTGCTCGCTGCTGACAGACATTTCCGGCCTTGCTCGCTGCTGACAGACATTTCCAGCCTTGCTCGCTGCTGACAGACATTTCCGGCCTTGCTCGCTGCTGACAGACATTTCCGGCCCTGCTCGCTGCTGACAGACATTTCCGGCCTTGCTCGTTGCGTGTTTATGCGTCATTCGTTTTGAATCTGGGGAAAACTTTGCGTTTATATACGTATCCGGCGCGAACTGGTTAATTATACAGAACGAGACAGTGTCTCAATCTCACAGTTCTGTCTGTTCAGCGGCGCCGTCTATCTAGTCGTCCGTAACCTGTAGTTGCGTTACAAAAACAAAAACAGGGTCAAATTGCCCAATCAGTAGCTTAGTCGCTTCTGATCGAAATGACGTCAGTCGACTCCGATTAAAATTTTACCTTATTCTGTAATTTGAAGTTGAAGGCTTTTTTCTGGCGTAGTCTGAGTATCATACGTTGGTAAATGGAAGAGCCATCTTCGAACTAACGTCTAATATATGTAGACCTGCTGGTTTTTCATAGACACTCGTCCAATGAGCGGATATCCCGTAGACTAATTCATTTTTTGTATTGCCCACTAGGTGAGGAAGGGAAACAAGCCTACGAGCAAATATCCTACACACCCTACGGCCAGTACAGCCACAACTACTCGGAAATAGACGTCCCTCTCATGACAACCGAGCTGTAGGCCGGCGGTCGCTACATCTAAGTATTAACACTGTTGCTGTTGTATCAAAGTACCTCATTTGGAAGAGTTTATTTTACCGAAATCACATTCTGTTAAATAGTGCTTGTAGTACTTATTCCTAGTACTAATTGTGACCTGTTCCAACGAAACCCGGACAAAGTCGACTTTTTAGTTTTTCAGATTTTGCTTTTTTCAAATTCTCTAGGTTCTCAGCTTTAAAATGATGTATCATTTACATATGTACCCCCACCCTATCTTCCCTGGGGTCTGGATTTAGTGATAAAACCCTGACAACCTAATTATGAGATAAACAGCTTTGAAGTTCAGAAAAGCGTATTATTTCTATACACAAATGTTTCACAAAATTGACAAAAAAACACACTTCTGGTAAACGGATTTTGTTCAAATTTAAGGAGATTGTAGATTAATAGTGAGTGACTTAGGAAAACCTAAAACCTCAAAATGGTAAAATCCATCCCGAAATGACTTCAGGAGTACATTGTGACAAAACACATTGTGCGACTTTGTCCGGGTTTCGATGGAACAGGTCACAATTAGTCACAATTGAGTAATGAGTAATCACACTTGAGTAATGAGTACTCAGTGAGTGTCAAAATACTCGGACCAAATTCAAGGTACTCGTACTCGAAGAGCAAAGTACAAATAAAGCTTGAGTACTTTTATTACAATATTCTTACTCGCACTCGTACTGTATCGAAATACTCGGACTAAGTTTACAGAACTCAAACTTGAGTGACTAAGTACTTGGAGTGCATAGCTCGCAAAACATGTGCTTGAAGATCAAAGTTCTCGAACTCGACTTGAAAAGAATTGACTCCAAGGTCTGAGAAATTGGACGTAGCTTCACCAAACTTGTACTCAGTGGTCCAAGTACTCGAACTTAACTACACAAAACTTGCACTTGAAGATCCAAGGCCTCGAACTCAGCTAAACCTGTACTCAAAGGTTGAGTACTTGAACTCGGCTAACGAAGCTCATACTCGTAGGTCCAAGTAGTCTAACTTGGCTTTACCAAACCTGTACCCGAATGTCCGATTACCCAAACTCGGCTTCACTAACCTGTACTCGTTCTCACAAAGTACTCGTACGCAATTAGTACTCATTAGACAATAATTTATACTCGGACAAAAGTACTCGATTACGACACTGCTGTGACCACGTGAATTTAAGTATGCAAATTTAAACGTAACTTTTTTTTAATGTTCACTTGTAAAAAAAAACTAAAAAAAAAATTGCCATTTTTATTTTTTTTGCTTATTAATACATGGTGCTTAGTGATAAATAAAAGTTGCTACTAAAGCCATTCCTGAAATCAGAACGAAAACAAAATTCCCTTTAAATTTCTAATTTAAATGGTAAACAAATTATTAATTGTTCGTATTGCCATACACGATGTACATATATTTGAATTTATCTTTTGTAAAAACAAAAAAGTGTGTTTCCCTTGAAGGTAATTATGGCCTGAAATTCCCCCAAATTTCATGTTTTGGTTTGCTTACTTTATGCTATTTTAAACATCTGTTTGGAAGGAAACCAACCTAAATCTTACCGTTCCCGAGAAAATACGAAGAAAAAACCTTATTTACATCGAACACGACGCGTACGCATACGTTTTCCCTGTCGTTTTCATTTAATGTACGATACACGTTCTGTGTGTCACATAAATTACACGCAGGACCAATGCACAAAACGTCCACAGAAGGCGAACACTTTACGGCTTGAATCACAACTAGCACTGAACTGCAAATTTATTGGGGTCGCAAAAGTGGACCCGGAAATTCGTTCTCGCACGAATAACACAAACATTTCCAGTTTTTAAAAGATGTTTGTTTGGCTGTTTATATCCTACTTTAAAAGCGATTTTCGGATCAACATCTTTTCGTTCAAAACGCGTTTTGTAGCCCATTTGGGTGGTTTCCAGGCCGTAGTGTTCATTTAAAATAAATATATAATCATGAAAACACGTAACATTTTTAACACTCTAAAAAAATATTGTTGCCTTTTTTTGTGTGTGAAATTAATTTGATGCAAAATGGCTGAGTTATGTTCTGTTTTTTGCTGTTAACCTTCGGGTATTTTGGCTAGAAACTCTGCCACACGCAGCAATATGCACCATTTGTCAAAGTGAAAACCCTGCCCAGTGCAGCAGGATCCATCGGGTCAGAGATCTCGAGGTCAAACTGATTCAGAGTTTGCGGTCACCCAATGCAGCAGGATCCATCTCTGTCATTGTTAAATGGGTATTGCCTTCAATAGTCTTAGACCCTGGTCGTTTATGCACTGGTGTTGACAGCTGAATGCATCAAAGTGCACCAGACTTTTTTACCTGATGCACTGCGTTGCGTCTGGCAGGGTTAGGGTTAAAGGTCGTTTACAAATATAATGTACGTCCGACCACAAGATGTCGACAAATTCGTTAAAGGGGTAATATACCTTAGTTTGGTCTGTAATTGTCACCCACTCATTAGACGTGATATGTTCGCTATGTCTCGCACTAATTTGTCCAACCGCAGCTTGTTAAAGTGTTCGTAAACGATATGTTACTGTACATCTGAGTATACAAAATTGCCAAAAACAGAAGAAAAAAAAAACATGTACAAATAACGTTTGTAAACCCTGTTATGTATGTATCGATAATGTAAACTATAATTAAATTGTTGCAGTTAAGCGTAAATGCCAACTCGAAATGTCAATTTTCCTCGGATAAATTGTAAAAATCGAATGACGGTTGGTTTCAGATGACAAGTATACACACAGTGTGTTTTTTCCCGGAATTTAAAATGGATGACGGATGAAAACGTCAGGGGAAAGGCTGTCAATATCTGTCAGTGACTGACTTGCAGTTAGCGAGGTCGGGAATATTGGGGTGTGCTACCCACAGATGCAGGCCTGAACCCGTTTGGCATCGAGGTTCGTGAAAAACAATCCCGCGCCTGGGCCTAGGCACAATATTAATGTCCTAAATAGGCTAAATGAAAAAAATTAAAACTATACAAATCACCACTCGAGTAAACTTTGAAGAAAATTGTAATTTTTGTATCTACTTTTGAAATTAGTTTCCCCATGCTGTGAAAAATGTAAAGTGTATATAAATCATATCAAAATATTTAATTAATATACAAAACAACACATTTCAAAAAGTTATTAACTGTAATTGGTTTAGATTGATTTGTTCTCTGATTTTCTTTTTCTTTTTAAGGGGAGTTGTACTACACCCAATTTCATTTTTTGTTTCGAGATCTCTTGAAAGTCAAATCAATCTTTTTGAGCATCTAATTACCATTTGAAAATAGGGCTGCACGTTTACGAATGATTCAGTACTCGATTACTCGAAACTGCATCTGACCATAATTCGGATATTCGGAACTGCCAGCTTGCAATTGCGTGCAGCGCTGGTCAAAAGTTGCACGCGGAGCCAGTTAAAAATTGCATGTGGCGATCTAAATGGGCCACTTGAATGTTTTGCAGTATTTTATAACTGTCGAGTGATCGAAATATGTTTAAAGGGAAATTATACCTTTTGCAACTATTCAGAAAGTAACCAACCAAGTTATTATTATTAATTTGTTCTAGTAATAAAACCAAGAATCCCTCAAAAGCGCTCTAGGCACTGTAGCTCGCAAGCCTGAAAAAAACCTGTAGAGAGAAGACAATGAGAAGAAGGTACAGTTTTAGAGGTGGGAGGAAAACCCCAGAAGAATATCCTGGGGGTAACCCACGGAGTCAGGCAGGGACTGAAAACCCAATCCACATATTGGCCCAGTTGGTATTCGAACCCGGGTCCATGAAGAAGTCCAAAGATGCATCCCAGCGACCCATTTTTGGAAATTACCAATAGTAGTTGGTTCAAAATAAAAATCTGAGAATATCGTTTTTTACTATATATACAGCATTCACAGAGTTATTTTTTAAGCACCATTCTTTCGATTTTAAGAACTTTTACTGCTTCAAGCGATGGAAATGTTCAATTGAAAAATGGTATACTAAACTTTAATCTAGAATCAAAGGTTTATCAAAATTGTGCTACACAAAACCGCGGGTACGTTTTATTATTTGGTTTATTAGAGTGAAACATTTGGTAATTTTTGAACAATATGCACATTACCCATCGCATATGAGTTGTATTATATCCACCCTATACATAGTGTACTATATATCAGATTATGAAAAGATGTTTATTTTGTAGCAAAAAACTTGGAAGTAATGCACAAGTGGTGTGTAATAGTCGTTTGTAGTCGGTATTAAATAAAGGTGTACTACGTGTATGCTTTTGTCTTTTAGAGCAAAGTGTATAATTACTAATTATAGTCTGTTTAGCGTTTGCCTCTTTTTTTATGAATAAAATTAAGGTCCTGTTAATTTATCGTCATTTGTCTTTGTTCAATGAAACACATGTAATTTTGCTATCTATTTTTAGCCCCCCCCAAAAAAAACCAACCAAAAAAACACCCCATTCTGGTCATAATAGCTAGTTCTCTAGTTTGGAAAACATTCGTTTTAGGAGTGGTCTCATTTGGGTGAGAATTTGTCCAAAAAAAGTCGCCAGTAAATCTGGCAACAATAAAGTATTTAAAACAGATTTTGAAAGTATTCTAATGGCATTGGGGCAGCCATTTTGTGCGGTAGTTTTAGGCTCGTCCACGCGCACGTGTCGCGTTTGGGAATACGCGCGCAGTCCAAGTTCCATCGACCAATAGGATTTCACCAAAATGCCTTCTAAAAAAAGGCCGTTATCCAAACCCAGCTTCTCCCGTAATTTGGCTTCGTACATCTAGTTTGGCAATAACGATGGAGCCGAAGATGAAGCTAAAGTTGGGGTTTGGAAAACGGCTCCGTACGCGGGCAGTCAAAGTTCCATCGACCAATAGGATTTCACCAAAATGCCTTCTAAAAAAAGGCCGTTATCCAAACCCAGCTTCTCCAGGAATTTGGCTTCGTACATCTAGTTTTGCAATAATGATGGAGCCGAAAATGAAGCTAAAGTTTGGGTTTGGAAAATGGCTCCTTTCACCTGCAAATTCTAGAATTTACGGAATAATTGTGACCGGCCCGCCGTCGTTTGTCCAGCAATTCCATTCAAAATCAGTGAAAAATTGATGGAAACGAACATTTACAGAACAGTTTTGGAATTCAGGTTCTTCGCATTTTGTGCCAATGTTCGACAGCCTCCCATATTGTCGTGAAAGGAAGGAATTGAGGTAAGTTTGAAAGCAAGTTTTGTAAATGTTGGGGCCGTGATTCAGTATAGCGAGCACATGCTGCAAACTGCGTGTCGAGGGCGGCAAGAGAAAAGGGAGCGGTGTCGGGGCGGGGCGGGGAGCAAGAAAAGTTAGGGGAGGGGGGTGGTGGTGACAGTTGGGGGAGGGAGGGGGTGGGAAGCAGGGAGAAGAGGAGGGGGGGGGGGTAGGAAGTGTGGAAATTAACATAGTTACTTCTCTTCTCAAGTTGGTAGGCCTTTGCAGATATCTAAACAAATTTACTACCAAATTATTAAGAAATATCTTACTTATTTTGAAGGTAAATAATAATTCTAGGCATCCAGCAAAAAGATTGCGCTAGATATTCTGTAATTGTTTCTGAACAATTTATTTATAAAAACAAATTCACGATCGCCGGACGGTGATTGCGAAAACAACACTGAAGAACTGCCCGACATGTCGGTTGAAAACAATTGCTGTTTTTTTTTGCTTTTCTTGGCATGGCCATGATTGTAAAACTTTTGACAAGTCAGTTCAATGTGTTGAATTCATCAGTTTTATGTATGAAATCCCAACTTTTAAAGAGTAGTCACTTACCGCACACTTATAATGTTGATTCAACAATTTAGTGCTTTTAAGTGTTTAAAAGGCAGGGTTTTGAAATATTTTATTTGAAATATTATATGTGAAATACTGGGGTACATGTAATTTGGCTGTTAAAGGTAGGATATTTACACCATTTGCAGATATCAAAGTGGTAACTACTAAAATATTAAGAAAATATCTTACTAATTTGATAATAATAATGATTCTAGGCATCCAGCAAAATGATTGCGCTAGATATTCTGTAATTGTTCCAAAAAATTGAATTGTATTTTTATAAAATTACAAAGCTGGTTTCACAGTATCTTAATCGCTCATTTTTTTCTTCACAATCTTGTAAAACGGCAAAAACTGGGGGTGAAAATTATCTAAATGTATGTGTGGAGGTTTTCTACTTAAACGTTGCACTTATTCTAGACAGAATGGGAATTTTTCTCGCTGTTTTTACTCTGCATTATTATTTCTCACTTTCTTTATTAACTATATACTGCTGAAATTTAAGCAGTCGATGTTTATTATTGTAACCATGGAGAAATAAACCCAGGATATGGTTTATTGGTTTTGTATAGCAGTTATTTATGGACCATTGAAATATTCAGTTTTGCCCGGTTAGTGTTTCAATGAACAGCTTTTTTGTCCTGAATAGAGCTTTGTAAAAATGTACTACCGTGAAGATCCTTTGCAATTGCAGCCCCAAAAAGGTCAGAAATTCCACCAAGTTCAAACACGGTGTCCCTATAAAATTATGTCCATAAACGGTTGTTAGGCAATTTCAGTACTTTTATCACTACAGTTTTGCTAAACACACAGAACTAACCCTCATACAAGCTTTATTAGTTACTCTTCACCTACAATTTTACAAGTGAATCGTAAACAAAATTAACATGGTATACCCTCGTATGACATTTGTTAGGTTAGGTCGGAACATATTTTTGAACAATTCCTTAATTTAGAATCGGTTTTATACAACAACAGTCGTGTACTGGAGTTCAGACCCTACTTAACCCTAACCTTTGCAAACATGTAACATATCTATCAACTTTAAAATGCTAATTGTGTCAGCCATAATTTGCCTGCACTATGTACCCAGCATGATTCAATGTGGTTTGTATCAATGTTAACTGAACTCTGAAGCCTTTGTAAAACTGCCTTTGAGAGTTGTATTGGCTTAGTACATGTACATGTACTTTACATTTGATTGTGTAGCAATGGGAGGTTATTTACTTTAGCACCTATGGTAGGCCTGATCCACTTAAAGGTAGTATACACCATTTGCAGATATCGAAAATATTTACTACCGAATTATTAAGAAATATCTTACTCATCTGAAAGTAAATGTTGATTCTGGGCATCTAGCAAAATGATTGCGCAAGATATCCTGTAATTATTTCGAAAAATATAATTTTATAATAAAAAATTCGCGATCGCCGTCCGGCGATCGCGAAAAAACAAAGATAACATAAGAATAACTGCTCGACGCCGGTTGAAAAAACCGCTGTTTTTCATGCTTTTCTCGGCATCCATGATTCTGAAACTTCGGACAGCTCAGTTAAACGATATTTACTATAAATACAACCCCCCAAATCTACTCATTCATGGTAATTCAAGCAATGACCAATGGTGTATACTACCTTTATGCGCAACAATGTGAGTGTTTGCCCCTGATTGTGCTCAACTTCCCCTTTGGTAATAGGCTTAAAGGTAGTATACACCATTGGTAATTGCTTGAATTATCATGAATGAGTAGATTTGGGGGGGTTGTATTTTATAGTAAATAACTGACCTGTCCGAAGTCATTGATGTCAAGAAAAGCACGAAAAACAGCGTTTGTTTTCAACCGGCGTTGAGCAGTTATTCTTATGTTATTTGCGTTCGCCGGACGGCGATCGCGAATTTCTTCTTTATAAAAATCAATTTTTCAGAATAATTACAGGATATCTAGCGCAATCATTTTGCTGGATGCCTAGAATCAGTATTTACTTTCATATGAGTAAGATATTTCTTACTAATTCGGTAGTAAAATTTAGAAAAATTTAGGTTGTCCACTTTTTTAATTGCTCAGTTTCGTTTGAAAGAAAGTCAAGAAACCAGACTACAAAAACTAGCATTAATTAATGTTCTTGGTTTTTCTAGCATCTCTGACCATGGGTCGAGTATTTCGAGTTTTGTTGATGGTGGTTGTTACTTTAACTGGCCTCCGAGAAACTTACGGCAATTTCTACGGTGCTGATTACTGGAATCAACGATACGGGATTCATGGAATTAACTATGAAACGGGTATGTACCGTACATGGGTGGTGGATTTGTTTTCTCAACAACATCTGAATGTGGTGTACGCTATAAGATTTTGAACTTTATACTTTCTCTAACCTATAGCTCTTGTTTACACTACAGCGCACTTCAATATTTGCCCCCAAAAATGCTACAGGTATATCCTCCAATGCACGCAGCTGGAGTGCATTGGCATGTACCACTGCCATGCAGTAAACAACTCTCATAGAGCAAGGGTTAATCATGGTAATGCATAGAATCCTCCAATGCTCTGCAGCTGGATTGCATTGGCATGTACCACTGACTTGCAGTAAAGAACTCTCATAGAGCAAGGGTTAATCAGTTCTCTGGTAATTTTTATGCAAAGAATCCTTCAATGCTCTGCAGCTGGAGTGCATTGGCATGTACCGCTGACTTGCAGTAAACAACTCTCATAGAGCAAGGGTTTTAAAAAAATCCTTTTGAGCCACAAATTATAAAAATCAATTCAAACCTAATGAAATGTTGAACTTGACACTAGGAATGAGCATGATGTGATTTTGCATTTAAAGTCACGGCCGGTAGCAGGATGTGATTTTAACAAAAGATTCTAAAATCTCATCAAACGCTCCAAGTTATAACCTCTCAGCCCAAATTCAAATCCTGAGTCAGTAATTATAAGCCGTTAAAGTTCAAATTCACATCCACTGTACAATTGGTCTTGGTAATATTGTCTAATCCATACAGGGTCTGATATGTTCAACGGTCTGTGGTCTGCCACGGGCAACCTTAATGGGGGTTACGGACGGCCCAATTCGGACTACAGTTCCAGGACGTGCACATGTTCTTGCAATGAGCTTGAATCGACTGTAGACTGCACAGGCACAACCACAGTGTAAGGTTATTATTGTCTCACCACCGGGGGGAAATTCATGGAGCTGCTAAGCACCAAAAGTTGCTTAGCATGAAAATTCTTCCCTGGAAAAAACAGGGTTGCTAACCAAATTGTCAGGTAATGTATATTGTTTGTGACTGGTATTCGGCTGGTTTTTGCTTAGCATGAAAAACACGTGGAGTTTTGGCTGGTAACCTGCTTTTACTGAGCGAGACTTTTTTGTGCTAAGCAAATTGTTGTGCTTAGCAGCTCTATGAAATTGGCCCCTGAACAAAGCTTGTTCGTCTGAGTGTCCATTCGCAGTCTGTCGGCCTGTCTGTATCGTGTCAAGTTTGGTCTTGTATGGATTTTATTTATGCAAATAATAATAAATGTTTCTTATATAGCGCATTTCAAAACCGGAGGAATTCTCAATGCGCTTTACATGACAGAGGCTTATAATTTACATTTTACATTTAAACTTATATATCTACATACTTCAAATAACATAATTTTGCCGAGTACAAATCAAAGTGCATCTTAAATTACAAAATAGGTCAATAGTTAACATATAACAAAAATGTAGCTGCAATCTCAACAACCAACTAAAGTATAAGTATAACAATGGCACGTTATACATGTACCATTCATACAAATATGCCTCTTTGAATAGGTAGGCTTTAAGTTGTTTTTTAAAGCTATTGGGGTTGGATTGGGAGCGAATTTCGTACGGTAGCAAGTTCCAGAAAGTTGGGCCGATAAAAGAAAATGAGCGTTCACCGTAATTTTTTGTTTTTTGTGGGGGTACAGGAAGAAACTGCTGGTTTGATGATCGGAGGGATCTTGCTGGGGTGTAGACAGACAAAAGATCAGAGAGATAGCTCGGTGCGAGACCATGGATAGCATTGAAGACGAGTAGGATAATTTTGAAACGGATACGAAATTTAATTGGAAGCCAGTGAAGTTCTTTTAGAATTGGTGTGGTGTGTTCTTTTCGGGGGGAAAAAGAATAGGGTTCAGATGGATTAACCTGTTTTAACCTTAAGTGTCCTTTTTCTAGTTTGGCTAGGTTTCAATATAAAAAAGCTGAAAGATGAAATAATTTTACCCCAAAATGACAGAGTAATAAACATTTAAATAAAACCTTATGTACACTGGTTTTAACCCTTCTTTTTTAATTAAAATTTTTGTGGGATTTGTGGTCTTTGTTTTACTTTTCGACAAATAGGTTTTTGAAGAACTACAGCTTTGACAACCTCACAGTGCAAACGTTTAACCCCGAGACTACAGAAATGTAAGTATTATTATAATGTACCTTAATTAACACTAATGTCCTAGGCATTCATTTGGGGTTCAGTACAATACAGTACATGTACTACAAAATACTACTTGATCCTCATGGGCCAGTGTAGTAAGAGTACTGCATACTGCAGTTTACTTAAATTTGTGACCCGCTCCATGAAAAGGTGATATAAGTCATATACACAAAATAAAAAAGGAGGTATGTACATGGTTAGAAAGTCCAGGATATAAGCTTTCATTTGCTACATTGTACAGCTCCATAGCCCTTCCCGTTCTGGCGATATGACTTTTTCAAATAGCTTCCATGGAATTCAAATTACACAGCTGAGAAAACAGGCTTCGAAACGCAACAAAACTAAAACAATACATTGGAACCATGCACCCTTAAAAAGGTGTTTCTTTCACATTATTTATCGAAATCCAGCTTTTTGTTAATTTAAATCTTTTTTGTTTTTGTCCAGCACTATTGTTGGCGGTCCTAAGAATCTAGAAAGGGACGCGTTTCGCTTTCTGAACAAACTCACTAAACTGTAAGTATAGTCGTGTTCTCATTGGACTTTTTTGGTGTACGTACCGCGACTTTTCTATAGAACGATAAAAACTGACAAATGGTCTAATATTTTCTTTAGCTAGTGGTTTGAGCATTTTGTGTGTGGATATGTTACGCAATATAATACACAAATTAACTTTAAGTGCTGTAGTAAATTCTTCCCGAGGCAAATAAAAATGATTTTTTTTTTTCAGGACAATTCACAATACGGATGTTACGACTTTTCCAGATGTATCCAACTGCACGAGTTTAGAGACGCTGTGAGTATAATTGTTATATTATATAACAGATTTACAAATTGTCCACGCGTAATATCTTTTCTGCTTATATAGAAATGACTCTCATGAATATAAGTTTTCAATATTTACGAGTTACTATCTACTTGTGCAAGTTCCATTTTTATACGAAACAATCTAATAATCTTTAAACAAATTTATTTTCCAGAGATCTAACGAGGAATAAAATTAATCTATCTCCGATGAATTACAAGACCATCACGTTTTCCGAAACGCTAACAAGAGTGTAAGTACAACAACAAAAAACTTGCTACATCATGCTCGCAGAACTGGCTTTGTTTGTTGGTAAAACACCGGAACGGTGTTCCTTTGGTCGAAGGTTCAAACCCCACGCCAGTCAATTTCTTTGTTCGACTTCTCTTCGTTTTTAGGAGCCTGATGGAGAATAACATTGACTGGCTGCCGTCTGGGTTCTTCTCTCGATCAAAAATTAATTATCTGTAAGTAGAGACGATCGATAAAATTTTGTGGCTCCAGATTAAAATGAGACGTCGAAATGATCAAGGGCTTGCGGATATCAATAAATCTGATTTAAAAAACAAAAAATTTCCATTATTTATTATTTTGCACTTTTCTCCACTATGCCCTGTGCCCGTCTTTATTTTGCCAGAATACCTCACATATTTCATCTTCTCTCCTCAGCGGTTTGAGTATGAACGAGCTAGCTGCAATCCCGACGGATTCTCTGCAGAACATGGTGAATCTTACCTTCTTGTCTCTAGACGATAACAAACTCACGTCAGTCTCCAAGCGCAACCTCCTCCAACTAGCATCCAGTGAGCTTCAACACCTGTAAGTCAAAAACGTTTAGGCTGGCAATCAGATCACAGATCGTTCAGGTACCGACCGATTCTCTGCAGAACATGGAGAATCTTACCTTCTTGTCTCTAGATGATAACAAACTCACGTCAGTCTCCAAGCGCAACCTCCTCCCACTAGCATCCAGTGAACTTCAACACTTGTAAGTCAAAAACGTTTAGGCTGGCAATCAGATCACAGATCGTTCAGGTACCGACCGATTCTCTGCAGAACATGGAGAATCTTACCTTCTTGTCTCTAGATGATAACAAACTCACGTCGGTCTCCAGGCGCAACCTCCTCCCACTAGCATCCAGTGAGCTTCAACACTTGTAAGTCAAAAACGTTTAGGCTAGCAATCAGATTACAGATCGTTCAGGTACCGACCGATTCTCTGCAGAACATGGAGAATCTTACCTTCTTGTCTCTAGATGATAACAAACTCACGTCGGTCTCTAGGCGCAACCTCCTCCCACTAGCATCCAGTGAACTTCAACACCTGTAAGTCAAAAACGTTTAGGCTGGCAATCAGATTACAGATCGTTCAGGTACCGACCGATTCTCTGCAGAACATGGAGAATCTTACCTTCTTGTCTCTAGACGATAACAAACTCACGTCGGTCTCTAGGCGCAACCTCCTCCCACTAGCATCCAGTGATCTTCAACACATGTAAGTCAAAAACATTTAGGCTAGCAATCAGATTACAGATCGTTCAGGTACCGACCGATTCTCTGCAGAACATGGGGAATCTTACCTTCTTGTCTCTAGACGATAACAAACTCACGTCGGTCTCTAGGCGCAACCTCCTCCCACTAGCATCCAGTGATCTTCAACACCTGTAAGTCAAAAACATTTAGGCTAGCAATCAGATTACAGATCGTTCAGGTACCGACCGATTCTCTGCAGAACATGGGGAATCTTACCTTCTTGTCTCTAGACGATAACAAACTCACGTCGGTCTCTAGGCGCAACCTCCTCCCACTAGCATCCAGTGAACTTCAACACCTGTAAGTCAAAAACGTTTAGGCTAGCAATCAGATTACAGATCGTTCAGGTACCGACCGATTCTCTGCAGAACATGGAGAATCTTACCTTCTTGTCTCTAGACGACAACAAACTCACGTCGGTCTCCAGGCGCAACCTCCTCCAACTAGCATCCAGTGAGCTTCAACACCTATAAGTCAAAAACATTTAGGCTAGCAATCAGATTACAGATCGTTCAGGTACCGACCGATTCTCTGCAGAACATGGAGAATCTTACCTTCTTGTCTCTAGACGATAACAAACTCACGTCCGTCTCCAAGCGCAACCTTCTCCCACTAGCATCCAGTGATCTTCAACACCTGTAAGTCAAAAACATTTAGGCTAGCGATCAGATTACAGATCGTTCAGGTACCGACCGATTCTCTGCAGAACATGGAGAATCTTACCTTCTTGTCTCTAGACGATAACAAACTCACGTCAGTCTCCAAGCGCAACCTTCTCCCACTAGCATCCAGTGATCTTCAACACCTGTAAGTCAAAAACATTTAGGCTAGCGATCAGATTACAGATCGTTCAGGTACCGACCGATTCTCTGCAGAACATGGAGAATCTTACCTTCTTGTCTCTAGACGATAACAAACTCACGTCGGTCTCCAAGCGCAACCTTCTCCCACTAGCATCCAGTGAGCTTCAACACCTGTAAGTCAAAAACGTTTAGGCTGGCAATCAGATCACAGATCGTTCAGGTACCGACCGATTCTCTGCAGAACATGGAGAATCTTACCTTCTTGTCTCTAGACGATAACAAACTCACGTCGGTCTCCAAGCGCAACCTTCTCCCACTAGCATCCAGTGAACTTCAACACTTGTAAGTCAAAAACGTTTAGGCTGGCAATCAGATCACAGATTGTTCAGGTAACGATTGAAGCAAAATATCAAACTTGGGGTCCCAACTTCACGGAACGACCCAATTTGATTCAGCATTTGCAGAACTCTAATCTCTTTTTTGGTTTTCGTGTTTAGAAATCTGAGCAACAACATGATCGACTACGTCGCACCGAAAGCGCTCTCTCAGTTGAAACACTTGAAGATTCTGTGAGTATTGATGTTTTTCACGGGGACTCACAATTAACATCTGAGTCTAAAGCCGCGTTCGCATTAAGGCCGTGCCGGGTACCCGGGTACCCGTAACCCGACCGCTGATTGCGGGTACCCGGCTCCAATTTATCGAATTTATTACCCGAAACTGCCTTTGTAAATGTTGACACATTATTTCAGAAAGGCAAGCGTCTTTTATATTCATTGCGTGCCGATAAATTGTTAGAAAACATCTGAGTAAAACGTCTTTACCGACAATTTCCCGATGTCTAGATAGCAGCCTAACCGATGATTGTGCTTTCTTTGAAGTCATTGTGATAAAAAAATGCCTTTGAAGTCTATTTACCGACAATTCTGACAGCTGCTAGTGTTTTGTTACAGTTGTCCTTTGAGTTTCCGAGGTTTACTTTTTGGAAAATGTGCTGAATTAATTCACGATCCCACAGACCCGTGCCTGGAATGTGGTTTTGAAACCTGATACTGCAGGAGAGGTATTTGGTTCTATTGTATCAACTCTGTGGCCAGCCAGGAACTGCGGTCGGCTTTTTTTGCTACATTTCGTGTCGGCTCACTCAAAGGATTTAGTTCATTGAACCTTATTTATTTTGGAAAAAGACGTGCCACTGTAGACGTGCAATTATGGGGAGCGACAAGTCAATTCATTTACAAACATTTATTAAGCTGAGAGTAAACTCCACGCAATACGAGATCGCTGTTGACAATCTGGCTCTGAAAACCACGCACTTAACTTTTTTTTTCACTGGACCGCCTGACTACTTAGAAAAGTGTTTTGACTATCCGCTGTTTTGAGTGACTAGAATTTGTTTGCGTCGAACCCTGAGTTGCAAAGTAGGCCCTTGCATTTGTTTAGTTGCGGAATGCAGGGGAAGTAAGCACGCCATGCCAGCGCGGCATGTACATGCACGTGCCGACGCGGTGTATACTTCCGGGTTTTTGTTATGATTCTAATAATAGTCACGGGTACCCGGGTACCCGACCGTGATGGGAATAGGGTACCCGGGTCCCGTACTACCCGTAAACGCACACCCTTAGTTCGCATTGGACTTAATATTGTCAAATGTTACGGTACGTGATTGTCAAAGTTCACGGTGTTAAATCCTCCGCTAGAAGATTGGGCCTGTAGATCTTACGGTTGCGGAGGGTAAAATGGACAATTTGACATTGTTACCGCCTGTCCGCATTGGATTTAATTTGGTTAAGTTCTCAAAAGTTAAGTTTTACCAAAAAAAGTCCAATGCGAACGCGGCTTTTGTCTAAAAACTAGATTTGGTACGGTAATTAGGCCATTGTGATTTTGGAGGTTAACCCTTTGATGCCAGTAGCATTTGTCTCTTAGCTGCACCGCACAATGGACCTGAGCGTGCACCCGTCACAGGCCGTTTTCTACAGGGTTAACAAGATGAAGGGAATAAGCCTTGGGAAATTGTGAACGTACCTCATGCTAATTGGTAGCACTGCCAAATAATTTTTTGATCAAGATTTAAGGAGGGAAATGGTTTCATATTTAGTGAAGATTTTCTCTTTATGTTCCAGAGAGCTGCACAGGAATTTGTTGACTGATCTACCAGCTCAAACTATGGATAATATTCCACAACTATTACATCTGTGAGTATACGCCTAACAAAGTATTAACATGAGTACAGTTCAATAGTGTACAAACATAACTTAGTTTGAAAGCTAGTGGGCAGTCGATATTAGCTCCCCGAGGTATTTGAAGTTAACCAGTTCGCGCCGGGATTATTTTTTAACATCACTAAGCCGAGGCGCGGGATTATTTTTAACGAAACTCGATCAGGGGCAGGTTCAAGCTGATGGTACCGGGAAGCACACCCACGCATTTCCGGCCTTGCTCGCTGCTGACAGACATTTCCAGCCTTGCTCGCTGCTGACACACATTTCCGGCCTTGCTCGCTGCTGACAGACATTTCCAGCCTTGCTCGCTGCTGACACACATTTCCAGCCTTGCTCGCTGCTGACACACATTTCCGGCCTTGCTCGCTGCTGACCCACATTTCCGGCCTTGCTCGTGATGTGTTTATGCGCCATCCGTTTTCGAATCTGGGGAAAACTTTGCGTGTATATACGTTCTTCAAGAACGAACTGGTTAACAAAATAAGAAGGAACTGGGAAGACGTCACGACAAAATAAGAGTTTTCGGGTGTTAGAAAAGAGAATATAATTTTCCTTACAGTGCTGTTCGTTGCACTTCAATCGAACATTCCGTTGACGAGTTGTAGCTGTTTAAGTTTGCATTCATGGACATGTCAAACAGTAAAAAACCTGAGGAAAAAAATTCAAGTTTTTGTATTCGTGAAAATGAAATATACCAAACATTTTTCTTAAAAAACACTTTAATTTCACATATTTTATACTATTCTTTTAAATCATGAGTAGTAGAAAACAAAGAATTACAAATTTAAATAAATCTGAAAAAAAATAAAAAATAATTATTATTTTTTGGGTCAATTTTTTTCTACTTTGGCCTGTCCCTTGTTCCATCTCATTTTGCCAAAACGCCTTACATATGTTGTTGTTATCTTTCTCGAGTGCGCACAGCACCCTTGACTTTCCCAATATGTTTATGATACAACCTGTTTTCTTACTTTTTTTTCAGGGATTTAAGTTACAACAGAATAAAGTGTTTGAAAGCCAAGGCTGTGACAAATCTGCCATATTTGAGAACGCTGTAAGTGAACCACAATAGTATGTTTCCGAACTAGTAGTCCCATAATGTTTATTACAAGACTCGGTTAAAATAATTATACCTTATTCGAATTATTGCGAATCGCACAGTTTAAGAAAGAACAACTTATATGTCAGCATTTGAGTTCGTCTAGCGACAGAGGAATACAAAAATGTGTATATGGACTCAATCACGCGACTAGCGATCGAAGCTATACAAATGTAACTTATCTAACAAACGCAAACCTATTTCGCAATCACTCGCGAAACCTATACCGCTTTTTTTTTAGTACCTCATTCAAATTTGTCCCTAAATGAGTAAGTCTGGATTAACGCGAGAACGATTTCATAAAATTCAACTTAAATTGACAATTTCTTCGATTATGGTATGAAAATTACGATCTAAAATGGCATTTTCTGGAAAAAATCTAATTTAAATCACAAAATTTCATTACTATTTTGTAACTTGTTTTTACTTCACTGGATAATTGACTTACATTTATTGACAAGTACAACTAAAGATCTGTGTCTGTTCAATAAATCTATATAACACATCCCTGTCTTCCTACATACCAAGTTTGAACTCTTTTCTTGTTTGTATTGTTCGCAGGATTCTGCACAATCAGATGACGGGCTATGAGTTGGAGAGCATTCGCTATAACGCCTTCATTGGAATCAGTGGTAATCTGACAGAGTTGTAAGTACTTAGAGTCTCGTCGTTACACGCTTCGCTTCGGTGGGACTCTGGTTCCGATGACCGTATTTCGTTATCTCGACCGCAGTGTGAACTATGAGGAAAGATATTGCTTAACCACTCGTCGGATGCCGTTTATACACGCAAAGTTTTTCAGGAATTTAAAACGGATGACGGATAAACACGTCACGAGCAAGGCTGGAAATATCTGTCAGCGACCGGCATGCAGTGAGCGAGGCTGAAAATATCAGGGTGTGCTACCCACAGATGCGGGCCTGAACGTCTCGGATCGAAGTTCATAAAAAACAATCTTGCACCTAGGCTCGGTCAATGTCAAAATAATCCTGTCAGGAACTGTTTTTAAAAAAACATGGTAGGATGGTTAAAAATAGTATGCTGCTTTTGCCCACTATAATAAATTCTGCAGTGCTTGTGACGTAATGCTTTTAGTGTAATATAATATATTTTCAGCCGCTATTGTAATGTGGCATTTTGTTGTAAAAAAAGCCTTGCTTGTTGACGATAATGGGTTGTTGGATCTAGGGAAAGGAATAGTTTTAGATGGATTAGAAAATTGCACAAAATACGTTCCAATGAAACATGTATTTTATAGCCGCTAATGTTTTATTTTTATTACATTATTACAGATACCTCAGTTCCAATGCATTACCATACTTCCCTCATGCAGTCTTATCTGAAGAAACTTACGCCAACGTCAGGGACTTGTAAGTTCATAATCGTATATTATACCTCATACATATTCATGAGAAACTCATTCCTGATTTTTTTGTGCTGGTCACATATTCATAAGTGAATGCATCACTTCATCAATATGGAGCAAGTTCGGGCGCGAACTATAGTTAACCATTAGTCAGTCTCTGCTTTACCAATGCGCATGCTCAAATGCAGTTCGCTTGAACGGCTCTAGTCGAACTATTGTTGAAAAGATGGCAACCGCTTTGTTTACATTTGCGACATGAATGAGATGGGTATTGGCACTATTCTTCCACGCATATAAGTAGGATAAGCCATAACGTTAGTCATGTTGGTCCAAAAACAAGAACAAAAATACATTAGGCCCGCCAGATTTTCACTTAACGTAGTGCCTTTTACTCCGTCCGACTCGACTGACATCACCCTTTTCTACGTCACTGGTTCTCTCCATGTTTTCCTATGAAAAAAGGCTACTGTCAACCAGCGGCAACCGTGCTCCGGGGTCTGGTTCCAAATAGTCGACTAGATAGTCCAACCATTCTGCTTTCGAGCGACGTTAGTCGAACTATGGTTAACTATAGTTCGTGCCCGAACTTGCTCATGGTTGACAATCAAATGTGTCAATTAATCTATGATATTGACGTTTTTGTTTACTAGGCATATTGACCACAACATGATCGCCAACATCACCGAGTTTAATGCCGACCAATTTTCCGGGAGTTTGGTGTTGTACAACTACAAGCTGACATTACACGAGCCGTTTAGTAAACTTCCTATTGTGAACAGGCTGTAAGTAGAACTAAGCCCGGTCTATTAGCAATGGTCAACTCCCAACCTGGTCCGTTACCATTGGTCATCTCCCAACCTGGTCCGTTACCATTGGTCAACTCCCAACCTGGTCTGTTATCATTGGTCAACTCCCAACCTGGTCCGTTATCATTGGTCAACTCCCAACCTGGTCCGTTATCATTGGTCAACTGCGAACCCGGTCCATTAGCAATGGTCATCTCCCAACCCAGTCCGTTATCATTCAGTGAAGGACCGGTTCCTCAAACACTGTCATTCCCTTTAAAGGTAGTATGCACCATTGGTCATTGCTTGAATTATCATGATTGAGTAGATTTGGGGGGTTGTATTTTATAGTAAATATCGTTTAACTGAGCTGTCCGAAGTTTTACAATCATGGATGCCGAGAAAAGCACGAAAAACAGCGGGTTTTTTCAACCGGCGTCGAGCAGTTATTCTTATGTTATCTTTGTTTTTTTCGCGATCGCCATATGGCGATCGCAAATTTTTCATTATAAAATTGTATTTTTTGAAAAAAATTACAGGATATCTAAAGCAATCCTTTTGCTGGATGCCTAGAATCAACATTTACTTTCAAATGAGTAAGATATTTCTAATTTGGGAGTAAATATTTTTGATATCTGCAAATGGTGTATCCCACCTTTAATAACAACTTTTTTAACGAAATAGACAGTGAATTTCCTCCAAATTTTGTGACTTTTCTATCGGCGATATTTCCAGACTTTTGTGTTCACTCTGGGCTATATTTGAGCTTATGTATGGTACCTGTCTCAACAATGTGTGTTGTTATTATTACCCATACTTTGGGACCAGACTAGCTGACCACTGATGACTGCCATGTATAGCAACGCATTAGCGTTGACAGGAGGACACACGAAATTTGAAAAATGTCACGTGCTAGATACAAACGTTCTACGCGTACATTAAGAGTCTTCGCAGTATCAAGATTTGACACGTCCTTGTTACAAGTTATTCTAGGACTGTTGCATTTGCCAATCGTGATTGGATAATAAATACCTTTGAGAGTTGATAGCTTTTGATTGGCTGCGACTCGCTCACATGGAGGGCGTCACTTGTAGTAACGGACCAGCTTTTAGGATAAAGCGAATAAATGGCCCCTGAACCAGCATTGACCAGCATTGTTTAGCCAACGATTGGCCAATTACAACAATCTTACGGCAACTTGCAACAATACAGCAATACGTGTACGAACGTGAAAGCACGTGCGTCGGGTAATCTGCAGTGATTTTTGTTTTCTTTTTCTCTTTTTGTTTCTGATAGTTACCTGCATAGTAACAGAATACTGGGAATTGACAGACAGGATCTGTGTGAATTGAGTGTGCTCGGAGGATTGGACCTGAGCAGCAACTTACTGACGGACGGAACGTTGGATGAGAATGCCTTTGAGTGCCTAACTTATTTAACAACGTTGTGAGTATTGTTTTGGGAAGTGCAGGTCTCGGGTCGCTCTGGTGATGTCTCGAGTTGCTCTGGTCGAGTCACAAGTCACTTTGGTCAAGTCTTAAGTCACTTTGGTCAAGTCTTAAGTCACTTTGGTCAAATCTTAAGTCACTTTGGTCAAGTGTAAAGTGAATCTGTTCATCTCAAGTCACTGGTCATGTCTCGTCACTCTGCGGTTGTGAAGTTGTTCTTTGTGTTTCACCGGCCGCGGCCCGCCGCTTGCACAGTAAAATCTCAAAAGAAACCGACCATGCCGCCCCAGCCTATCTATCGGTTGTTTGAGACGTAAACCCTCCCTTGATCTGATAACATTTTGGGGTGGCCATATACACGAGTCGGGAATTGCGGGGAGCGTTCTCTGCACCCTGCTATTGGCCTAGCAAGCCAGTCTGGATTCCAAGACCGAGCTGTTCGTTTGGGGCACGCCGTCCGTTATTTGGGCTTATTGAGGGCGCCCTTATAATAGGGCGCCCTCAATAAGCCAAGATAACAAACGGCGCGCCCCGCGGAACAAATGAACAGCAGCTCGGTCTTGAAATCAAGACTAGTACTAGCAAGCGGAAGCGGCAACCGTAATCATTTCTTATCTTCGTTGTAAAACCATAAACACGCGGGCTGGCGCAATTTGATATTGTTCGGACTGACAACATGCGCGGAGGATCAAGCCAAAAACCGGTATATGCAAACGTACCTATTAAACTGTCGGTCTTCAGTATATTGAGCGCTGTTTTTAGGCTTCATCTTGCACACAGGAAATAATTGATATATCGAGTATACTCGATATTGAATTTCCGATTAATTGATTATTATAAACAACTGACATCGACGGACGTAAGTCTCAGGTCACTCTGGTCAAGACTCGGGTCACTTTGGTCAAGTCTTAGGTCACTCAGGTCAAGTCTCAGGTCACTCAGGTCAAGTCTCAGGTCACTCTGGTCAAGTCTCAGGTCACTCAGGTCAAGTACGTCTAAGGTCACTCAGGTCAAGGATCAGGTCACTCGATCAGGTCAAGTCTCAGGTCACTCTGGTCAAGTCTCGGGTCACTCAGGTCAAGTCTCAGGTCACTCAGGTCAAGTCTCAGGTCAAGTCTCAGGTCACTCAGGTCAAGTCTCAGGTCACTCAGGTCAAGAGTCAGGTCATTCTGGTCAAGTCTCAGGTCACTCTGGTCAAGTCTCAGGTCACTCTGGTCAAGTCCCAGGTCACTCAGGTCAAGTCTCAGGTCACTGAGGTCAAGTCTCAGGTCACTGAGGTCAAGTCTCAGGTTACTGAGGTCAAGTCTCAGGTCACTCGGGTCAAGTCTCAGGCCACTCAGGTCAAGTCCCAGGTCACTCAGGTCAAGTCTCAGGTCAAGTCTCAGGTCACTCTGGTAAAGTCTTAGGTCACTCTGGTCAAGTCTCAGGTCACTCAGGTCAAGTCTCAGGTCACTCAGGTCAAGTCTCAGGTCACTCTGGTCAAGTCTCAGGTCACTCTGGTCAAGTCTCAGGTCACTCAGGTCAAGACTCAGGTCAAGTCTCAGGTCAAGTCTCAGGTCACTCTGGTCAAGTCTCGGGTCACTCAGGTCAAGTCTCAGGTCACTCAGGTCAAGTCTCAGGTCACTCAGGTGTCTCAGGTCACTCAGGTCACTCTGGTCAAATCTCAGGTCACTCAGGTCAAGTCTCAGGTCACTCAGGTCAAGTCTCAGGTCACTCTGGTCAAGTCTCAGGTCACTCTGGTCAAGTCTCAGGTCACTCAGGTCAAGTCTCAGGTCACTCAGGTCAAGTCTCAGGTCACTCTGGTCAAGTCTCGGGTCACTCAGGTCAAGTCTCAGGTCACTCAGGTCAAGTCTCAGGTCACTCTGGTCACTCTGGTCAAATCTCAGGTCACTCAGGTCAAGTCTCAGGTCACTCTGGTAAAGTCTTAGGTCACTCTGGTCAAGTCTCAGGTCACTCAGGTCAAGTCTCAGGTCACTCAGGTCAAGTCTCAGGTCACTCTGGTCAAGTCTCAGGTCACTCAGGTCAAGTCTCAGGTCACTCAGGTCAAGTCTCAGGTCACTCTGGTCAAGTCTCGGGTCACTCAGGTCAAGTCTCGGGTCACTCAGGTCAAGTCTCAGGTCACTCTGGTCAAGTCTCAGGTCACTCAGGTCAAGTCTCAGGTCACTCAGGTCAAGTCTCAGGTCACTCTGGTCAAGTCTCGGGTCACTCAGGTCAAGTCTCGGGTCACTCAGGTCAAGTCTCAGGTCACTCAGGTCACTCTGGTCAAATCTCAGGTCACTCAGGTCAAGTCTCAGGTCACTCAGGTCAAGTCTCAGGTCACTCAGGTCAAGTCTCAGGTCACTCTGGTCAAGTCTCAGGTCACTCTGGTCAAGTCTCAGGTCACTCAGGTCAAGTCTCAGGTCACTCAGGTCAAGTCTCAGGTCACTCTGGTCAAGTCTCGGGTCACTCAGGTCAAGTCTCAGGTCACTCAGGTCAAGTCTCAGGTCACTCTGGTCACTCTGGTCAAATCTCAGGTCACTCAGGTCAAGTCTCAGGTCACTCTGGTCAAGTCTCAGGTCGCTCTGGTCAAGTCTCAGGTCACTCAGGTCAAGTCTCAGGTCACTCTGGTCACTCTGGTCAAGTCTCAGGTCACTCTGGTCAAGTCTCGGGTCACTCTGGTCAAGTCTCAGGTCACTCAGGTCAAGTCTCAGGTCACTCTGGTCAAGTTTTATGTCACTCCGGTCAAGTTCAAACTTGGTATGTAGGAAGACAGGTATGTGTATTGAATATTGCACATTGTAAATCACAAGTCTCTATTTTTCTCCTTCTTAATTAATTCCGTTGCAGGCAAATGAACAGTAACTTCTTCCAGTACGTCCCCCCCTCTGTGCAGTTCCAGGAACGAGTCAAAAGTCTTCGAACGCTGTAAGTTTCCATGAAGTGTGGCCAATTCACCTAAATTTGATGAAATTGGCACGCTTTGATTTTTGTCGACTCTATAGTTCTTTGCTAGAGCAAATATTGTATCCCAAATGCTTGTCTGTTTTTGTTTTGTTTTTACTGCACATACGAAGCAGTTTCCGTAATCACAGTGAAATTGACTTTAAATGTTTGGTTTTGTTTTGTTCTTTTTTGTAGGGGGTTGTCCGGCAATTCTTTAACCTTTCTCCTAGCTGGCGCATTCTCTAACGTAACTACGTTGACTTCACTGAGTTTACATAATAATCGTATCATCTCTGTCGAGAACGGTGCGTTCCCAGATAACATCTACAGCATGTAAGTAAACTTAAAGGTAGAATACACCATTTGCAGATATCAAACAATTTGACTACCAAATTATTAAGAAATATCATACTGATTTGAAAATAATAAAGAATGATTCTAGGCATCCAGCAAAATGATTGCGCTAGATATCCAGTAATTATTTAGAAAAAAATTGAATTAAAAAGATTGCCGGACGGCGATCTCGAAAAAAAAAAAGAACAACATAAGAACATTAACTGCCCGACGCCGGTTGAAAACGAACGCCTTTTTTCTTGTTTTGTATATCATTCTTGATTGTAAAACTTCGGACAGGTCAGTTAAACGATATTTACTATAAAATACAACCCCCCAAATCCACCCAATCTTGATAATTCAAACAATTACAAATGGTGTATATATCCTACGTTGGGTTTTAATGAATATTTATTTAGGTATAGGCCAACTTGAATCCGAAGTCCAGTTACAATTTAATTTGGGTCTTCCTTGCAATATTGTAACCTTTATATGAGGGTTGTATCAAAGGTCAAGTACATGAGGTCAAAGGTGACATATAAGGTCAAGTTTACAACGGTGCTGAATTTGTAAAACTTGTCTCATTTGAAGTCTTGAAGTCCAGTTGCAATCAAACTTAGGTCAGGCATGCAACGATCGTGTCAAAAGTCACATACCGAGGTCAAAGGTCAAGTTTGTGGAAGCGGCCGAGACACGTTGGTTTTGAGAAACTATATCCTTGTATTTTTCAGCGGTTTGGGTTCCAATCAGTTCTACTTCCTCCACGAGAACCCTTTCACCAATTTGAGCTCCCTGGTAAATCTCGCCCTCGATTCCAACGAGATCGACATCATACCAGATACGGCCTTCGACGGATGCACATCTCTTCAAAGCATGTGAGTATATCGGCAGTCTTATTCAGGCGAGCGGGGGTAATACCTCCGGGTTCCTTTACCGAGAGCCCCTTGTGGTAATGTGCGAGTGTGGGCTCTTTATAAGCCAAAGTGGGAGACGTTCACGTATAAAAGCACACGATACGGCCGTGCATAGACTCTGTCAGTTTACTCCTGCGGTCAGTTTGTTGGCTATAAAACCGAAGGATTCAATGACGTAAGCCTAGCTATAAATGGGAATAAATGTGTGGTTGGCCGGTTTTCAATGTACGTTTGTAACCGGCTCATAGGCCTGGACGAGTTAATTACCGAGCACAACCGATTTTATATTAAATGCATGTCATTTCTATTATTTAGGGGACTTTCAAACAACAAGATCGGGCGGATCCTGATTACGACGTTTGAGGATTGCCCGTTGTCGAGTCGCCTCAGTCTATCGAGCAATGAGATAGCTTATATCGAGGATGGCTCCCTCGCTCACGTGACTTCAACCACCTGGATCTACCTGCAGAATAACCGGCTTACAAAAATACCGATGGGAGGTTCCTTCGTCAACCTCACACTGTCGTATTTGTAAGTAGCTCATGGGAGGTTCCTTCGTCAACCTCGCGCTGTCGTATTTGTAAGTAGCTCATGGGAGGTTCCTTCGTCAACCTCACACTGTCGACTTTGTAAGTAGCTCATGGGAGATTCCTTCGTCAACCTCACACTATAATTGACTTTGTAAGTAGTTCGCGGGAGGTTCCTTCGTCAACCTCACACTATAATTGACTTTGTAGGTAGCTCATGGGAGATTCCTTCGTCAACCTCACACTATAATTGACTTTGTAAGTAGCTCATGGGAGATTCCTTCGTCAACCTCACACTATAATTGACTTTGTATTAAGTAGCTCATGGGAGATTCTTTCGTCAACCTCACACTATAATTGACTTTGTAAGTAGCTCATGGGAGATTCCTTCGTCAACCTCACACTATAATTGACTTTGTAAGTAGCTCATGGGAGATTCCTTCGTCAACCTCACACTATAATTGACTTTGTATTAAGTAGCTCATGGGAGATTCTTTCGTCAACCTCACACTATAATTGACTTTGTAAGTAGCTCATGGGAGATTCCTTCGTCAACCTCACACTATAATTGACTTTGTAAGTAGCTCATGGGAGATTCCTTCGTCAACCTCGCACTATAATTGACTTTGTATTAAGTAGCTCATGGGAGATTCCTTCGTCAACCTCACACTATAATTGACTTTGTATTAAGTAGCTCATGGGAGATTCTTTCGTCAACCTCGCACTATAATTGACTTTGTAAGTAGCTCATGGGAGGTTCCTTCGTCAACCTCACACTATAATTGACTTTGTAAGTAGCTCATGGGAGATTCCTTTGTCAACCTCACACTATAATTGACTTTGTAAGTAGCTCATGGGAGATTCCTTCGTCAACCTCGCACTATAATTGACTTTGTAAGTAGCTCATGGGAGATTCCTTCGTCAACCTCGCACTATAATTGACTTTGTAAGTAGCTCATGGGAGATTCCTTTGTCAACCTCACACTATAATTGACTTTGTAAGTAGCTCATGGGAGATTCCTTCGTCAACCTCGCACTATAATTGACTTTGTAAGTAGCTCATGGGAGATTCCTTCGTCAACCTCGCACTATAATTGACTTTGTAAGTAGCTCATGGGAGGTTCCTTCGTCAACCTCACACTATAATTGACTTTGTAAGTAGCTCATGGGAGATTCCTTTGTCAACCTCACACTATAATTGACTTTGTAAGTAGCTCATGGGAGTTTCCTTCTTCAACCTCACACTATAATTGACTTTGTATTAAGTAGCTCATGGGAGATTCCTTCGTCAACCTCACACTATAATTGACTTTGTAAGTAGCTCATGGGAGATTCCTTTGTCAACCTCACACTATAATTGACTTTGTAAGTAGCTCATGGGAGATTCCTTCGTCAACCTCGCACTATAATTGACTTTGTAAGTAGCTCATGGGAGATTCCTTCGTCAACCTCGCACTATAATTGACTTTGTAAGTAGCTCATGGGAGATTCCTTTGTCAACCTCGCACTATAATTGACTTTGTAAGTAGCTCATGGGAGATTCCTTCGTCAACCTCACACTATAATTGACTTTGTAAGTAGCTCATGGGAGATTCCTTCGTCAACCTCACACTATAATTGACTTTGTAAGTAGCTCATGGGAGATTCCTTTGTCAACCTCGCACTATAATTGACTTTGTAAGTAGCTCATGGGAGATTCCTTCGTCAACCTCACACTATAATTGACTTTGTAAGTAGCTCATGGGAGATTCCTTCGTCAACCTCACACTATAATTGACTTTGTAAGTAGCTCATGGGAGATTCCTTTGTCAACCTCGCACTATAATTGACTTTGTAAGTAGCTCATGGGAGATTCTTTCGTCAACCTCACACTATAATTGACTTTGTAAGTAGCTCATTGGAGGTTCTTTCGTCAACCTCACACTATAATTGACTTTGTAAGTAGCTCATGGGAGATTCCTTCATCAACCTCACACTATAATTGACTTTGTAAGTAGCTCATGGGAGATTCCTTCGTCAACCTCACACTATAATTGACTTTGTAAGTAGCTCATGGGAGATTCCTTCGTCAACCTCGCACTATAATTGACTTTGTAAGTAGCTCATGGGAGATTCCTTCGTCAACCTCACACTATAATTGACTTTGTAAGTAGCTCATGGGAGATTCCTTCGTCAACCTCACACTGTCGACTTTGTAAGTAGCTCATGGGAGATTCCTTCGTCAACCTCGCACTATAAATAACTTTGTAAGTAGCTCATGGGAGATTCCTTCGTCAACCTCACACTATAATTGACTTTGTAAGTAGATCATGGGAGATTCCTTCGTCAACCTCGCACTATAATTGACTTTGTAAGTAGCTCATGGGAGGTTCCTTCGTCAACCTCACACTATAATTGACTTTGTAAGTAGCTCATGGGAGATTCCTTCGTCAACCTCACACTATAATTGACTTTGTAAGTAGCTCATGGGAGTTTCCTTCTTCAACCTCGCACTATAATTGACTTTGTAAGTAGCTCATGGGAGATTCCTTCGTCAACCTCACACTATAATTGACTTTGTAAGTAGCTCATGGGAGATTCCTTCTTCAACCTCGCACTATAATTGACTTTGTAAGTAGCTCATGGGAGATTCCTTTGTCAACCTCACACTATAATTGACTTTGTAAGTAGCTCATGGGAGATTCCTTCGTCAACCTCGCACTATAATTGACTTTGTATTAAGTAGCTCATGGGAGATTCTTTCGTCAACCTCACACTATAATTGACTTTGTAAGTAGCTCATGGGAGATTCCTTCGTCAACCTCACACTATAATTGACTTTGTAAGTAGCTCATGGGAGATTCCTTCGTCAACCTCACACTATAATTGACTTTGTAAGTAGCTCATGGGAGATTCCTTCGTCAACCTCACACTATAATTGACTTTGTAAGTAGCTCATGGGAGATTCCTTCGTCAACCTCACACTATAATTGACTTTGTAAGTAGCTCATGGGAGATTCCTTCGTCAACCTCGCACTATAATTGACTTTGTAAGTAGCTCATGGGAGATTCCTTCGTCAACCTCACACTATAATTGACTTTGTAAGTAGCTCATGGGAGATTCCTTCGTCAACCTCACACTATAATTGACTTTGTAAGTAGCTCATGGGAGATTCCTTCGTCAACCTCACACTATAATTGACTTTGTAAGTAGCTCATGGGAGAGATTCCTTCGTCAACCTCACACTATAATTGACTTTGTAAGTAGCTCATGGGAGATTCCTTCGTCAACCTCACACTATAATTGACTTTGTAAGTAGCTCATGGGAGAGATTCCTTCGTCAACCTCACACTATAATTGACTTTGTAAGTAGCTCATGGGAGATTCCTTCGTCAACCTCACACTATAATTGGCTTTGTAAGTAGCTCATGGGAGATTCCTTCGTCAACCTCACACTATAATTGACTTTGTAAGTAGCTCATGGGAGATTCCTTCGTCAACCTCGCACTATAATTGACTTTGTAAGTAGCTCATGGGAGATTCCTTCGTCAACCTCACACTATAATTGACTTTGTAAGTAGCTCATGGGAGATTCCTTCGTCAACCTCGCACTATAATTGACTTTGTAAGTAGCTCATGGGAGATTCCTTCGTCAACCTCACACTATAATTGACTTTGTAAGTAGCTCATGGGAGATTCCTTTGTCAACCTCACACTATAATTGACTTTGTAAGTAGCTCATGGGAGATTCCTTCGTCAACCTCACACTGTCGACTTTGTAAGTAGCTCATGGGAGATTCCTTCGTCAACCTCACACTATAATTGACTTTGTAAGTAGCTCATGGGAGGTTCCTTCGTCAACCTCACACTGTCGACTTTGTAAGTAGCTCATGGGAGATTCCTTCGTCAACCTCCCACTATAATTGACTTTGTAAGTAGCTCATGGGAGATTCCTTCGTCAACCTCACACTATCGACTTTGTAAGAAAAGGGTTTCGTTGACTTGTACGTCAAACAGTTCATGATGAAAATGGTTGTATTGTATATGACAATTTCTTTCAATTTCTGTATTGTATTATTTTTTAGATATCTGCATAATAATAAGATCATTGAAGTCAAAACTGGGGCTTTCCAAAATCTGAAAACATCTTACCTGTAAGTATATTCCAATTCAGGTAAACCCTAGCTATACCCTAAAATGTCCGAACGAAGTTTCCAAAACCTGTTGATACATACCCATTACTCACTGACAGATATCTGAAACGAAATGGTTTAAAGATATCCTCTTTCTTTCATTTAGGTACTTACGAGACAACGACATTGCGCACATAGAGCCCTATGCTTTCAACTCGGTCTCTGGAACGTGAGTGCTCCTTTAAGATTGACAATTAAAGATGTGGATAGTAAATTTTGGGGACATCCTAAAAAATATCATTTATTTTTATATAAATTTAATGTATTGATTTTTTTTTTTTTAGAAGAATTTGTTTGTGTTTTTTTTTATAGTTACCTTTATTTGAGTAACAACCCTCTTCGAACCATGAGCCCTTATTCCTTCGATGATGTGTCCTTTACATATATGTAAGCGCTCAACTTAACACAATCGTTTGTGTGTTTATTTCTTTTCTGGGCATATTAATCCCATAGATGTTGCAGTCAAACCTGCCATTGCGGCCACCTTGATACAGCGGCCACCTGGGGCCAATTTCACGGAGCTGCTAAGCACAAAAATTTGCTTAGCACAAAAAAGTCTTGCTCATTAAAAACAGGTTACCAGCCAAAATTATACGTGTTTTTCATGCTAAGCAAAAAACCAGTTGATTTTCAATCAAAAACAGTAAAGATCTCGTGAAAATTTGGTCTGTAACCTTGTTTTTGCCAAGGACACATTTTCATGCTAAGCAAATTTTAGTGCTTAGCAGCTCCGTGAAATTGGCCCCTGGCTTAACTGGCCATTTTTGCTTGGTCCTAGTTTGATTCTTGCATAAACATAACATAACCATGCCTTGCTAGTGCGGCCACTGCGTAACGCGGCCAGTGGCCAACCCATAATAGCCCACTGCAAATAAAATGTGTACAATTACATTGCCGGGAAACCTGTACTCCGGCCGCAGAAATGAAGTGCGCCCTCTGTTGACTTTAAAATCTCCCCTGTTGTTTGGTTCCTGGACTTCATACTCGTGTTTTATACAAACGGTACCGAGCGCACAGACTAAAATAGTTCTTGTCGTCGCGACACATGTACTTGCCGGCCACTTGCGTATAGTGGCCAAGGAAACCGGCACCGTCGATGGCCTCTATATCAAGGTTTGACTGTAAACGCTTTATTCCGTGCGGCACTTTTGCCATTAAACGGACTTGAGTCTCATTGAAACTTTGCACATACTCGGAACTCGTACTGAACTCTTGCATATTACTCGGATGTCACGATGTCATCATCACGTGACATGTGATGTCATCTTAAAGGTTTAAGAGAATTCGTCTTTGTTAAAGATCTGATTTAGATTTTTCCCAAGAATCGATAGAACATTCAGTCTTTGTTTTATATATTACTTGCAAAATACCCGACTCTTTTGGTCCGTACCGGAAGTACCTTATAATTTGAAAGTGGAAAATGATGGGAACTTACTTTCATCGATGCCAGTCTCTGGCTAGCTTGTACTTTACAAAAAAAGTAACCCTTGACATCATAAAATGTTTCAGCGCCCTCTAGCGGCAGGCTGAAAATGTTTTAAATTATGTTGCATACATCTCACGAACAAAACATGATATATTCTAAATAGGTAATTTTCAATTTTCAATTTTCAAATTTCAATTTTTAATTTTCAATTTTCAAAAAATGAAGAAAAAAAATGAAATGAAATGAAATGAACAATGAACAATAAAAAACACGAAAAAAATCCATATGTACATACCGTTAGTTTCTGATTGTTTTTGTGTGCAGATATTTCCAATCGGTGGGTTTGACCACTATTCCATCCCATGCATTCAACGATGTGGTAGCAACATATTTGTGAGTAAACATCCAATTAACCCTAATAATAATAATAATAATAATGTTAGTTCTTATCTTAATAGGCACTTAGGGAGACAATCCCATAGAGATGTACACAAACTTAAAACAGTCCTAACTTGTTTATCCTAACCCTTTTCTCTATGATCTTCGAAGTTTAGGCTATTTAGACCAAAATCTGTCGTTCTGGGACAAAAATAACTCCCAAATATTGTGTTTTAGGGTAGCTAGACACTTAGGGAGACACTGAAATGTCTCCCTAAGTGCCACTGTCTCCTTATTACCTAAAAACTTACGCTAATTTGTCTCCCCAAGTGCCTATTTGGAAGAATTATAGCGCTTTAGACTCCCACAATGTCGGTGTATTAAAGCGCTTTACAATTATTTCCCCGGTCATTGGGCCCATAAAACATTCCAAATACCATCTCAGCTCCCTGGGGAGTATACAGCTCGATGCTGCCATTTCGGCGCAAAGCAGCTAATAAACCAACCACAATAACCATCTCTGCCCTCACAGGTACCCATTTACTCCTGGGTGGAGAGAAGCAATGAGTGACAAAGCGCCTTGCCCAAGGGCACACTTACACGATTACATTAAAAGCTGGGGCGATGTGAGGTGGGGGCGATAGTCTGCACTAATAGTGCTCTTTTTCTAGTTTTTGTTGTTGTTTTTGTGAGGTTGGCACAGCGGTTCTTTCCTCGCCTTCCACCGCTGTGACACGGGTTCGATTCCCGCCTCGGCCAATATGTGGATTGGGTTTTCAGTCCCTGCCTGAATCCGTGGGGTCTTCCCAGGATATTCTTTTGTGGTTTTCCTCCCACCTCTAAAACTGTAGCTTCTTCTGATTGTCTTCTCTCTACAGGTTTCTTCTGGCTTGCGAGCTACAGTGCCTAGGGGCGCTTTTGAGGGATCCTTGGTTTAATGGTCAGAAAGAATTAATAATAATAATAATGTTTTCTTGCTTTAAAAAAAATGACTGTTTTGATGATTTCCACACAGCTATATGCAGTCGAATTCCATCAGTATCATAGAGGAAGAGGCATTTGATGTCACTATCGGGCAGCTGTGAGTTTGAAGTTTTGTCCATTTTTATCGTTTAAAGCTGCAAAAGTTCTCAAAATCTAAAAAAAAAGGTGCTTGACAAACAACCTGATGAGGTTTTTAGCTTTATGAATGCTGTATATTCCAAGAAAACAGTGTTCGAAGGTTCCGATTTCAATTCAAAATTTGCCCCGTCAAAAGTTGAATTGCATCTACAGTCGGTGTTCCGGACGCGTTCTCGTACAGCCGATTCCATTGTTAACGCACACCATTCGTAGATAGCAAATCAACTACTGATGAAGATTTATAAAAATGCGTCTCTGATACGCATCGTTGGAAATGACGTTCTTTTATTATTTTTCTTCAAAATGACGGCACGACAGAAGGACTAATTTCACTGGGAGCGTCGAGTCAATAATATCTTTACTACAAGTTTAAAGCTTTTGAACAATACGTGTATATGCTGCACTAGATTTGCCGCGTTTGTATTTTATTTTGTTTGATTCCCGCAGTCATTTGGAAAGCAACGAGATCGCTGATATCAGAGGAAAGATGTTCGGAGATGGTTCGACTGTTCAAAATTTGTAAGTACATGTAGCGCTATTCAATGGCCATAAATATCAGGGTGTGCTACCCACAGATGCCAGCCTGAACTTGTCGTGGATCGATGTTCGTCCAAATAATTCTGGTGCGAACTGGTTAAAGTCGTAGTGTACTATTAGTCAATTGTGCGTTTTTTATCATTTCAAGCGGCGAAAGAATGTTTTAGTTGTAGTGGCTAGCGATGACGCCCACAGTGTTGGTATTTGTTTTCTCTTTCAGGTACTTACAGAACAACAAGATTTTGTCGCTTCCCGGCGATACGTTCGATGGGGCAGGCATGACAACAATGTGAGTGTGGTCATCTCGTTATTTTCAAAGGGGCACATTGCTTTAGATGGGGCATTTTGGGCTATACAAATGTGACCCGCTCCATCGTAATCAGAAATAAGTCGCTGAGGCCGTTTTACGCAATCGGCCGTTGAAGTGAACGCACGGGTGAAAATCGTGACCAAGTCGATTTTCTGAAGATTGTATTTTTAGGAAGTGTAGTTACTTGTATAACAAATTATTGTCATTAATGTCTTAAAAAACGATCAATAAAGATAAAAATGAAGAGGATTTGTGTGCGCTGTCCGTATGATTTTGGTCAATTTTGTTTATTTAAAAGCTGTGTTTATCTGAATGTGGATTCGGCAAATAAATATACACCTGTCATCTTCATCAGACCATAACTCGTTAACCTAAGAAGATACACACTTGTGATGGGTATCATTAGAAAGCTTATGAAATTCCCTTTCTCACCATGTGCATATCTCAAAAAATTTGAGACTTATTCCTGATTTCGGTGGAGCGGGTCACAAATAAAATGGATATGATAGAAATAGAGTTACAACCCATAACAGTTACAACCCATAACTTGTTCAACATTCTTGATTTTAGATCTTTGTATAATAACGTCCTAACAACGTATCCTGCTAAGGCACTTTCCAGTCAGAACCTAAACGAGGTTCATCTGAATGATAACCAGATCGGAACCATTCCTCCCAATGCATTCGAAGGACAGACCAACTTGCAAATAATGTAAGTATAGCGTCACTTGTACTTGACAAATCTTTAAGATATGTTTTTGAAGTATTTACCAAAAAATTGATAAGTTTTATTATATTTATAGTAAATATTGTAGCGCTGACCTATTTTTGTTTTTGCAAAAAAAATCTAAGAAATTTAATGTTGTTTTGTAGTCTGGTTCCTTGACTTTCTTCAGACGAATTGGAGCAATTTATAGATGTATTGAGAATTATTGGGTTAGGAAACCACTAGTTGGCTAGCACCCATTCACGGATGTGTAACAGTTTTGCAAATAAAATGTGGACCGACTAAATTTAACAAATTGGGGAAAGTGTTTGAAAATAGTCAAGTTTTTCCAACGATTGTTAGTTGGCCAATGTATACGGACAAATTGGGAACGGTCCATTTATCTGTTCGTTGTTTGGAATTGAAAGTTTATTTGACGTTTCTATGGTTACAGCAACTTGGAAAATAACAGGTTAACCGTGATCCCGACTGGTATCCTGGCTCCGTTAACCAGCTTGACTACACTGTAAGTCTATCTTGTATACGTTCCCTTTTGTTATTATGCAAATTGATTTATTCCCATAATCAGTTTATTAAGCACGATTGTTATTATTATTATAAAATTTGTGTAAATGTATTTTGTCTTTTTACTTTTCCCACAGGGATTTTTCGAAAAATAATATAATCCATTGGCCAACGATGTCGGAACTTCCCAGACTAAAAGAACTGTAAGTTAAATGTTTTTCTTTCTTCCCCCAACTCAGAAAAAGAGAGAAATCCCATTGAATATTTTGCATATTACAGATTTTAGTATATACACTGTCGCACGTGAATCTCACAATGAATGGCTTGGGTGCAGGAGTACTGCAACTGTACTTCCAAGAGCTTAGTTGAGGATGGAGCACAAGTGTTACACACTGTCATATGTAAATCACACAATGAAGGGCTTAGGTGCAGGAGTACTGCAACTGTACTTCCAAGAGCTTAGTTGAGGATGGAGCACAAGTGTTACCCACTGTCATATGTAAATCACACAATGAAGGGCTTAGGTGCAGGAGTACTGCAACTGTACTTCCAAGAGCTTAGTTGAGGATGGAGCACAAGTGTTACACACTGTCATATGCAAACCACACAATGAAGGGCTTAGGTGCAGGAGTACTGCAACTGTACTTCCAAGAGCTTAGTTGAGGATGGAGCACAAGTGTTACACACTGTCATATGTAAATCACACAATGAAGGGCTTAGGTGCAGGAGTACTGCAACTGTACTTCCAAGAGCTTAGTTGAGGATGGAGCACAAGTGTTACACACTGTCCTATGTAAATCACACAATGAAGGGCTTTGGTGCAGGAGTACTGCAACTGTACTTCCAAGAGCTTAGTTGAGGATAGAGCACAAGTGTTATCCACTGTCATATGTAAATCACACAACGAAGGGCTTTGGGTGCAGGAGTACTGCAACTGTACTTCCAAGAGCTTAGTTGAGGATGGAGCACAAGTGTTACACGCTGTCGTATGTAAATCTCACATTGAAGGGCTTGGGTGCAGGAGTACTGCAACTGTACTTCCAAGAGCTTAGTTGAGGATGGAGCACAAGTGTTACACACTGTCATATGCAAATCACACAATGAAGGGCTTTGGGTGCAGGAGTACTGCAACTGTACTTCCAAGAGCTTAGTTGAGGATGGAGCACAAGTGTTACACACTGTCATGTGTAAATCACACAATGAAGGGCTTGGGTGCAGGAGTACTGCAACTGTACTTCCAAGAGCTTAGTTGAGGATGGAGCACAAGTGTTACACACTGTCATGTGTAAATCACACAATGAAGGGCTTGGGTGCAGGAGTACTGCAACTGTACTTCCAAGAGCTTAGTTGAGGATGGAGCACAAGTGTTACACACTGTCATATGTAAATCACACAATGAAGGGCTTGGGTGCAGGAGTACTGCAACTGTACTTCCAAGAGCTTAGTTGAGGATAGAGCACGAGTGTTACACACTGTCATATGTAAATCACATAATGAAGGGCTTAGGTGCAGGAGTACTGCAACTGTACTTCCTAGAGCTTAGTTGAGGATGGAGCACAAGTGTTACCCACTGTCATATGTAAATCACACAATGAAGGGCTTTGGGTGCAGGAGTACTGCAACTGTACTTCCAAGAGCTTAGTTGAGGATAGAGCACAAGTGTTATCCACTGTCATATGTAAATCACACAACGAAGGGCTTTGGGTGCAGGAGTACTGCAACTGTACTTCCAAGAGCTTAGTTGAGGATGGAGCACAAGTGTTACACGCTGTCGTATGTAAATCTCACATTGAAGGGCTTGGGTGCAGGAGTACTGCAACTGTACTTCCAAGAGCTTAGTTGAGGATGGAGCACAAGTGTTACACACTGTCATATGTAAATCACACAATGAAGGGCTTGGGTGCAGGAGTACTGCAACTGTACTTCCAAGAGCTTAGTTGAAGATGGAGCACAAGTGTTACACACTGTCATGTGTAAATCACACACCGAAGGGCTTTGGGTGCAGGAGTACTGCAACTGTACTTCCTAGATCTCAGTTGAGGATGGAGCACAAGTGTTAAACACTGTCATATGTAAATCTCACAATGAAGGGCTTAGGTGCAGGAGTACTGCAACTGTACTTCCAAGAGCTTAGTTGAGGATGGAGCACAAGTGTTACACACTGTCATATGTAAATCACACAATGAAGGGCTTGGGTGCAGGAGTACTGCAACTGTACTTCCAAGAGCTTAGTTGAAGATGGAGCACAAGTGTTACACACTGTCATGTGTAAATCACACACCGAAGGGCTTTGGGTGCAGGAGTACTGCAACTGTACTTCCTAGATCTCAGTTGAGGATGGAGCACAAGTGTTAAACACTGTCATATGTAAATCACACAATGAAGGGCTTGGGTGCAGGAGTACTGCAACTGTACTTCCAAGAGCTTAGTTGAGGATGGAGCACAAGTGTTACACACTGTCATATGTAAATCACACAATGAAGGGCTTAGGTGCAGGAGTACTGCAACTGTACTTCCAAGAGCTTAGTTGAGGATGGAGCACAAGTGTTACACACTGTCATGTGTAAATCACACAATGAAGGGCTTTGGGTGCAGGAGTACTGCAACTGTACTTCCAAGAGCTTAGTTGAGGATGGAGCACAAGTGTTACACACTGTCATATGTAAATCACACAATGAAGGGCTTGGGTGCAGGAGTACTGCAACTGTATTTCCAAGAGCTTAGTTGAGGATGGAGCACAAGTGTTACACACTGTCATATGTAAATCACACAATGAAGGGCTTGGGTGCAGGAGTACTGCAACTGTACTTCCAAGAGCTTAGTTGAGGATGGAGCACAAGTGTTACACACTGTCATATGTAAATCACACAATGAAGGGCTTGGGTGCAGGAGTACTGCAACTGTACTTCCAAGAGCTTAGTTGAGGATGGAGCACAAGTGTTACACACTGTCATATGTAAATCACACAATGAAGGGCTTGGGTGCAGGAGTACTGCAACTGTACTTCCAAGAGCTTAGTTGAGGATGGAGCACAAGTGTTACACACTGTCATATGTAAATCACACAATGAAGGGCTTGGGTGCAGGAGTACTGCAACTGTACTTCCAAGAGCTTAGTTGAGGATGGAGCACAAGTGTTACACACTGTCATATGTAAATCACACAATGAAGGGCTTGGGTGCAGGAGTACTGCAACTGTACTTCCAAGAGCTTAGTTGAGGATGGAGCACAAGTGTTACACACTGTCATATGTAAATCACACAATGAAGGGCTTGGGTGCAGGAGTACTGCAACTGTACTTCCAAGAGCTTAGTTGAGGATGGAGCACAAGTGTTACACACTGTCATATGTAAATCACACAATGAAGGGCTTGGGTGCAGGAGTACTGCAACTGTACTTCCAAGAGCTTAGTTGAGGATGGAGCACAAGTGTTACACACTGTCATATGTAAATCACACAATGAAGGGCTTTGGGTGCAGGAGTACTGCAACTGTACTTCCAAGAGCTTAGTTGAGGATGGAGCACAAGTGTTACACACTGTCATATGTAAATCACACAATGAAGGGCTTGGGTGCAGGAGTACTGCAACTGTACTTCCAAGAGCTTAGTTGAGGATGGAGCACAAGTGTTACACACTGCCGTATGTAAATCACACAATGAAGGGTTTGGGTGCAGGAGTACTGCAACTGTACTTCCAAGAGCTTAGTTGAGGATGGAGCACAAGTGTTACACACTGTCATATGTAAATCACACAATGAAGGGCTTTGGGTGCAGGAGTACTGCAACTGTACTTCCAAGAGCTTAGTTGAGGATGGAGCACAAGTGTTACACACTGTCATATGTAAATCACACAATGAAGGGCTTGGGTGCAGGAGTACTGCAACTGTACTTCCAAGAGCTTAGTTGAGGATGGAGCACAAGTGTTACACACTGTCATATGTAAATCACACAATGAAGGGCTTGGGTGCAGGAGTACTGCAACTGTACTTCCAAGAGCTTAGTTGAGGATGGAGCACAAGTGTTACACACTGTCATGTGTAAATCACACAATGAAGGGCTTGGGTGCAGGAGTACTGCAACTGTACTTCCAAGAGCTTAGTTGAGGATGGAGCACAAGTGTTACACGCTGTCGTATGTAAATCACATAATGAAGGGCTTGGGTGCAGGAGTACTGCAACTGTACTTCCAAGAGCTTAGTTGAGGATGGAGCACAAGTGTTACACACTGTCATATGTAAATCACACAATGAAGGGCTTGGGTGCAGGAGTACTGCAACTGTACTTCCAAGAGCTTAGTTGAGGATGGAGCACAAGTGTTACACACTGTCATATGTAAATCACACAATGAAGGGCTTGGGTGCAGGAGTACTGCAACTGTACTTCCAAGAGCTTAGTTGAGGATGGAGCACAAGTGTTACACACTGTCATGTGTAAATCACACAATGAAGGGCTTGGGTGCAGGAGTACTGCAACTGTACTTCCAAGAGCTTAGTTGAGGATGGAGCACAAGTGTTACACACTGTCATATGTAAATCTCACAATGAAGGGCTTGGGTGCAGGAGTACTGCAACTGTACTTCCTAGAGCTTAGTTGAGGATGGAGCACAAGTGTTACACACTGTCATATGTAAATCACACAATGAAGGGCTTTGGGTGCAGGAGTACTGCAACTGTACTTCCAAGAGCTTAGTTGAGGATGGAGCACAAGTGTTACCCACTGTCATATGTAAATCACACAATGAAGGGCTTTGGGTGCAGGAGTACTGCAACTGTACTTCCAAGAGCTTAGTTGAGGATGGAACATATAGCGGCATTCTAATGTACATATCTTGCCAAATGAGGCTTTGATGCTGTGGACATTGGTAAATATCGCGGAAAACTACCTCTGAAAGCTCTTACCTAGGTCTCCTTCAAAGCCTGAATTATTGTTATTTTTGTCTTATCTTTTTAGTGACTTATCGGACAATAAGATTGAGACAGTCGGCCAGAATGCCTTTCACATGCTGGACGCCATGGTTCTAAGTTCTTTGTAAGTTGTTTTCAAGACACATTATTGAATCTTGCTAGCTATACTCTATACCAATGATGTGTATTGTGTATACATGTATATTGAACCTGGACACGCACGTAAAAGAACCCAGTCACGCTTATCGCTAAGAGAAGGGGTTCGCCCCGGTGTTTCTGGCATTTCGTTCATCCTCCTTCAGGTTTTCTCAGGCTTGCGAGCTACAGTGCCTTGGGTGATTTTTGAGGAATCCTCGGTTTCATTGCCGAAAAGAAATAATAATAATAATAATAATAATAATAATAATAATAATAATAAAAATAATAATAATGTACAAGCCCGAACCGTAACCGCCCCAACCTGGTTATAATTTTTAATTTTTTTTTTTTAATTTAAATTAAATTACATTTTATTAAAATATGCTAGTTTTATCTTTAAATTATAAACTTTTCTTAATTATATATCACAGGAATCTTGCTAGTAATCCTCTTGGCTGCACTTGCAATCTCTACTATTCCCTGTCTTATGACGACACCTCGATTGTTGGTGGTACGTGCGCGTCGCCCAGCGAGGCAGTTGGTATCTTATTTGCTTACTCCAGCAGTCTATTGCCGAAATACTACACCAATGTCGACCAGTCACTGTTCCAATGCGGTAAGTTAAGATTTCGGTTTTACAATTAAATATCCATTGCCATTAGAATAATTCTGCACCCAACACAAAAAGAAAGACTTTATAATTGTTGGTGTGGTTTAAAAATAGGGGCGGATCAGGGAGAGACTGAAAAAAACTGTAGATTACAGGAAAATTAACCCCTCTACTAGGGCGACGAGCCTTTGATGTAGGCGCCACAACTTGCCTTCCCCATTAGGTGCTTGATGCATTGCACGCCCCCCTATGACGTATATAAACACAAAGTTTTCCCTAGATTCACAACGGATGACGCATAAACACGCCACAAGCAAGGCCGGAAATGTCTGTCAGCAGCGAGCAAGGCAGGAAATGTCTGTCAGCAGTGAGCAAGGCCGAAAATCCGTGGGTGTGCTTTCCGGTACTATCGGCCTGAACCCGCTTCGGAATGAGTTTCGTTAAAAATAATCCCGCGCGTCGGCTCGGTGATGTTAAAATAATCCTGGCGCGAACTGGTTAAAAAGATCCTGGATCCGCGACTAAAAAAACCAAATGTCTGACCATTTTTTCATCAAATGATCACTATAATCAAAAGAGAAACTCTGTAGGAATCGAGCCATATTCCTAAAGCGGATTATGACATGTTTTGTTTGTTCATAGCTCCATATGACGTAACAGCGACCGCACCAGGTTTTCAGCAGATCCAGTTAAACTGGACCTCGCCGTTTGAGCAGTATCCAAACAGTACTGATACAATGGATGATTGGTACGTATGCCATGAACCTTCCATCACGAGAGAGGTTTCGCATACGAACGGATACGCGTACGCGTAGCTATTCGTACGCGTTTTATACTTACGTGTAGCGAGCGAGATATTCGTTCACATTGTCTTCACATTACTGGGACCCATGGGAGTTCAATGAATCCCTCTGAATACCTTTCCGGTTAAAATAAGAAATAAATACATAAATAAATTTGTTGGCATTTTTATTAAGAAAAATTTACCGAAATCAATAATGAAATTAATGCGCTCGGGCCCATGAGGTTAAACCAGGTAACCACTTATATATTTTCTTATTACTTGTATATTATTTCCACGTAGGATTTACAACGTGAATTGTACCAGCAACGTAGCAACACCACTGGACTATAACACTACGCCCAACGTTACGTCTAATGGGCACCGGTTCACTGCCGCGGACGGCGTGGCCAGCGGAACTGATTACGTATGTCACGTGACGCTGACTGTCGGGAACTACACGGGGGCACCAGATGAATACGTCACGGTCACAACTTTAGAGAATGTTGGTATGTAGAAAATAATAATATAGAATAATTCGAAGGGCTAATCTGAATTGCGAAGGACGAGGATAAGAGTAAAGGTTACACACTGATGTCAAAGGTTATTTGAGGTCAAGTTGTAAAATAGCGTAATCCCGAAAGCATACAAGATCTGTGGTTCGGGAACCATCCTTGTTTTTGTAATTGTTGAATTGACTAATTGATTTTTCTTTGTTCCCTAGCTGAAATCAACGGTACAGAATCATCAGGTGAAGATATAATACTGAGCGTCATCTACTACGATTTCAGGTGTGTCATGATTTGTCTTACGACGGTACACGGTACACGGGTTAAACGACAAAGTGTCACGAGTAGTCACTAGATATTTGTTGGGCAAAATTGTTTTTCCGTTGGCAAAACCTAGGGTGCGTTCAGTCAAACTGTGCTCCAGTCAATTTCGTTGTTCAATTTTCAAAAAGGTATTAATTGCCCCATTCAGTTTTCTTGGGGTTCATTTGAAATGTTGTATTGAAAAAATACTTGTGTGCTATTACCCAGATCAATGCAACAATTGTAATGTGGCTAGTATTGTGATGTTTGGTGCGATTCTTTTGATAAGTGGCTTCCGACTATCGGCCCCGAACAAATAATGGATTGAAGTTTGGGGAGCCGTCAACATTGGGCTTGATAGCTCAGTTGGTAGAGCACCAAACAAGCAATCCGAATGTCGCTGGTTCAAACCTTGCTCCAGTCAATTTCCTCGTTCAATTTTCAAAAGTCAGTTTCTCTTGTGGATCGTTTAAAACGTTGCGTCCATTCTTTGGCAGTTTTGAGCATCTAGATTTTACGCCTGTCGGTAAAGATGTCGTCAGTCGTCCCGGTTACGTCGTTTCACCCTACGGTGCCTGGCTGTCTATCTCCGATAACCCGACAGGCGATTCATTCTCGCGGTGGTTTCGTCGCGACACGTCGTTGAACTACGCTATAGAATCGGAGCTGGTCGTCAAGTGGCTGAATTCCTCCGGTCTCGTGAACCCGAAAAACAGGTGCGCGCTTTAACGTGTTCTAGATTTTGATTGTTTATAAGGATGTGAATCTACGTTTAATTTGATAAGCGTTGAGCAAAACCTTCCCATAGCGTTTAAACATTAAAAACAGTTTGAACACTTTAAAAAAGGCTGTGTTTGCGGTAACTGTGGTCTTGTTTGTTTGTTTGTACACATGTACATTTACCACCATTATTAGCTGTTTCGGCATTTCAGCCAAAACAGCTATTGTAATCGTTAAAGTTTTTATTTAATTTTTTTCCTCTGTTTCAGACTTCTCTCCATAGGGTTTGTGCACGTTTTTTGTTCAGCCAGTACACTTTGACACTTTGGTAAATCCGATCGACTTGAAACTTGGCATACACTTAGACCACCACCCACAGATGGTCCTAGAGGCATTTTTTCTTCTTCTGCAGTCGGGGTGTTAAATCATATCAACAATTGTGCGTGTATACACGTCCTCCGGTGCGAACTGATTAAGACTAACTATTTGAAGAATCCGTCGGCAACACTGACTGTACAATGTCTTTATGTGTCTATTTCTTTATCGTCAGGTATTGGTCGGAGGCTTTCTATCCAATAGATGGACTTGGTTTTGCCGCACAAGGGCAGAGGGACTGTAACTTCATTCTTCATAACTTTGGGTAAGAAAAATAACTGTGTTGGACTCAGTCGAATCCTGCGATTGTGGATGCCCCCCCTTCTTGAGAAGCTTGTACTCGCACGAGATGATTTGGCCTTTTTGATAGCCTGGGTCTTTGTCCAACCACGGTCTTGTCATTTGTATCTGTTATTTAGCCCACTGGGATATTATTTGTTTAATCTCGTCCAGAGTTTTATTTGAATCTCTGTAGGTCTTTTTACAAGTCCTTTCACAAGTTTAGTCACAAGTGCTTTCATAAAGCCAGTCGCAAGTAACTGGTTCAACAATGACAAAAGAATGCTTTTGTTAACAGTTTATTTGAATAGCTAGCAACTTGACATGAGACTGAAGGACTTGTGATGGACTTGTGATGGACTTGTGATGGACTTGTGATGGACTTGTGATGGACTTGTGATGGACTTGTAATGGACTTGTGAGGGTCTTGTGAGGGTCTTGAGATGGACTCGAGACAGACTCGAGACAGACTTGAGACAGACTTGAGACAGACTCGACACAGACTCGAGACAGACTCGAGACAGACTCGACACAGACTCGACACAGACTCGACACAGACTCGACACAGACTCGAGACAGACTCGAGACAGACTCGAGACAGACTCGAGACAGACTCGAGACAGACTCGAGACAGACTCGAGACAGACTCGACACAGACTCGACACAGACTCGACACAGACTCGACACAGACTCGACACAGACTCGACACAGACTCGACACAGACTCGACACAGACTCGACACAGACTCGAGACAGACTCGAGACAGACTCGACACAGACTCGACACAGACTCGACACAGACTCGAGACAGACTCGACACAGACTCGACACAGACTCGACACAGACTCGACACAGACTCGACACAGACTCGACACAGACTCGACACAGACTCGACACAGACTCGACACAGACTCGACACAGACTCGACACAGACTCGACACAGACTCGACACAGACTCGACACAGACTCGACACAGACTCGACACAGACTCGACACAGACTCGACACAGACTCGACACAGACTCGACACAGACTCGACACAGACTCGACACAGACTCGACACAGACTCGACACAGACTCGACACAGACTCGACACAGACTCGACACAGACTCGACACAGACTCGACACAGACTCGACACAGACTCGACACAGACTCGACACAGACTCGACACAGACTCGACACAGACTCGACACAGACTCGACACAGACTCGACACAGACTCGACACAGACTCGACACAGACTCGACACAGACTCGACACAGACTCGACACAGACTCGACACAGACTCGACACAGACTCGACACAGACTCGACACAGACTCGACACAGACTCGACACAGACTCGACACAGACTCGACACAGACTCGACACAGACTCGACACAGACTCGACACAGACTCGACACAGACTCGACACAGACTCGACACAGACTCGACACAGACTCGACACAGACTCGACACAGACTCGAGACAGACTCGACACAGACTCGACACAGACTCGACACAGACTCGACACAGACTCGACACAGACTCGACACAGACTCGACACAGACTCGACACAGACTCGACACAGACTCGACACAGACTCGACACAGACTCGACACAGACTCGACACAGACTCGACACAGACTCGACACAGACTCGACACAGACTCGAGACAGACTCGACACAGACTCGACACAGACTCGACACAGACTCGACACAGACTCGACACAGACTCGACACAGACTCGACACAGACTCGACACAGACTCGACACAGACTCGAGACAGACTCGACACAGACTCGACACAGACTCGACACAGACTCGACACAGACTCGACACAGACTCGACACAGACTCGACACAGACTCGACACAGACTCGACACAGACTCGACACAGACTCGACACAGACTCGAGACAGACTCGACACAGACTCGACACAGACTCGACACAGACTCGACACAGACTCGAGACAGACTCGACACAGACTCGACACAGACTCGAGACAGACTCGACACAGACTCGACACAGACTCGACACAGACTCGACACAGACTCGAGACAGACTCGACACAGACTCGACACAGACTCGACACAGACTCGAGACAGACTCGACACAGACTCGACACAGACTCGACACAGACTCGACACAGACTCGACACAGACTCGACACAGACTCGACACAGACTCGAGACAGACTCGACACAGACTCGACACAGACTCGACACAGACTCGACACAGACTCGACACAGACTCGACACAGACTCGACACAGACTCGACACAGACTCGACACAGACTCGACACAGACTCGACACAGACTCGACACAGACTCGACACAGACTCGAGACAGACTCGACACAGACTCGACACAGACTCGACACAGACTCGAGACAGACTCGAGACAGACTCGAGACAGACTCGAGACAGACTCGACACAGACTCGACACAGACTCGACACAGACTCGACACAGACTCGACACAGACTCGACACAGACTCGACACAGACTCGACACAGACTCGACACAGACTCGACACAGACTCGACACAGACTCGACACAGACTCGACACAGACTCGACACAGACTCGACACAGACTCGAGACAGACTCGACACAGACTCGACACAGACTCGACACAGACTCGACACAGACTCGACACAGACTCGAGACAGACTCGACACAGACTCGACACAGACTCGAGACAGACTCGACACAGACTCGACACAGACTCGACACAGACTCGAGACAGACTCGACACAGACTCGACACAGACTCGACACAGACTCGACACAGACTCGACACAGACTCGAGACAGACTCGACACAGACTCGACACAGACTCGACACAGACTCGACACAGACTCGACACAGACTCGACACAGACTCGACACAGACTCGACACAGACTCGAGACAGACTCGACACAGACTCGACACAGACTCGACACAGACTCGACACAGACTCGAGACAGACTCGAGACAGACTCGACACAGACTCGACACAGACTCGACACAGACTCGACACAGACTCGAGACAGACTCGACACAGACTCGACACAGACTCGAGACAGACTCGACACAGACTCGACACAGACTCGACACAGACTCGACACAGACTCGACACAGACTCGACACAGACTCGACACAGACTCGAGACAGACTCGAGACAGACTCGACACAGACTCGACACAGACTCGACACAGACTCGACACAGACTCGACACAGACTCGACACAGACTCGACACAGACTCGACACAGACTCGAGACAGACTCGACACAGACTCGACACAGACTCGACACAGACTCGACACAGACTCGACACAGACTCGAGACAGACTCGAGACAGACTCGACACAGACTCGACACAGACTCGACACAGACTCGACACAGACTCGACACAGACTCGAGACAGACTCGACACAGACTCGACACAGACTCGACACAGACTCGACACAGACTCGACACAGACTCGACACAGACTCGACACAGACTCGACACAGACTCGACACAGACTCGACACAGACTCGAGACAGACTCGACACAGACTCGACACAGACTCGACACAGACTCGAGACAGACTCGACACAGACTCGACACAGACTCGAGACAGACTCGAGACAGACTCGAGACAGACTCGACACAGACTCGACACAGACTCGACACAGACTCGACACAGACTCGACACAGACTCGAGACAGACTCGACACAGACTCGACACAGACTCGAGACAGACTCGAGACAGACTCGAGACAGACTCGACACAGACTCGACACAGACTCGACACAGACTCGACACAGACTCGACACAGACTCGAGACAGACTCGACACAGACTCGACACAGACTCGACACAGACTCGACACAGACTCGACACAGACTCGACACAGACTCGAGACAGACTCGACACAGACTCGACACAGACTCGACACAGACTCGAGACAGACTCGACACAGACTCGACACAGACTCGACACAGACTCGACACAGACTCGACACAGACTCGACACAGACTCGACACAGACTCGACACAGACTCGACACAGACTCGACACAGACTCGACACAGACTCGACACAGACTCGACACAGACTCGACACAGACTCGACACAGACTCGACACAGACTCGAGACAGACTCGACACAGACTCGACACAGACTCGACACAGACTCGACACAGACTCGACACAGACTCGACACAGACTCGACACAGACTCGACACAGACTCGACACAGACTCGAGACAGACTCGACACAGACTCGACACAGACTCGACACAGACTCGACACAGACTCGACACAGACTCGAGACAGACTCGACACAGACTCGACACAGACTCGACACAGACTCGACACAGACTCGAGACAGACTCGACACAGACTCGAGACAGACTCGACACAGACTCGAGACAGACTCGACACAGACTCGACACAGACTCGACACAGACTCGACACAGACTCGACACAGACTCGACACAGACTCGACACAGACTCGACACAGACTCGACACAGACTCGACACAGACTCGACACAGACTCGACACAGACTCGACACAGACTCGACACAGACTCGACACAGACTCGACACAGACTCGACACAGACTCGACACAGACTCGACACAGACTCGACACAGACTCGACACAGACTCGACACAGACTCGACACAGACTCGACACAGACTCGACACAGACTCGACACAGACTCGACACAGACTCGACACAGACTCGACACAGACTCGACACAGACTCGACCGACACAGACTCGGGACGGACCCGACCGACACAGACTCGGATAAATTACTAGTCAATTACTTTGTTCACTTTTAGAATTGAAACTTAAAAAACCTAAACTTTTTTTTTGTATCTCTTTAAAGTTTTACAAGTGCCATAAGGACTGGCATCGTGTTCAACGGGACAGGGGTGATAACGGCCGGAGGCGGCGACGAATTCTGGGTGTACGCCAATAAGATTCTGGTTCTAGAAGTCCACGGTGATTCTTCAGGAAATCCGGTTAGGTGTAAGAGAATTTCCCTGGCATCGGCTGCAAATCAAGGTATGTTGTTTATTAGCTCTGCGCGTCAACCGACCAAGAAGGTTCTTCAGGACTGTTTTTGAGAGGGTCGTGTTTGACTTTTGCAGGTGGAAGCTACTTGACTCCTGAGGAAGGGACCATCGGGAATGGCGAATGCCAGCTATCGGACACCGTACTCGATGAACAGGTCTTCCTTGAGCTGAAGGTAAGGAAGTTCTGCAGATAAAATGATAAAAGATAACACCCCCATCGACGACGCTAACCCTTGACCTTACTTCCTTGCAGGTCGGTGTGTCTTACTACTTTGACGTCTTCCACACGGAGCGTAACCCTTGCTCCTCAGAGTTCTTTCTAGAGTTGCAAGGCTTTGACTTCCTTCCGTTAGACCCAGACAGCCCTCCCATTGACGACGCTAACCCTTGACCTTACTCCCTTGCAGGTCGGTGTGTCTTACTACTTTGACGTCTTCCACACGGAGCGTAACCCTTGCTCCTCAGAGTTCTTTCTAGAGTTGCAAGGCTTTGACTTCCTTCCGTTAGACCCTGACAGCCCTCCCATTGACGACGCTAACCCTTGACCTTACTCCCTTGCAGGTCGGTGTGTCTTACTACTTTGACGTCTTCCACACGGAGCGTAACCCTTGCTCCTCAGAGTTCTTTCTAGAGTTGCAAGGCTTTGACTTCCTTCCGTTAGACCCTGACAACCCTCCCATTGTCGACGCTAACCCTTGACCTTACTCCCTTGCAGGTCGGAGTGTCTTACTACTTTGATGTCTTCCACACGGAGCGTAACCCTTGCTCCTCAGAGTTCTTTCTAGAGTTGCAAGGCTTTGACTTCCTTCCGTTAGACCCTGACAGCCCTCCCGTTGACGACGCTAACTCTTGACCTTGCTTCCTTTTAGGTCGGTGTGTCTTACTACTTTGACGTCTTCCACACGGAGCGTAACCCTTGCTCCTCAGAGTTCTTTCTAGAGTTGCAAGGCTTTGACTTCCTTCCGTTAGACCCTGACAGCCCTCCCATTGACGACGCTAACCCTTGACCTTACTCCCTTGCAGGTCGGTGTGTCTTACTACTTTGACGTCTTCCACACGGAGCGTAACCCTTGCTCCTCAGAGTTCTTTCTAGAGTTGCAAGGCTTTGACTTCCTTCCGTTAGACCCTGACAACCCTCCCATTGTCGACGCTAACCCTTGACCTTACTCCCTTGCAGGTCGGAGTGTCTTACTACTTTGATGTCTTCCACACGGAGCGTAACCCTTGCTCCTCAGAGTTCTTTCTAGAGTTGCAAGGCTTTGACTTCCTTCCGTTAGACCCAGACAGCCCTCTCGTTGACTACGCCGTGACGGTGGATGAGAATCTACACCTTGATGCGGTCTTGGAATCTGTCTGGGTGGCCGATGTCTTCTCGACTGGTCCAAATTATCAAGTCGTCATCGCAAGTGGTAAGTCTGGATCAGGCATCTCAAAGTAAAATGTGTTTGATAGAATACAACTGGGATGTTATTCGCTTACAGTCAAGTGAGGTATTCAAACAATTTTCATATTTATTTATTAGGCAATGAGGCTCGACACTTCACGCTCAAGAACAATACGGCAGATAACATCGCGGACGGCATTGCCCCAACTGCAACCCTGCTACCATTTACCCATTCAGTAAACGGCACAGACTTCATAATCTGCGACTCGGAGGCAGTTATCGGTAATTAATCAATACCTTGGAGAGTTGATAGCTTCTGATTGGCTGAGACTCGGTCACATGGTGGGGGTTATTTTGTAGTAACGGACGTTATTTTGTAGTAACGGACGTTATTTTGTAGTAACGGACGTTATTTTGTAGTAACGGACGTTATTTTGTAGTAACGGACGTTATTTTGTAGTAACGGACGTTATTTTGTAGTAACGGACGTTATTTTGTAGTAACGGACGTTATTTTGTAGTAACGGACGTTATTTTGTAGTAACGGACGTTATTTTGTAGTAACGGACGTTATTTTGTAGTAACGGACGTTATTTTGTAGTAACGGACGTTATTTTGTAGTAACGGACGTTATTTTGTAGTAACGGACGTTATTTTGTAGTAACGGACGTTATTTTGTAGTAACGGACGTTATTTTGTAGTAACGGACGTTATTTTGTAGTAACGGACGTTATTTTGTAGTAACGGACCGGCTTTTAAGAAGAAACAAATAAATGGCCCCTGAACCAGCATTGATCAAGCATCATGTAAGCCAACGATTGGCCAATTACAACAGTCTTACGGCAACTTGCTACAATACAGCAATACGTGTACGTACGTAAATAAAACATTCATCAAATCTTGATACTGCGCACGCTATATGTACGCGGACGCGTAGAATGTTTGTATCACGGAGTGCGGCAGTTTAAAAAGCGTGAATTCATAGTTCAGAATTCACACTTTACTAAAGATTCGTAGATACGAATCCACACTTTTTGTACAAAGCGTTGATTCGGAAATACAAGCCCACACGTTTAGCAATAGAGTGATGTTATAGCAATGGTTTAAGAAATATTAGCAGCGTCAGGTTGCAACATTTTTTTCTAAACTGCAGATGATAGTTTCGGGTGCCTTTTTTTGTTGCAGTTCCGGAACCGACTGAAGGTGCAGCTCAAATATTTGATGTTCATTCGGATAAAGCTCTGATAACTCTAGCTACCGAGCTAGATCATGAAGTAGCAACATTCTACCTCTTGACAATCAACGTAGTCGATGTGAATGCCAGTCCGCAACACGAAGGCAGTCTGACAATACAGGTATTAGCAAAGTTAGGGCCAAGTTCGATCAAGGACTATAGTTAACTATAGTTTGACTAACTCTGATCGAACTCAGGCTAGTTGACGATGGTTGGACTAGTCTAGGTGACTATTCACGACCAGCCTACCGCGGTTGGTCGCATCGATGGTAACCAATAGCCGCTTTAATAGCACAGTACAGAGAGGACCAGTTTGGCAGTTATCAATAGTTCGACTAGAGTCGTTCGCACTTCAACTTCAGTGCGCATGCCCGAATTACATCACGAACTAACTACTAGTTAACTATAGTTCCTTGTTCGAACTTGGCCTAGGGTGTCTGTGACGGAACACAAGTCAGTAGAAGTCGAATAGACCAATTTTCTATGTAAGGGGTTCCTGCAAAATGAGACGGAACTGGGCAGAGGTTGAAATAAGGTTCTCGGTATTAAAAAAAAAGAGGATACGATTCTCCTTACAATAATGTTTATTGCACTTCAATCGGACATTCCATTAACAAGTTATGGCTGTTTAAATTTTGCATTTATCAACATGTTGCAAAAGTAAAATATTGAGAAAAAGCCTTCGAAGTTTCAAGTTTTGTACATGTGTTTTATGCACAAATTGTTTTTCCTTAAAAACACTTTTATTCCACTACTTACATACTATTTCTTGACAAAATATAGTTAGTAGACAGACCAAAGATTACAAATATAAATAAATCTGAAAATTAAAAGACCCATTATTCTTTTTTCTTCAGTTTTCTTCACTATGTCCTTTGCCCGGTTACGTCTCATTTTACCAGAACGCCTCTCATTTGTCATTTTTGTGTCGTCTAAATGAATTTTCAGGAGACATTTACCAGTCATAACTTCTGTGTGACCCTATGACCCGATTTATTTAATTATATTTATTTGCAGTACAAATCCTGGACTTTCTCTCTTTTTCTCTACCCTCAGATTACGGTGAATGACGTGAACGATAACTGCCCCGTGGTGTCCAACAGTAGTCTGGCGTTCTTTCCATTGCCTGTTCTACAGCAAGATCCTCTGACCGAAGTTATAGCGACGGACGCTGACAGCGGACCCAACGGTCAGATCACGTACCACACATCGGCGATCACACAAACGTGAGTTAGATGCATCGCCAAATGGGAAACCGAATTACATCTTTGGTTGGAAAGCCCACAACGTCAGCTTACATTTGGTATATAATAGAGCTCCATAGCCCCTCCCATTCTGGAGATATGACATGTTTGCATATTGATTACTTCCTTGGAGTTCAAATTACACAACTGAGAAAACAGGCTTTGAAAAAGCTAGCTCTGTTGTAGAACAACAGAACAATGCATACAACATTTTGGGGGTTTTTCCGCATCATTTATAAAAATTGCCTATCTGTAACATCCCAATGTTGGCTTGTATTCTAGCCCAATCGTCAACGACACGTTGGCAACTCTTCAGCTAACCATCACAGCCATCGATAACGGATCACCAGCCCGTGGTACGACGGTCAACATCACAGTGACTATCAGTGAAACTTGTCTGTACGATGCTACTAACGAACTAGTGGACGTGAACATTTACATCGACGTACCAACCGGCGGTCTATATCTGAGGGTGCCTAGGTACTACGTCTATGAATATGGTAAGTGCCACGTAAAACAGAAGTGCCGTGGTCGGGAGCATTGAATTCGGGATCTGCGGGTAGTTCTGCAGCGAGCAAGGCTGAAAATATCAGGGTGTGCTACCAACAGATGCCGGCCTGAACCCGTCTAGGATCAAGGTTCGTGAAGAACACTCCCGCGCCTTGGCCCGGTCAATGTCAAAATAATCCCGACGCGACTCTCGACTAATCTGTCTCGGATATTTATGAATATTATTTGGTCTTTGTATAGATTGTAAAGATGCGCTAGGCGTACAGACTTCCGTCATTGAAGACAATATGATCTCTGTGTCTTCATTCTACGACGGTGCGCACACACCAGACAGGGCAAGGCTTCACACAAACGGCAGTGCGGACGGCACAATTGGGTCTGGTGAGTTTTAAAAGGGGCATTCTGCCCCCCAAAACACCCCCAAAACATGTTTTTGGATTGGTTACTATAGCTCCCACGTCCTTTAATAAGAAAATTGTTTTGATTTTTCTTCAATTTTTAAGTGAAACGGGCAGCTGTTGATATGCTTAAAAAAAAAAAACATATTCGAGACGATGACAATTTTGCCTACACAAAATGCTGCGTTGTCGGAGTGTTTAGTTCGTCAGGTGCGAGTTGCCAAGTTGACAAAGTGTTGAAGCGACCTAACTATGAACGTTTCAATATTATATTTTTGCCGTTCACTGACGTCTATTTACACTGAACATGATGTTGTCGAGGAAATCTTCTGAAGAAAGAAAACAAAATCACTGAATCGGATGGGACTTGAACGCACGACATCTTGATTTATAGTGCAGAGGTCTTACCACTTGACCACCGAGCTAGCTGGGGTTGGTTGGAATCTGATTAGCAGCGGGTACCGCAAGCAAATGTTTTATAATAAAGAACCTTCGTTACTAATCCAAGGTGATTTCATGAGCTTCTACACGCTGCTAAAAATACATCGGTAAACAGGAAAAAACCAAAGATTGAATGTATTCCTCTTCAGGTTGGATAGCAAAAACAGCCGACACCGACCAGTGGTTGCAGATCGACATGAGGGCAATTACTATCTTCTCTGGCGTCAAGACCCAGGGCGTTGGAGACGTAGAAGCCTGGATCGTAACTTACTATGTGGAATACTCCAACGATAGCAGTGTGTGGCACCGGATACGGAATCAAGATAACACCGATCAGGTAAAATAACACTGTACCGGGAGTTAAGGCGCGCCGTCAGACAACTAAAGAAACGATTAACTCTAAATATAAGAACAGGCATTTCTCTGTTGGAAAGGAATCAATATGTACTGTATTGTAGCGAGTGGCCCAATTGAAGCCACAACAACCAGTTGATACAAACTACACAAATATAAATCCAGTCGTACAAACAAAATGTATATTATTGTAATGGATTTACTGCGGAAGTTAAATTTTTCAATCCCGAAATAAATAACAAAATAACAGTCACAATTTGGACACGCATTCAGTACCAATACTATCACTACACAGTTCATGTTAAAGTTTAACACACAGAATGGACCCCATACAAGCTTTGAGTTAGTTACTCTTGCCTGAAATACAAGTGAACCAGTAGCTATAAACGATTTATTAACGTGTTGTACCCCCTAGTGCGAGATGTGTTTTTTCAACATACCTTGTAATTCATCTACAATAACCTTCAAGTAGAAAAAAACATCCATGGTTCGATTTTGTGGTTGGTTTATATAAGCAGAGGTTTGTACAATAAATCTTGATATGTTCGCTATAATAAATAAAGTAAAAGATATACAAGTATCTTACATCAAATGGTAACAACTCGACGAACAGTAGTAACTTAATATACATCATACAGCCACCATCTTGGTAGCAAACTTATACACAATAAATAACCACTGCCCAGCAAGCCTGTGTGTCCCCAACCACACTTGGAACAGAAATGATCTGGTGAGCTCTTGCACCCGTGTCTTATATAGAGGCTTATTGCCTGTGCAGCCACCCATAAACAGGTGACTGCTTTCTAGTGAAAGACCTAGGGATTTAAATAAAAGTAAAAGTATGTGAAAGCCCCAAGCAGTCACCCATAAACAGGTGACTGCATTCCAGTGAAAACCTGACAAGACCCAGGAATTTAAACAAAAGTAAAAGTACTTGAAAGCTTGGCTGTCGCCTAATAACAGGTGACTGCATTTCAATTGGTGCATTGCAGGGCTTAGGAATTTAAATATCAATGTTAAAGCAAGCCTGATACCACAACCCAAACAATGAACTGAATTTCTGACCCACAAACATGAATACTTCAGTTGACATTTGGTGGTCATTGTGTTTTTCGGAATGTTGTGGTTTCTGAGGAATTCTTTTCAGGCTTTTAGGGTGAAGGGGTGTGTTAGGTAACAATAGTCTAGAGAGTGTATAGGTATGGGGGACTAAGGGGGGAGTCCCTTGGTCTCCTATTGTGCTGGGTTTAGTGCTACAATATAAACAATGTGCCATCTGTTTGCATCTGTATTCAAATGTACCTGGCCATATGAGAACTACTTTGGGTTCTAACCATCTTTGGAAATGACATTTTTTTTTTTTTTTTTTTCAAAATGACAGCATGTCAGAAGGAATAATTTTACAAGGAGTTTAGATTAATTAATATCTTTACAACAAGTAAGCTTTTTAACACTATTTTGTTAGAATTCTTTTTGGATAGCTACAAAAGGTATCATTACCTTTTAATAATCGGCCTTTAAATTACTCCAATTGACTTTTTCTAAAATTGTATTTCTGCCAGCTTTTCACTGGTAACACGGATCGGGGCACCGTCTCCAGCGCATACTTTAATGAAGTCTACGCTCAGTATATCCGCATTCTACCCCAGTCCTGGCACAATCAGATCGGGTTGAGGTTGGAGGTTATTGGCTGTACGACGGAAAGACGATTGCGACGTAAGTCTCTTTTTGCTCTAACTTAAAAAGTTATTCGTCTTTGCATTTTGCGATGAGCACTGCACACTAATATTGTTAGAAAATAACAAAGTATAATCACAAATGTGTGTCTGTACTGCCCCAAACCACCCTGCCTGTTACTCCCTGTACTGCCCTAAACCACCCTGCCTGTTACTCCCTGTACTGCCCCAAACCACCCTGCCTGTTACTCCCTGTACTGCCCCAAACCACCCTGCCTGTTACTCCCTGTACCACCCCAAACCACCCTGCCTGTTACTCCCTGTACTGCCCCAAACCGCCCTGCCTGTTACTCCCTGTACTGCCCCAAACCACCCTGCCTGTTACTCCCTGTACTGCCCCAAACCACCCTGCCTGTTACTCCCTGTACTGCCCCAAACCACCCTGCCTGTTACTCCCTGTACTGCCCCAAACCACCCTGCCTGTTACTCCCTGTACTGCCCCAAACCACCCTGCCTGTTACTCCCTGTACTGCCCCAAACCACCCTGCCTGTTACTCCCTGTACTGCCCCAAACCGCCCTGCCTGTTACTCCCTGTACTGCCCCAAACCACCCTGCCTGTTACTCCCTGTACTGCCCCAAACCACCCTGCCTGTTACTTCCTGTACTGCCCCAAACCACCCTGCCTGTTACTCCCTGTACCGCCCCAAACCATCCTGCATGTTACTCCCTGTACTGCACAAACCACCCTGCCTGTTGTATACTACCTTAAACGCACCCTTTGCATGTCTAACTATTTTAACCATGCATATCTTTGTAGACTTGACCGAATGCGTTCGTTGTTTGACCACCAATCACTGCATTGGAGATGGTTTGCAGCGACCTTGTGGTCGCTGTGACCCTCCGACAGACTCGTGTAACCGGTCGCCATCGGAACATTCCTTTGGTCACGCTTACGAGTGCGTGCCCTGCCCTATCGGATGGGTAGGTATGAGGGTCGGGTGGAGTTGGGGGTTGGGCGTAGTTGAGATCAGCATCACATTATTTACTATAAAATATGAATCGCGAACCCATTTATTTTACCCATTTAAGTTTCAAGTTTTTTGTTTCAGCAAAATGTTTTCACATCTTTCAGCCTCAAAGTGATACTACATTAAACAAGAGTTATCAATCGTAAATTGTTTGTACATTTGTAATAGTTTTGTTAATTTGTTTTTTTAGCTGTGCAAAGATGGATATGCCACACCATGCCCCAAATATCATCATGGCCGCTGTAATGAAACAGTAAGTAAATAATTGAAAACCTTATTAACGGCCTGAGACCATGGGGATCGGGGTAGGGGGTCGTAATGCGTAATTTGGAAGAGGATATGAATTTAGACTGAGGATGTAAATTTTGAGCATTTGGATGTGATTTTTGGAAATCTTTGGTTGAAATCACCTCCTGCTAAGGACCGTGAATGCCAAATCGCATCCTGCCTATTCATAGTGTCATCAATCACCCGTTGTATTTCCTACCAACCATTTTGTCTTAATTCTACATCTTCTTAATTCCATCTTCAGTATTGCCCTGAGACGTGTACGCTGTGTGCTCCCGGTACCGTCTGCTTCAGGGGTGTACAGTCCATCTGCTCTAGAGGATTCTTCTCGCAGGGATATGACACAGGTAACTCCTTTGTATATCGTTGGGTATTTACGTCGCCATTAAAGGGCGTTGTGCGAACGCTAATGGCTCCCGTTGGCGTAGAACAGAGATCTGACCTCATAAATCTGACCTCGGCGTTGTAATGGCTCGAGTCAGTGACTCGACTCGAGTCCGGCTTGAGTCACAGTTTTTGGCTATTCGACTTAAGTCGCGATTGGGAAATGACTCGACTCGACTTGATTCATTGTGGGCAAATGACTTGACTCGAGCCACTGTTAGCAAATGACGCGACCCGACTTAAGGTGAGCTTAAAACTCGACTAGACTTAAGTTCCTTACCAGAAGACTCAAATTGACGTAAGCAAAGGTCAATAACGGAAAGAATCTTGCAATCTGACGCCACTTTTTTCTTCTAATCATCTCAAAGAAGGTCAATCATACAAAAATGTTGAAAAGACATGAATCCGAGACTGAGAAAAATTTCAAATTTTGTTTGGAAATACTTTTGGTTTGACTCTTCATAGATTTTCTACACAACGCCTGAAGTGGCGTCAGGATACTACATTCCCCAATAACACTGGATTTCTAAAACTTACATTTTGTTGGTGTGTTTAAGAGTTCTGTAAGCTTTGTCAGCCCGGCACATACAACAACTTCACTGGTCAGTCAATCTGCGAGAACTGCCTAGCTGGGTACCAGAGCACCCAAGCCAAGGTGTCATGTGCCCCTTGTCCTAGCACAGCATGGTCGGCGGGAGACGGGACACCATGCAAGGACTGCTCCAGTATAGCCGAATGTAAGACAAAAGTCACTTCAAAATTTGTAATTGTTTGTCACTGTTAAGGTAAAATTGTTGTACAAAATCGTTAGAAAATGTTTAACAAATTGTACTTCTTTTGGCTCATGGGCCTTTGGCTGTTTATTCCGGGCATTTTATCCCCTTAACCCTAACTCCCTAAGGTGTAATTTACTAGGAACCATACCCATCCTGGCAAATCCCAACATCATAATGGCAAACTGTACACACAAACTGTTGGACTCTGATTCTGGAGGTATGCCTAACCCAGACTGTCCGGTTTAGGAGTCCAGCGGCCGATTTCACCAATGTTAGGATCAATCTTAGGAAGAGTAACTCCTCCTAACTTGCAATAGATCCAATGCAAGTTAGGACGAGTTACTCATCCTAACTCGAGATAGGATTAATCCTAGCGTTTCGTGAAATCGGCCGCTGTACCCATCCTAACAGATCCAAACAAAACCTGGTGTTGGAGTTTAACTGGATGGGGATTGCTAGATTCCTGCTGTGTTCTAACCCACTAACCTCCTACGGTAGTGTGGACATTTGTATTGAAATTGATAGATTCGGCAAGTTCAACACATTAATTTACCGTGATAGGTCCATGTTTGTCGATGACTGGCCCGTGTGCTGATGGTGTGTCCTGTATCAATCAAGGATCTGGGGGTCACATCTGTGGAGCATGTCCGGCTGGCTTCACTCAGGACGGGGATGGCTGCGCAGATATCAACGAGGTTAGTTAAACACAAATATGGCAAGTTTGGCATCTTGAATTTTTACGAATACTAAATTCAATTCTTTGTGGATCTTCACCTCAGGATTGTTACTGTTGGACATGTTTATCGATGAAAACTTTAAACGGGCATAACTCGGAATGTCCGATTGAAGTCCAACGAACAGTACTGTAAAGAAGAATTTTATTTTATTTCTCGTTTGCTTTGTTAGTGCGACCTTGCCAATCCGTGCCAATTCCCCTGCGTCAACTTGTCTCCAGGCTACGAATGCACGGGATGTCCGCCAGGTTACCTTGGCAATACACCTCACGGGATCGGCGTGGAACACGCACAAGCTCATCAACAGGTTTAGTAAACGGGATATCGGCGGGGCCCGGGCCCCTTAAACTGCAAGGGAAACGGCCGGCCTTGCTGGACCCATTTAGACAGGGTTCCGTGTGTCTGGGGGATCCTTCGTGGCCCGCCTCCCACGGAATTCTCCTGGAAAACTGCCTAGAATCAATCTATCGTTACAGTTCTTTCATTCTTTTGAAACGTTCTCATTCTTTTCCTTTGTGATAATTGTTCCTTCTGACTCCAAGTTTTTATATTCTCCACAGTTCACTTGATTGTTTTTTATTACTGTCTGAGGTATTTATGAATACAAATGATCAACTCCACAATTGACGGGTTTCGTTGTTGCAGGTGTGTGACGATATTAACGAGTGTGTAGTCGACAATGGCGGATGCGACACAAACGCGGGATGTGTTAACACACCGGTAAGTTGGCAGAGAAATATCCCCCCCCCCCCCCACATCTTATATCTTTGGTAATTAAACCAAGGATACCTCAAAAACGCTCTAGGCATTGTAGCTCGTAAGCCTGAAAAAACCTGTAGAGAGAAGACAATGTGAAGTAGGTACAGTTTTAGAGGTGGGGTTCGAACCAGGGTCACAGCGGTGGAAGGCGAGGAAAGAACCGCTACGCCAACCTGACTCCCATCAGAAATATTCTGACTGATGTCTTAACTCGCTTCGTTCGCAGGGCAGTTATCATTGCGGGTTTTGCCCGCCCGGTTACCTTGGCAACGGTAAGATCGGCTGCAGCCCTGGCGACTACTGCTTGCTGGGTGTGGCCAATTGTCACGAGAATGCGACGTGTGTCACGACGGGAGCGGGTATGTACGTTTGCGAGGTGAGTTGGCATTTATTTAAAAATGGCTGCCATTTTATTCTACCTATATTTTCTCGAAGGACAAATTTCACGCTTGTATCATCAAAGGCACAATTCCGCCAAATATTTCCCCAATCTCCCCCACTATGTCCATTTGGTAACGAAAAGAGAAGTATTTCGGAAATTAATATCATGTTTTGTGATTTGTTTGTTTGTTTGTGTTAGTGTGACAGTGGTTGGGCTGGCAACGGTGTTTATTGCGGTGTGGATACCGATCTCGACGGCCGGCCGGAATTATCACTCCTGTGCAGCGACGCGTCGTGCAAAGCGGTGAGTTGATGGCTTTTTGTCTCTTTCCACATTATGCCCAAAATGGTCTCAATGGACACAATTTGCCTCGGAATACACGTTGATCAAGTACATCATATTAATAGGGGCGTACTCTCCGAGTTGTGGGTCAAATGTCTTGTTTTACGAATCACTGTAAGTGGTGTGAAAATATGCGACATGTAAAAAGGAGTCAGTTTGTTGAGCTTTTTTAGACTTGACTCTCGGAAGAATGAACCCAATTATTAGACAAGCATATTATGTGACCATTGCCCAGCAGGTGCACTGCACAATTTACCTTAGTGTGTAGCTGTCCCATAGGCTGTGTTCTACAGCATTCTAGACGGATTAGCGGGTCGCGGCTTTACCCGCTCCCTGGGTCTAGGGTTAAAAGCCTCAATTACACTTTCTTCTTTGTGTGGGGTTTTTTCCCAGGATAATTGTCCCCAGCATCCCAATAGCGGGCAGGAGGATAGTGACGGTGATTCCATCGGTGATATCTGTGATGATGATGACGATAATGACAGCATCTTTGACACAAAGGTAACTATTTTTAAAAACTTGATTCGGACAAAATTAAATATCAAATCAACACGATTGTTCACCCGACTTTTACCGATTGAAATGACATTTGGTCGTATAATTGGTCGAAATGAGAAACCCTGAAACCATTTTTTTGTTTGTTTTGTGATTTGACTCGCTAGTTGGTTTTTTTAAACGGTTTAGCAAACTTTGGACAAATTAGCATGACCTCCGAACTTGAAACACTAAAAGTTTAGCACCTAGAAGTCCAAGTTGTGCATAATTTTGAAGCTCTTTGAATGCATGGTCTCCATTTCATAAAATGAAATTAAAATGGTAGAGTTAAAGGCTCGGGAAAATACGTAACAAAATTACCTTTTACCAAATTAATAGTTTAGATTTTTTTCTTCGGAATGTACAGCATTAATTAACAGAGATAAACGTCATTTAGCGGTCAAGAACTCGTGTTTAGATTTCAAGCACTTTTGATGCTCCAAACGAACAAAGTGAACAAAAGTCGACCCGATATTTTTATGTTTTTATTATTTTGTGCGCCCAGGATAACTGCCAGTACGAGCCAAATCTCACGCAAGACGATACGGATAGTGACGGGTTCGGTGATGTGTGTGATAATTGCCCCCTCAATAAAACATCCGACCAGGCAGACAATGACGGCGATGGGATCGGTGATGCATGTGATCCTGATGACGATAACGACGGTAGGTTTATACCGGGGGACATTATTCTTAAAACACTGTTGGTTCGGGTGGTGTATGTCATCCTGACGACAATAACAATAGTGTTTATGTATCAGGGGACATTATACTTTGATGCACTTTTGCCGTGTAGATTTGCTAAGCTATAAATCTGCCAGTATAAAATTGTCAGTATCTTTGTTCAAGGGCGCTAGTCAGAAGTCCAATTTTTTTGTTCACTTTGAAATGTATACAAATTTACCTAGTCGGTTTCCCTTGTGTAATTTTCCTCCCCAGGTTTGAACGATGTTGATGACAATTGTCCGTTTGTTGCTAACGTTGGCCAAGCTGATTCAGACATGGATGCTGTGGGTGACGCCTGTGACAATTGCCCCGACGATTCCAACGCCGATCAGCGTGACACGGACAGGAACGGATACGGTGACGCATGCGATGTCATCGGAGGCACTAACAAAGACATGTACAAAAAAAAGAGATAGTTTTTGTATTTAAAAACAACAACGAAAGGTTTAAAATATTGGCTCACGCATCAAGCTGGAATTGATCTTACACCTCATAGGTCCGACGCCTCATAAGTTCGAACAATTAAATTTACGTTTTTGTTTGACGTCGGACTTATAATGTGTTGGACTTATGAGGCGTCAGAACTATGAGACCGACTACTATAAGTCCGACGCTTCAAGAATATGACGCCTTATGATTCCAAAATTTCGGACTTATGAAGGGTGAGACTTTTGAGGCGTCGGACTTATGAGGCGTTGGACTTATGAGTCTCGGACTTATGAGGTCTCGGACTTACGATACGGCTCCAACTATAGCCTTCCGAGAGGTGATTCATGGAGCATATTAAATTTTGCCTCAGCATCGCAAAGAGGGCAAGAGGATAGGTAGTCGATATTAGCTCCTTAACCCTAACCCTGCTCTGGCAGGCATCTGTGGTGACTGCTTGACCTTGCTGCACTCTGCACACAAGTCAATGTGACCACAGATGCACTGTGCTGGGTCTGGCAGGGTTTCTAGCCAAAATACCCTGGAGGGTTAGGGTTAAGGTATTGGATGTTGACAAACTTGTTTCCAAAAGCGAAGCCAAGGGAACTATAGTTTGTCAACTTGCAATACCGAGGGGAGTTAATATCGACTACCCACCTAAAACAAACCATGGTTAGTAATAGTATACTACATCACTGGCAGCAGTCTATATTCGTTTCAGGGATGGAGACGGCATTTCAGATCTTGATGATAACTGTGTCAGCATCCCCAATGCAGATCAGACGGACACTGACGCTGACGGTGCTGGTAAGTCTAAAATTTAATAACATTTTGGGGGCAGTGTAAGCTCAAGTTTGTGTACAAATCAGTTGAAATTTAACTGTTACATTATCTCATTCCAGGTGACCCGTGTGACAATGACAAAGACGGCGATGGCATCTTAGATGACAATGACAATTGTCCCTTTGTTTCCAACAGCGGACAAGAAGACACGAATGGTGAGTATGTGGACTGCCACTTTAACTAGTTCGCGCCGGAGGACGTATATACACGCAAAGTTTTTCCCAGATTCAAAACGGATGACGCATAAACACGCCACGAGCAAGGCCGAAAATGTCTGTCAGCAGCGAGCAAGGCCGGAAATGCGTGGGTGTGCTTCCCGGTACCATCGGCCTGAGCCCGCCTCGGATCGAGTTTTGTTAAAATTAATCCCGCGCCTCGGCACGGCGAATGTTCGATAATCCCAGCGCGAACTGGTTAATTGACTGCGGAAGCTACGCTATAAGTGTAAGCCGCGGACTTATGCACTGTCGCTAAAACTTTAGTAAAACTATCGTAAGCGAAATGTTGCACAGCAATAAAAGTTGTGCAATAAATTGTGGCGTAAGAGACTTGCACAATTGCGTACGGTTTTCTGAAATCGGATATTGCTTTGTCTACACCAAACCATCTTGATATCTGGTGTTACTCTGATACGTGGAACGTAACCATCTACAACTCTTTCTGTGTTTGCAGGTAATAATTTGGGAGATGTTTGCGAGACAGACTACGACGGCGATGGCACGGTGAATAGCGATGACATCTGTCCTAACAGCAACCGTTACCAAGCAACCGATTTCTCCAAAGGTTTCATTTCCGTGGAGCTATACCCTGGTCTGGTGAACGGGACCAGCCCTGTTTGGAGGATGACGGGCAACGTAAGCTTATCAATGTAGTGGTGCGCTATTAACCAGTTCACATCAGGATTAATTTGGCATTGACTGGGCCCAGACGCGGGATTGTTTTTCACGAACCTCGATCTAAGCATCTGTGGGTAGCACACCCTGATGTTTCCAGCCTTGAGCGCATCAAGCCGGTCGCTGACAGATATTTTTCGTTCAACACAAGAACACAAAGATGCCCAGTTTTTAAAAGATAGTTGTGTGGATGTTGATATCTTACTTTTAAATGTTCTTTCCGATTAACATCATTTCGTTCAAAATATGCGTTTTGTAGCCCAATTAGGCGCTTCAGGATGTAATGTTCCTCTAACATAATTCTTGTTTGTTTTAAAAAACTTGTCTTCCTAAAGGGAAAAGATATTCGCGAAATCAACAACACCATCATGCCGTCAATGCTGATTGGCCGGGCATCAATGGCCGCCGTGGATTACACCGGTACCATGTTTGTCAACGGGGACCAGGGAAATAATTACATCGGTTTTGTCTTCGGTTACCAAAGCAACCGGAAATTCTACGTCGTGATGTGGCGGCACGAAAACATGAACAATCCGTCTCGCATGGCTGGTATCAGAGGAATTCAGATTAAAGTAGGTCCTGTAGATTCTGAAAATTTGTTTCTTATACAAAATTCAACTTTTTTTGAAAAACACAACACACCAGGGGCCAATTTCATAGAGCCGCTAAGCACAAACATTTGCTTAGCACAAAAAAGTCTTGCTCATTAAAAACAGGTTACCAGCCAAAATTCTACGTGATTTTCATGCTAAGCAAAAAAACAGCTGATTATCAATCAAAACAATAAAGATCACGTGAAAATTTAGTCTGTAACCTTGTTTTTGCCAAGGACAAATTTTCATGCTAAGCAAATTTTTTGTGCTTAGCAGCTCTATGAAATTGGCCCCAGAGGCCACTTTCATAAAACATACAAGCACAAGTATTTGGTTAGCACAGAAAAATCTTGCTTAATAAAAACAGGTTACCACCCAAAACTCCATGCGCTTCTCATGCTGGGCACAAACCACTGAATACCAGTCACAAACAATAAACATTCACCTGAAAATTTGGTTTTTAACCAATTTTTGTTGTTGCCAAGGTAGAATTGGAATCACTGACGACAGGCAGAGTATACTTATCGAAACGTTGATTTCCTTCGGTTCTGTTCATAACCACACAACTCACTAAAAAGATTTACTACATGGTCCTACTGCAAACTACTTATCTTATTACCTCTTCAGAAAGCAAACCTTCAAATCTTATCTTGGTAAATCCGCTCATCGTAACTTTTGTGGTCATAACAGTGTCCCCTTTTCATTTACAGAAAGTGGACTCTGCCACCGGCCCTGGCCAATCACTGGCTAATGCTCTGTACCACTCCTTCACCACAGCCAATCAGGTTGAGTTGCTGTGGCACGATCCATTAATGCAGGGGTGGCAGCATCGGACGTCATACCGGTGGTTTCTGACCCACAGGCCGGACATTGGGCTAATAAGGTATGTGGAAAGATTTGGGTTTTTTATGCGTGTTTGATTAATAATAATAATACATATTTTTTTATCTTTTTTATAAATCTTATTAAGATTTTTTTTATAGTGCTTTTAATTCAGATCAAAGCGCTTTGAATTATTATTACCCCTGATCATTGGACCAATGAAACATTCCAAATACCATCTCAGCTCCCTGGGGAGTATACAGCTCGATGCTGCCATTTCGGTGCAAAGCAGCTAAATTAACCACAATAACCATCTCTGCCCTCATAGGTACCCATTTACTCCTGGGTGGAGAGAAGCAATGAGTGACAAAGTGCCTTGCCCTAGGGCACGCACACCGTAGTCCCAGGCCGGACTCGAACCCACAACCTGCAGCTTTACCTACAGACTGTGAATTCAATGATCCAGACCACGAGGCCGTAGCAGTCATTGGTTTAGACTTTTTCGTGGTATATTTTTTAAACAGTTAACACTACCACTTTTTTACTAGAGTAATTGGGAAAGTAGACAAGATAGTTTGAGAACCATCTTTGTCTTTAAACTAAGTGAAAATGTAGTAAATCTTGAATTTGAGTACCTGTTTTAGTTGTACGTCCTTCATTGCAGGGTTGTCATCAAGCAAGGAGAGGGTACATTGACCGATTCCGGGGACATCTACGATGCCACCTACCTGGGTGGGCGGCTTGGAGTGTTGGTCTATGATCAGAGGGACGTCATATGGTCACGACTCGCCTACAAGTGTGCCGAGAGGTAAGTTAACCGTAGCTGTATTCACATCCCCACATGTCCTCAAATGTCACTACAAATTAAAAAAGGTTCCCAAACGTTCCAGAATGTCTTCAAAGGTCCCCGAATGTCCTCGATGGTTTACGGAGGTTTGCGGAGGTCCCTAAATGTCCCTGGGGTCCTGGGATGTCCCCGAATGTCTCTAAAAGTCTCTGAAGGTCTCTAAAAGTCTCCGAAGGTCCGTGAATATCTTTGAAGGTGGTCCCCGAAGGTTGTCCCCGAAGGTTTCTAAAGGTCTCCAGAGGTTCTCGGAGTTCCCCGGAGGTCCTCACAGCTCCCCGCAGCTCAAGCTATAAGTTCCATCAATTATTACAAGTCGTCAACAAGAAACTACATTCAACCAATCGTGTCACTTCATCATATCTTGCCTAAATTTGTACACTGGATCTAAATGGTGATGATATTGTATAATCTTACATGTACCAAGTACATACTTTGAGTTTTGCCCTGCAGTTACATCCACGTTTATCCGTAATACAGGGTCAACCAAGCTCTTCAGTTTGACGGCACAAATGACCACGTCATCCTGCCCACCCTAGACATCTTGGAGATAACCTCTAGTTTCACCCTAGAAGCATGGGTGCACTTTCCTCCAAGTTACCCTGCAACCCCCATGCCTGTCTTATGCACTCTGGATGCAACACTGTGCATGTTCATCGAAAATGGGTGAGGCAATTAACTCAATCTTAACCAGTTCGCGTCGGAGGACATGTATACACTCAATTCAAAACAGATGACGGATAAACACATCTCGAGGAAGGCTAGAAATACTCAATCTTAACCAGTTTGCATCGGAGGACGTGTATGACAGATAATTGGACGACAGATAAACATGCCACAAGCAAGGCCGGAAAAACTGTCGGCAACCGGCTCGCAGTGAGCGAGACCGTAAATATCAGGGTGTGCTACCCACAGATGTCGGCCTGAACCCGTCTCGGAATCCCGCCTGAACCCGTCTCGGAATCCCGCCTCTGGGCTCGGTCAATGTTTAAATAATCCCGCTGTGAACAGGTTAAATACAAATAGACACATTACTGGAAAACCATCTCCTTTTTTTCAATCTCGCCTGAACGTCATATTTACGTATAGCTCGTACAAAAAATAGGGTCATTGCTAAAGGCGAGAATTGTGGTTCGAGAACCTTCCTCCTTTGGAGAGCGATCTCCACGGCACTCAGCAGTAACTTGACCACACTTGTTAGAGGAAACAAATTCCAAATCCACTTTTGGACAAAGCCGTGCGCAATCACAAATAATTGATCGGCATTGATATGATTGACTGATGTAGGTATGTGACAGCCCGGGTAGGTGATCTAGTGATGAATGGTCTGACTGTCCTGCCTGACTCTACGTGGAAACACATTGCAATGAGGTTTGATTCTCAGAGTAAGTACAATATTCCCAGCAATTAATACACCAATTTATTTAACAGCTTTTAAGTTTCCCTACCTAATCCAAACAATAAAGTCTCATTAAAAACTGTCCAGTTACAGACTGTCGTAAATCACGCAATGAAAGGCTTCGGCGCAGAGGTACTGCAACTGTATTTCTGAGAGCTGAACAGAGGTTCTGTGAGTACAAAACATAACAAAATAGTGAGACTTGCGTGGGTATAAACAAGATCTACCGCAAAACTCGCAAAAATCTTTTTTTCTTGATTTTGTCGTCCATGTCCTTTTTATTTTGGGTGGAAAAGTATGATCCAACTTTTCTCCTGCTTGAAATTTCCTGGGTGGAGAGAGGCAATTGTAGCAAAGTGTCTTGCCCAAGAACACAAGCTCTATGTTCCTTGCCAGGGTTTCGAACCCACGTACAACTGTACAGGAGTCAAACACCGTAACCACTGGACCACAGCGCCCCACGTTGCAAATTTGACATTACTTAGGAGTGATGATTTTTTGCGAATTCGCAATGCGTCACAAATTCGGTTGTGTTTTCTAACGAGTTTGAACTGCCCTTCAAATGGCCAATTCGTGACAACAGCATTCTCGTTTCATTTTTGACCACGATTCTATTTTGTATGTTACAATTATCAGATAGTGAATTAAGTGTGTTTGTCAACGGAATCGCTGAAGCTACAGAAGCAAGTGTTGCGACCCCCGTCTGGGTAAGTGTAAGAGTTGCTCTGAGAATGTCCAACCTGGAACAACAGTAGTGAGAGCATTCTATTCATGTAAACTGCGTCATCAATAGTTTTGCTTTTACAAACCGACTTCGCTTGTTGCGCGCTCACTGCATACTTTACACTGACACTTAATGACACGTAATTCATATAGCGTCAAATCCGTCAAATTGAAGATCAACTCAAGACACTTGATAGAATTATTTGGGTTTTCACAAACTGAAACGGAGAAAAATGCTTTAAAAAAGTTTGACGCCGTCCCTATACTTGTGGAGTTACAGAAACATAAAACTAACGACCTTTGAACTGTTTAAAATCAAACTAAGTTTTTGAAGAAAAAAAAGAAAAAAAGACGTACGAATTGTGAAAAACCAAAAATACAGAGAATAGGGTACTAAGTTTTTGCGGTATTAATTCTTACTGCACCAGATTATATGCATGACTGCACAGCAGCCTTTGTCCAGCAGCTGCACTGCACAATGTACCTGAGCGTGCAGCTGTGACACAGGTCGTGTTCTACGGCATTGCACAGCTGACCACAGCATTCCTGATGGATTAGTGGGCCACGGCCACAGACACTCCCCGGCATCCTGGGATTATATAAACAAAAACACAACATTAATTATTCGCAGGCACCCTAATTTGAAAACGCCTCAATGTTAGTTTTATTTCGAACAATATTGGAGTAAATATCACGGTATTTTTTTAAAACACTGTTTCATGATGTGTGTGCCGTGCTTGAAAAGAAGTATTTCTTGAATAGACAATAACTTGAAGACTATCGCTTAATGAGATAAACTTTACTTCCATAGGGGAATGACAGCCAGCTGTATATTGGAAGGAACCAGGACAGTTTCTTCTCAGGAACCATGGATGAGGTATGTTAACGTTATAATCTGTTATTGAAATGTACTCGAGTTTATCATAGCTGTGGTAAAGTCCCCGCAGGGCCTTTGAGTCTTGAGAGACTCCGCAGAGTCTTACGAGTCCCTGCAGGATCTTACAAGTTTCCGTAGGACCTTTGGAGTCCACGCAGGGCCTTAGGAGTCTCCGCAGGGCCTTACGAGTTCCCGCAGGACCTTACGAGTTCCCGCAGGGCCTTACAAGTCCCTGCAGGCCCTTACGAGTCCCCACAAGTCCCCACATTTATTATTGGCAAGTCCTGGCAAGTCCTCAAAAGTTCCGGCAAGTCCTAGTAAGTCATGGCAAGTCCTTGTAATTACCTGGCAAGTCCTCGTAAGTCCCGGCAAGTTCTCGTAAGCCCCGGCAAGTCTTCGTAAGTCCCAGCACTTTCTTGTAGATCTTGGCACGTCCTTGTAAGTCCCAGTAAGTCCCTGGCAAGTCTTCGTAAGTCCTTGTAAGTCCCGGCAAGTCCTCATAAGTCCCGGCAAGTCCTTACGAGTTCTACCTCACAACTCCTCAAGTCCAGTTACAAAGCTATTTGGAGAAACCATGACAAATCCTTCTTTTATTTGCTGCCTTTGAATGACTCATGATTACCTTTTTGACCGGTCTTTTGATGGTCTCGCCTACAATCTTTGCAGGTGCGTATCTGGGGAGTGAGTCTCTCCGATACAGAGATTGAAGAGCACATGCAGCTAGCTAGCCTGGAACGTCAGAAGCATAAAGACCTGCTGGATGCACACTATAACATGGATAATGAACAACAAGGTATGGTAGCCAGGCACAAAAATACCAAAGCAGTGGACATTTGTTTAATGTGTCTGAGTATAAATAGTTCAGCAGATAGGTGATGGTCTTAGATGATACAAGCAGGGAATTTGGCACATAGTCATTATTATTATTATTTATTTCTGGTAATGAAACCAAGGACCCTTCAAAAGCCCAGCACTCCGCACTGTAGCTCGTAAGCCTGAAGAAACCTGTAGAGAGAAGACAATGAGAAGAAGGTACAGTTTTATTAGAGGTGGGAGGAAAACCCCAGAAAGATATCCTGGGGAAAACCCAATCCACATATTAGCCCAGGCCGGATTCGAACCCGGGTCATAGTTGTGTTCTGCTGTGACATGCCTAGGATACTTCTATAATCTGTATGTTCCAATAGTTCGTTATATACTCTTATCGTTTGGGTCCACAGGTTCAAGTATGCTTCTAGATCAAGGCTTGTATTCCCACCACGGTCTGATCATTGGGGACCCAGACTTCATTCCAAGCTTTGTGGATCAGGGCCGCTTCCAGGTGACATACCCAGAGAACCGACGTCGACGGAGACGAAGTTTGGAGGACCACTATAAAGAAAACCACACCGAATTGTAGAGGTAATCTACAAGCGTTGGGAACGTCGCACATTATATGTATTATTTGATGCAATACATATTTTGTCTGTTATATAAATGTTTTCTGCAAAAATACACAGCTCGCTAAATAGCAATACTAAAAGCAATATTTTCCCCAAAAATCAATGTATTTTAAAAATAGATTCAGTTGTTTGAAATGTCCGTCCTTTTATTGCAAAGCTTACAGTTGTTCACAAGATTGTTGTCTGTGTATATTTAGGCAAGAATAGCTGTGTATTCAAATCCATCTACTGATATGGTTTGTTAATGTTATATGCGACTTTAATATTCAAGAAGCATTTCATATTGAATATATATATATTTTATACACATAATCAACTCTATATTTATCAAAATCAACTCTATTGTTAAAAATGACAATTTGTTTGTACATCTATGTTTAATTGCAATGTACCTTCTTTTTAATTAACATTAGTTTGTTAGTGTTTTTTATTCTGGATTTTGAATGGGTGCTAACAATGTAATATATATTTTAAAAGTTATTTGTGGTGGTAAACTTTGGCGGTAAAAATTAAAAAGTTTTTAAACAGTTGAGATTTTGGTAATAGTCTTATTTATTTACAAACAGGTTCTTTTTTGGACTTGGTCAATTTTTTGGACTTAGTCTTTATTTTAGAGATGGTCCATTTGTTTACAAACAGATAGTATATTTTTTGGACTTAGTTTATTTTTTGGACTTGGTCTTTATTTTGGAGATGGTTGGTTTGTTTACAAACAGATAGTATATATTTTGGAGATGGTTGGTTTGTTTACAAACAGATAGTCTATTTTATGGATGGTAATGGTCAACCTTAGGTTTATATATAATGTTTGAGAGCCTTTTTTTCCAAGAGCCAGATAGCTCAATGAGATAAACTCAGGACTGGAGTGCGGAGGATCCTGGGTTCAAACCCAGGCGGTGCCATCCTTATAACTTGAAAAAGGAAAAAGGATAAATAAAAATGGGTCGTTGAAGGATTGTAGTGCGGAGGGTGCTTGGTTAAAGCGCAGACAGAGGGTCGTCAGGAAAAGCGGAGGGCGGGACAAGATGAGGGGGTCCTGGGCAGGGCAAGACGAGGCAAGATGAGGGGGTCCTGGGCAGGGCAAGATGAGGCAAGATGAGGGGGTCCTGGGCAGGGCAAGATGAGGGGGTCCTGGGCAAGGCAAGACGAGGCAAGACGAGGGGGTCCTGGGCAGGGCAAGATGAGGGGGTCCTGGGCAAGGCAAGATGAGGGGGTCCTGGGCAGGGCAAGACGAGGGGGTGCAGGACGAGAAAGGGGGAGGAGCCCCGGGGGGGGAGGGAGGTCCGAAATATAGGCTATCTCATAATCCCCTAATTTTTGTAAAAATTTGGGCATATGTTTCCCTCCCCTGGGTGGGATTCCCAAAAGTTTTAGAGTTACACTCTGAAAAAAACTTCAAAGAACATAAAAATACATGCCATGGTAGAACAATTTATTTATGCAATTTGTAAAAAAAAGACAGCATCAAGACATAGTGTACAAACAGTTCATTAAAAGTTTCACTTATTAAAGGTTTTACAATAATACTGCAATTTCAACTGACTCTGAATAAAAATGTACTTTTAAAAGTTAGGAAAAATTGAGAATTTTTTTTTGGGGGAAAAAAAAAATTGTAAGGGGATATAAACTTGCTTTTTTATCTAAATTGGGCCAGATTCAATTTTTCGGGGGAAAAAAATGTAATTTGTAAATTGATTTTACTGAAAATATTTAATTTGTAAGGGTTAACCTTGCTTTTTTTAATCAAATTTGAGCAACCTTTTCAGTAAAAAATGTGTTGGGAGTTAAAGGTAGGATACACAACCATTTGCAGATTAAAAAAACAAACTACTTTATTAGGAAATAAACACCAAATAACATAAGAACCACTGACCGGCTCAACTCAATTTTTTTTCCGAGTTGCAGTCAGAGAAATTTTAGCAATGTGTCTTTATGACCAAGAAATATAATCGGCATTTAGGGGGAATCTGACCGAGGACTTTTAAGAGTAGAGGCTTAGATCAATAATATACCATGGAATGATCGCTAAAAATGTTCCAAAAAACAATACCTATTTTGCACGACACAATGTTACCTAATTATAATATTTTTATAAAAACATTAAAGAAAAAAAACAATCGTTTTGGTATTTACATTTTAGAAGGAAAAAAAGGTCTTTATTACAACACTTTAATACAACACCTTAATACAAAACGTCTAAAGACATTCGCCATTGTCATTATTATATAACCGTGCACTAAAAATTGTTTCATATATTCAAAAAAATTTCAGTTTTACAGTTCACAACATTCGTATTTTGGAATCTACACCCTTCTATTTGCCAAATTCATGTGCTGCATTGATGGATATACATAAATTGGAACATTTTAGCGATCACCCCATGGTCTATCATGATAACTGTCTACTGATACGACCTTATATCCTCGACACGGAAGTCTCCCGGTGTAGACACTGGACGGTGGTGTCTGCGGGACATCTGGCAGCTCGTAGGATCGTCTGTGGCTTGTCGGTAGGGTCCCCCCTCGGCAGCAACAAATGCGTCTTATGTACGGCGCCAACGCAGAGCAAACCTCCTCACGTCGGGCACAAAACATGACAAAGACGACCACTCCCTGGAATTACAAAGGATAAGTTATAATAAAGGCCGAGTCAACAAGAATTTCCCTCAACTTAAAGGTAGTATACACCAACTACTGAATTACCTTAATACTTGTAAGTGAATAACAGTCTCAAGCATCCTGTGAAATCACGGTACCTGATGTGATGTGGTTTTCCAGAAAAGTGGAATTTCAAAACAGTTGCCGGCCGGCAATCGTAAAAACCCGACTATTTTCAAACACAAAGTCAAGGATCTAGACTGCAAGAACAGCACTTTTTTCCTTGTTTTTCCAGCTTCTATAAACACCAAACGGTTCAGCGTCACAATATTTGCTATAAATTATGAATCCCCTAACCCATCCATTTATGAAAATTACAGCAAAAACAAATGGTGTATACTACCTTTGACAAAACTATTAAAATAATTTAGTTGCTACAGAATTTGTTCTGCTATTTATTCAAAGTGTGCATTTCAATGACTTTAAACACGATTTTCTCTCTTCTCTTCAATGGTCGTTACTAAACTTGTCGTATCAACATGGGGTTTACACAAAATTTAAGCTTAAAGTGTCCTTCCAATAAAAAATACAACAAACTCAAAGGGTGCCACGGTCAACTTGAGACAAATTTTGTTCCATCGCATCACAAATTAGTTTTAACTAGTTTACACCGGGAATATTTTGACATGGACCGGGCCCAGGCGTGGGATTTTTGTTCACGAACGTCAATCCGAGACGGGTTCAGGCCGGCATCTGTGGGTAACACACCCTGATATTTCCGGCTTTACTTGTGACGTGTTCATCCGTTATCCGTTTTGAATCAAGAAAAACTTTCCGTGTATACACGGCATCCGACACAAACTGGTTGAACATAACAGTTCATTTCTGTTCAATAACGCTCTCTGAAAAAGCTTTCGGGAGCTGAAGAAAGTTGGTTCAGAGGAGGGAGGCAAAGCGGCAGAAGAATCCTTACCTGCAGTGAGTTGGCGAGGCCGAAGACTAGCTGGAAGGCAAACGTCGCCCGATCGATCGCCAGGAACCCAAAACACCAGGTCAAGCCCATGAGGGTGGTGATTCCCACGGCATTCTGGAAGCGTTTGGAGATTTGCTGGGAGCGGGACGTCTCCTTGACCTTCAGGATACTGCGCATGACCAAGACGAAGGTGATGGTGTTGTGAACGAGGATGAGACCGATGGGAGCAAGAAGGCCGAGGTACAACACGAGGTTTAGCTTCAGGAAACAACTGGCGAAAAAAAGTAGAGATTGGGGGTTACGATTAATATCAAAGATATTTAGATTTTGTGTAAACAAAATTATAATTATTCTTCATAAATGCAAGTCATTCTGGCAAATTGAGACAGAACTGGGCAGATGTCTCGTCAAATTTACGGATTGCGGTTGTCAGGAAAGTGAATAAAATTCTCCTCACAGTACTGTTTGTTTCACTTCAATTGGACATTCCATTGACGAGTTATGCCCGTTTAAAGTTCACATTTTATAGACATGTCAAACAGTGAAAAGAGGTATATTATACGATTACAAAAGAGGTATATTATACGATTACGAAAGAGGTATATTATACGATTACGAAAGAGGTATATTATACGATTACAAAAGAGGTATATTATACGATTACAAAAGAGGTATATTATACGATTACGAAAGAGGTATATTATACGATTACGAAAGAGGTATATTATACGATTACGAAAGAGGTATATTATACGATTACGAAAGAGGTATATTATACGATTACGAAAGAGGTATATTATACGATTACGAAAGAGGTATATTATACGATTACGAAAGAGGTATATTATACGATTACGAAAGAGGTATATTATACGATTACGAAAGAGGTATATTATACGATTACGAAAGAGGTATATTATACGATTACGAAAGAGGTATATTATACGATTACGAAAGAGGTATATTATACGATTACGAAAGAGGTATATTTTACGATTACGAAAGAGGTATATTTTACGATTACGAAAGAGGTATATTTTACGATTACGAAAGAGGTATATTTTACGATTACGAAAGAGGTATATTTTACGATTACGAAAGAGGTATATTTTACGATTACGAAAGAGGTATATTATACGATTACGAAAGAGGTATATTTTACGATTACGAAAGAGGTATATTATACGATTACGAAAGAGGTATATTATACGATTACGAAAGAGGTATATTATACGATTACGAAAGAGGTATATTATACGATTACGAAAGAGGTATATTATACGATTACGAAAGAGGTATATTATACGATTACGAAAGAGGTATATTATACGATTACGAAAGAGGTATATTATACGATTACGAAAGAGGTATATTATACGATTACGAAAGAGGTATATTATACGATTACGAAAGAGGTATATTATACGATTACGAAAGAGGTATATTATACGATTACGAAAGAGGTATATTATACGATTACGAAAGAGGTATATTATACGATTACGAAAGAGGTATATTATACGATTACGAAAGAGGTATATTATACGATTACGAAAGAGGTATATTATACGATTACGAAAGAGGTATATTATACGATTACGAAAGAGGTATATTATACGATTACGAAAGAGGTATATTATACGATTACGAAAGAGGTATATTATACGATTACGAAAGAGGTATATTATACGATTACGAAAGAGGTATATTATACGATTACGAAAGAGGTATATTATACGATTACGAAAGAGGTATATATACGATTACGAAAGAAGAGGTATATATACGAACCGTTATACGATTACTCAACCGTTATACGATTACTCAACCGTTATACGATTACTCAACCGTTATACGATTACTCAACCGTTATACGATTACTCAACCGTTATACGATTACTCAACCGTTATACGATTACTCAACCGTTATACGATTACTCAACCGTTATACGATTACTCAACCGTTATACGATTACTCAACCGTTATACGATTACTCAACCGTTATACGATTACTCAACCGTTATACGATTACTCAACCGTTATACGATTACTCAACCGTTATACGATTACTGAACCGTTATACGATTACTGAACCGTTATACGATTACTGAACCGTTATACGATTACTGAACCGTTATACGATTACTCAACCGTTATACGATTACTCAACCGTTATACGATTACTGAACCGTTATACGATTACTGAACCGTTATACGATTACTCAACCGTTATACGATTACTCAACCGTTATACGATTACTGAACCGTTATACGATTACTGAACCGTTATACGATTACTGAACCGTTATACGATTACTCAACCGTTATACGATTACTCAACCGTTATACGATTACTCAACCGTTATACGATTACTCAACCGTTATACGATTACGAAAGAGGTATATACGATTACGAAAGAGGTATATACGATTACTGAAGAGGTATATACGATTACTGAAGAGGTATATACGATTACTGAAGAGGTATACGATTACGAAAAAGGTATACGATTACGAAAAAGGTATACGATTACGAAAAAGGTATACGATTACGAAAGAGGTATACCATTACTGAAGAGGTATACGATTACTGAAGAGGTATACAATTACTGAAGAGGTATACAATTACGAAAGAGGTATACGATTACGAAAGAGGTATACGATTACGAAATAGGTATACGATTACGAAAGAGGTATACGATTACAAAAGGGGTATACGATTACGAAAAAGGTATACGATTACTGAAGAGGTATACGATTACGAAAGAGGTATACGATTACGAAAAGGTATACGATTACGAAAAAGGTATACGATTACGAAAGCGGTATACGATTACTGAAGAGGTATACGATTACTGAATAGGTATACAAAGTAAAGAGATATATAACACTGAAGAGATATATAACATTAAACACATAACACTGAACATTTAGAGCACTTGAGTCTATTAAGACCTGTATACAGTGAAATGCCGCTAAACAACATTTTGCACAGTCGGAGTATGTCATAATAAAGATATTTGGATATAGGGCCATAACAGATTTGTCTTTAAAGAAATACAAGTAGAATAACAATAACAATTTTCATAATAGCTGCTTCATCTGTCGTATGCTCTTAGATTTGCAGCTCTGTCGAGGCGAGTCAAGCCAATATGTCATCGTCGAGGTCAATCAAGGTATTACAGTGAGTAATACCTTGCAGTAGGAGTCATAGGCGTTGACGAGGTTATCTGGATGCAGAGGCTGGAGACTAGCTGAAGTAGATCTTCACATTCGTCATCCCGGCAGGGGACGTAGGCCTTGCGCACTTCACGGGAGATGTTCTTCTTGGCCCCAGTGAGTAATACCTTGCAGTCATAGGCGTTACCGAGGTCATCTGGATGCAGAGGCTGGAGACCAGCTGAAGTAGATCTTCACATTCGTCATCCCAGCAGGAGACGTAGGCCTTGCGCACTTCACGGGAGATGTTCTTCTTGGCAGCAGTGAATAATACCTTGCAGTAGGAGTCATAGGCGTTACCGAGGTCATCTGGATGCAGAGGCTGGAGACCAGCTGAAGTAGATCTTCACATTCGTCATCCCAGCAGGAGACGTAGGCCTTGCGCACTTCACGGGAGATGTTCCTCTTGGCAGCAGTAGAAGTCATAGGCGTTGTCGAGGTTATCTGGGGCCAATTTCACGGAGCTGCTAAGCACAAAAATTTGCTTAGCACAAAAACGTCTTGCTCATTAAAAACAAGTTATCAGCCAAAATTCTACGTGTTTTTTATGCTAAGCAAAAAAACATCTGATTATCAATCAAAAACATTAAAGATCATGTGAACATTTGGTCTGTAACCTTGTTTTTACCAAGGACAAATTTTCATGCTAAGCAAATTTGTGTGCTTAGCAGCTCCGTGAAATTGGCCCCTGGATGCAGAGGCTGGAGACCAGCTGAAGTAGATCTTCACATTCGTCATCTCGGCAGGGGACGTAGGCCTTGCGCACTTCACGGGAGATGTTCTTCTTGGCAGCAGTGAATAATACCTTGCAGTCATAGGCGTTGTCAAGGTTATCTGGATGCAGAGGCTGGAGACCAGCTGAAGTAGATCTTCACATTCGTCATCCCAGCAGGGGACATAGGCCTTGCGCACTTCACGGGAGATGTTCTTCTTGGTGGCAGTGAGTAATACTTTGCAGTAGGAGTCATAGGCGCTGTCGAGGTTATCTGGATGCAGAGGCTGGAGACCAGCTGAAGTAGATCTTCACATTCGTCATCCCGGCAGGGGACATAGGCCTTGCGCACTTCACGGGAAATGTTCTTCTTGGTGGCAGTGAGTAATACTTTGCAGTAGGAGTCATAGGCGCTGTCAAGGCTATCTGGATGCAGAGGCTGGAGACCAGCTGAAGTAGATCTTCACATTCGTCATCCCGGCAGGGGACATAGGCCTTGCGCACTTCACGAGAGATGTTCCTCTTGGCAGCAGTAGGAGTCATAGGCGCTGTCGAGGTTATCTGGATGCAGAGGCTGGAGACCAGCTGAAGTAGATCTTCACATTCGTCATCCCGGCAGGGGACATAGGCCTTGCGCACTTCACGGGAAATGTTCTTCTTGGTGGCAGTGAGTAATACTTTGCAGTAGGAGTCATAGGCGCTGTCAAGGCTATCTGGATGCAGAGGCTGGAGACCAGCTGAAGTAGATCTTCACATTCGTCATCCCGGCAGGGGACATAGGCCTTGCGCACTTCACGAGAGATGTTCCTCTTGGCAGCAGTAGGAGTCATAGGCGTTGTCAAGGTTATCTGGATGCAGAGGCTGGAGACCAGCTGAAGTAGATCTTCACATTCGTCATCGTAGCAGGAAACGTAGACCTTGCGCACTTCACGGGAGATGTTCTTTTTGGCAGCAGTGAATAATACCTTGCAGTCATAGGCATTGCCGAGGTTATCTGGATGCAGAGGCTGGAAACCAGCTGAAGTAGATCTACACATTCGTCATCCCGGCAGGGGACATAGGCCTTGCGCACTTCACGAGAGATGTTCCTCTTGGCAGCAGTAGGAGTCATAGGCGTTGTCAAGGTTATCTGGATGCAGAGGCTGGAGACCAGCTGAAGTAGATCTTCACATTCGTCATCGTAGCAGGAAACGTAGACCTTGCGCACTTCATGGAAGATGTTCTTCTTGGCAGCAGTGAATAATACCTTGCAGTCATAGGCATTGCCGAGGTTATCTGGATGCAGAGGCTGGAGACCAGCTGAAGTAGATCTTTACATCACTCATCCCGGCAGAGACGTAGGCCTTGTGCACTTTACAGGGTATGTTCTTCTTAACGGCAGTAGGAGTCATGGGCGTTCTCTAGATTATCTGGATGCAGAGGCGGGATACCAGCTGCTGCTACTAAGTTCCATCTTTCGACGTCCTTCCCTTCCACAAGCTGGAACAACGTTGGAATGGTCATCAGCGACGGTCGGTGGGGTGACCTGGTTGCCATTGCTCGTTATTTCACCTATAGTTTTGTTCTGCGATGGCTTTATTGGCAAATATCTTTATCATGACATACTCCGTGTGTCAAACTCTGGCAAAAAGTTTTAGATAACTCACCCCATGTATCGAGGCGTATCTTCCGGGAACACCTTCACCGTAATGACGTATATGTTCCTAGCCTCAATTGCCATCCACATCATAGTAGACAGAGTCAAGTAGTGGAGTAAAGCAGCCACGAACACACAACCGCTACCGGAACCCTTTATCAATGTCAAAAATAAATAAAATAGGATTATATGAAATACATGACATGTGCCAGACATTTGTTACATCGGATCATATGTGACCTGTTCCCACAAAACCAGACATAAGTGGTTTGTTTTGTTTAGTGAGATATGGTTATTTCCATTTAGTACACATCCTTAGCTTTCATTTGGTACCAAAACCACCTTTATACCATACACACTTCCAATATTATGAGGATTTTAAGACTGCGTGTACACGCGATTATATGGGAATCTCGAGTTAAATGCCTTTTTGAGTTAAACAACCAAAATTGTACTTTCTCATCAATAAAATTGATTTTGTTTAACTGAGGGTTCAAGTATACATACATGTATTAAAGAATACAAAAATAAAAAATAAATAAAAACTATGTCCGCCAGATTTGTTCTTCATTTCAACTTTGACGACCTATATCTCGAAATAGCCTGTGCGACTTATGCCGGGTTTCGTAGAAGTGGGTCACATATTTGTCAACATATCCCTGTTTATCTACAATAACCTTACAAAAATACGGTTCTACTTTGTGTTCAGTTAGCACTTGGTTTTTACAATAAATCTTGCACGACAAAAAGATGTAAAAGAGACAAGGCATCCCCTCTTACATCTAAGTACTGAATTTGTCACGCCACGTCAAATTTCTCAGGGAAACCAAAGTCCGAATGGTACAAAATTTGCCCAAATACGGCCGGCAGTCGTTGGGGGAAAACCTGACTTTTTTTCAAACACTGCCCCCCAATTGTTAAAGTTAGTTTGTCGCCATTTTATTTGCAATACGGTTTAACACATCGGTGAATGGGTGCCAACCCAACTAGTCTGATTTCCTTCCCTGATGTCTATTAATTGCTGCATTTCGTTCAAAGGAAGTCGAGAAACCAGACTACAAGATCAGAAGTTGCATGCAAAAAGCGAGCGCTGGTTAAAATGTGCATGCAACAATGGATATTGTGGGCCGCTAGAGTGTTTGGAAGTATTGTAGGTTGTCTAGAACAAAACTGTGTCTTCAAAACGTTACTGTCGACTAAAAAGTGGAATCTAAGAATAATAAAATACAACATGACAATTAAACTGGCATCACAGTGAATCGAGAGACAAGTGCGGTGTGGTGTTACAACCAATATCACTTACCGTCAGTTTCCGATATCTTGTTCACAATGCTTCCCGGAAGTTGAACAGATGCCATCAGATCAATTTTCTTATGGGATCGCGTCGCTCTCAAAAGTCTCTACTCGAGTGCAATGCAGTGAGCCCTCGTGTGGCGACAATGGTCCAGGCTGTCGCACGGACGCAAAGCTGAAACGGTCACCGTCCGGCGCTGGGTTCCGATATATTGTTCACAATGCTTCCCGGAAGTTGAACAAATGCCATCAGATCAATGTTCTGTGGGATCGCGTCGCTCTCGACTCAGGTGCCATGCAGTGAGCCCTCGTGTGGCAACAATGGTCCAGGCTGTCGCACGGACGCAAAAATGAAACCGTCACCATCCGGCGCTGGGTTCAGACTAACTGCTTCAAAGCGGATGGCCTCCTCCCGTATCTTGACCTGCCCTTCTTGAACGAGAGAGTCATCCACACTTGAACGTCCACGGATCGAACGATATCCGACGAGGAGATCAAAGCTGCAGGAATTACACAAGGAACAGTTAAAATCAGAGTCTAGTTTCCAGACCAAATAATTCAGACTATTTATAATGGTCCAATAGCCGCCAATGTCACGTGACCAAAACTGTAGGAATTGCTTCAGTTTCCAAAAATGTTGGGAGTTTACCAAATACGTTCCATTGGCAAAGTTTAAACTGGGAATTGATAAAGTACAAACATTTCTTAACGAAAGAGTAATTAAAAATGTATTCAAAACTGACTAACAATTTGAGTGCCAGGGCACATAATTAACCAGTTCGCGCCGGATTTATTTTGAAATGGACCGGGCCCAGGCGCCAGATTGTTTTTTTGCGTAACTCGATTCAAGACCGGTTCAGGCTGGCATCTGTGGGTAGCACACTCATTTTGTCCAGCTTCGCTCGTCGCAAACCGGTCGCTGACAGATATTTTCAGCCTTGCTCATGACTTGTTTATCCGTCATCCATTTTGAATCCTGATTTGGTTTGTTGTGTATACACGGCATGCGACGCGAACTTGTTAAGAGTTTTTACCAAAGGGGTCTGATGATATTATCGACTAATACATGCACCTACCGTTCCTGGTCGTCAATGGGCATCTCTGAACAGACTCGGCTAATAAACCTTCGGACGTCACAGGACACATCAGTTCATCCACAGATTCCGACGTACACTGACCTGTAGTTAGTCACACAAAATACACGATTCTCAAAATCTAAGCGATTAGTTATCAAAACCAACAGAGTTGTAATGACTCAAGTCCGACTCAAGTCACAATTTTCAGCGAAAATCAACGTTTGTCGGCCGGCAATTGTTTGAAAATTGAAAACCACATCACATTAGATGCTGTGATTTCACAGGATGCTGTTTTCTTGTTTATTTCGCGATCGACGTCCGGCAATCATGATTTTTTGTTGTATACAATTCAATTGTTTTTTAACAATTACAGAATATCTAGCGCAATCATTTTGCTGGATGCCTACAATCGTTATTTACTTTTAAATAAGTAACATTTTCTTAATAATTCGGTAGTAAAATTTTCGATATCTGCAAATGGTGTATCCTACCTTTAAGCCATTTGGAAAATATTGAAAGTAAGGCTAGAATGCCAAAATAGTCTGACACCATTCCGTTCAGCAGTTCACAATATATAAAATACATTCATTTCAGGGTACATGACCAAAATGGCTTCCTCGTAAATAAAGTTCGAGGAGAAACTTACTTCTGGAACAATTCAATCCTTGATATTCCTGAAGACAGATACAGAAGTACGCAGTAAAGAATGGACTTATTTTGTGAGTAGGATCCGCCATTCAGACAGGGATTAGGGGAGCAATAATCCCTACTACCAATATCTGTAAAAAAAACATGAAATGTGAGGGGTTCTGGCAACATGAGACCGAATTGGGCAGAGGTTGAAATGAGGGTTCTAATGTATTATAAAAAGAGGATAAATTTCCCCTCACAACGGTTTTTAAAACTATTTCTTTCAGGTCTTCCACTGAGGGGCCCCACTGGAAATAAGTCAAAATACAGTTGTGGGTTATCCCGCCAAATGCTAAATAAATAATCAATAAATAAAATAGAAGGAAGACGACCAACTTACGCTGCTGGGTGTCAGGTTCATCTGTAGCGCCCTCATCGGTGAGCGGGCTTACTGGGGCAGACTTGACTCCGGTATAGTCGCTTTCCCAATGGTTGCCCTAAACAAAAAAGGTTTAACAGACCATGGTAAAACTCTCTTCACTGAAACGTATTTTGTGCAAATTTTCACTATGAACAGCGCACATGAACCTATTTTTATGGAATGCGCGCTATATAAATGTAATTATTATTATTATTATTATTATTATTATTATTAAGTATCTATTTTTGTTTAACTTTATTTTGAGTAAACTACAGTATGTATAGTAATTTTACTACACTAACCTATGAGAATTGAGTAGTATTTTTGTATTAATCATATTTTATATTAATTAATGCCTAGGACAATAAGGTTAGTGTTTCAAAAACATTTCCTGACCGACATTTAATTGGGAAACAATTTTTTTTTACTTGAACTCGATTGGTCCATCATAATCGGGGGCGTTCCAGGTCCCAACAACCAAGCTGTTTAAATTGCCATTGGAGTGTCCCCAGGCGAACTGAAAAAAATATTGACAAGAAACATTTTGATGATGCTTAATTGATAAGGGGTTAGCCTTGCATTCGTACGCAAATTAGGTCGAAATATTATTATGCAACAAAATTGATTTTGTCCGAAAATTATTCAAATGTCCCTAAAATTAATTGATAAGAGGTAAGCCTTGCATTTGTATGCAAATTAGGTCAAAATATGATAATTATGCAAAAAATATCATAATTATGCAAAAAATATCATAATTATGTAAAAAATTAGATTTTGTCCAAAAATTATTTAAATGTCCCTAAATTAATTGATAAGTGGTTAGCTTTGCATTTGTATTTAAATTAGGTCCAAATATGATAATTATGAGAACAAAATATGATAATTATGTAAAAAATTAGATTTTGTCCCAAAATTATTTAACTGTCCCTAAAATTATTTGATAAGTGGTTAGCTTTGCATTTGTATTCAAAATAGGTCCAAATATGATAATTATGAACAAAATATGATAATTTTAAATATGCAACAAATTAGATTTTGTCCCGAAATTATTTAAATGTCCCTAAAAATAATTGATAAGGGGTTAGCCTTGCATTTGTATGCAAATTAGGTCAAAATATGATAATTATGCAAAAATATGATAATTATGTGGGAGAAGGGGGGGCCTAGTAATTTTATGCGCACGTTGAGCAATGATAAAAACCACTTTTTAAAACTGTAGAAAGGTCCTCCAATGCAAACAACCTATTATTTATTCGTTAGAGTACATTATATAATATATCAAAATTTGTTCGGAAAAGAAAATTGAAATTTGGAAAAAAGCATGAACATGTAAAATGCGATTTCTTACATTTGAAACATTGCGGTGGCACGTGAAGGTCTTGCCTTGTTGACTGGAGAACGTTTCTTTGGCAACCTTGTTGTTTTGAGCTCGATTGGCGCGTCGAGCCTGAATGAAAACTCCCATCAACTGGATTTGACCTACTCCACTGATTGTCACTATGGTAACAAAGAAACAATCGGACATTGTTTTATGGAGATATTTACAGAAAGAACATTGCAACGTGACGCTGTTTTCTTCAGTCTTCTTCATATGATATATCATCTTAATGAAGGTCAATCAGTAAAAACATCTCGAAAAGACATCTTGAAGAGAAACATTTCCAATTTTGTTAGGAAATACTTATAGAAAATTATCTCGACTCTCCATAGACTTTGTACACAACTGCTGAAGTAGCATCAGAATACTACATTCTTTCCATATTTAAATACTTTTTAAAGCGAATAAGGGTGTCTACATATTGTCATTATGTCAAACAACAATTTAGAAATACATTTACCTGTTTTGTTTTGTATTAATTCCGTATCCCATTTTAAAACCACTGCTCCAGTTTATTAAAAAATAATTAGGTATCTGTAAACTGTATGCTATATTGATACCATTTCCAAGTTATTGCGAATAAATTGTTCAAGAAAGAACGATTCGTAGGTGAGAATTGTTCGCGGTGCCGTACCCAAAATACACCACGTGTACTCAATAACGCGTTGTCGATAGAGAAGCTACACAAATTTAATGATAATCTAAAACGACATTTTCTTGAAAACTTCAAATTTAAATCATATAAAATGGTACATAAAATAAAAGTAAATTAATTGTATTTCATCCAGTAGCCCTTATTTGTTTTCATCTACAAAAATAAAGTCGATGTTTTCAGATGGAAATGACGAGTCCGTGGCAGTGCAGTTTTGTTTTCGAAAGGCCCTCCATTATCATCATGCGCAGTATAGTACGCGCAAAAAAATTACCTGTGATTTTCCATGGCGTGGCGTCGACTACTCCCTCTACTTTTCTCACGGTGCAGGTCGATAAGTTTTGAAGGAAGTAATAGCAAACATAAATTAGCAAAATTCAGGTATTTAAACGATATTTTTTCGACTTGGGCCCGCTGTACTCGTACCAAACTCCTCCTGCGCCAGACGATATTTTCTGGGATAACACGTCACTCACTTGAACCACGTGGGAATTTTACACGGATTCTCCGAGCCAATGAAACACGAGTTAACCTGCTTTATACTGCAGGTTTGTCCAATGAGCGCTGGTAATAAGTGGAGCGCGCGCGTGTACGACTAGCCTTTAGTCAAGTCGCACAAGCTACCTGGACGTACATTCGCCCTTCGCTAGTCTTTTTTTCGTGCTGCATTTTCGGGGCGCGTCGTGCGTCCTTCCTGGGTGATGTGGGGTACGGTGTAGCTAGACTAATGCGCCTTGACTGAATGCTAAATATATATACGACGAAGTCCCGAACTGAGTCGATAGAGCCCGAAAGTTGACCCCTAGTAGCGCGTTTCCGGACTCCCCGAACAGAAAAATTAGCGTGTAAAAGTCGGGGTTTTAAAATTATTTTGGGTAGTGCCATTGCCTCGTGGTGGTCTGGAGCATTAAATTTGTAATCTGTAGGTACTAGGTAAAACTACAGGTTGGGGGTTCGAGTCCGGCCTGGGACTATGGTGCATGTGCCCTTGGGCAAGGCACTTTGTCACTCATTGCTTCTCTCCACCCAGGAGTAAATGGGCACCTGTGAGGGCAGAGATGGTTATTGTGGTTGGTTTATTAGCTGCTTTGCGCCGAAATGGCAGCATCGAGCTGTATACTCCCCAGGGAGCTGAGATGGTACATTTTTTTTTTGTATTTGGAATGTTTCATGGGCCCAATGACCGGGGTAATAATGTAAAGCGCTTTGATACACCCACACTGTGGGAGTCTAAAGCGCTATATAAAAACTAACATTATTAAATTTATTATTCATAAATACCTATACAGTATAAGACAGTTCACCCATTCCCATTGGTCGAGAGCCCGTCATGTTTGAATGTTGCAACTTGAAGCTGTTTTGTTCTTCATATGAAGGTAATTCCTTGCAAAAAGTGTGGAAACACATTAATCTGGGAATGAGAAACATTTCCAATTTTGACCGCCCCAGAATGCTTTCTCACTTCGCTAGTCGTTTTCAAAATCGAAGTTAGGCTCTATTTGGCTCCATTACCATTTTCAAACTGCATAAACGAACCTACAGACAAGCTAAGGTTTGGAAAACGGCACATGTGTGTACGCTGCAGTCAGGTGCCCTGACGTCATCAACCTACGTCAGGGGACCCGCCCGAACAAAGTAATTTGCATATCACGACGCGTCGCTATCGATCATGGTACCCTGCCCACCGAGCCCCAAAATACCGCGCGAACCCTATGGCAAAAAACCGTCGGGTACCATTACGAATATGCAAATGAGGTTGGGCCAGTACGCGGGACGTGATCGGGAGCCGTTGCGTTTTTCACAAAAGGCGATTGCAGCGGTCGTTTTTCCAGCGCCAGAAACTGTGTTTACATCCAAGAATTCACGTGAATTTCTGTACTTCACGACCAGGCAAACAAACTGCAGGTATTTTCCACAGTTTATTTGTTGTATGTTGTGCGGTTTAGAACATTAATTAGGATTGTGTATGTTTTCATAAATGAGTAATTTGTACGATTTGTGTGTTGGTTGCTGTTGAAAAATCAGAAAATTGTTGGTTCGGTTCGAATGATTTTTTTAACATTTTGCTTCGTGCAGAAACGGTGCAGAATTAGTGAGTAGTGTTCCTTCCTTCACACACGACTTTCCTATGTGCAGTGTTGCTAACTACTTTGTTGACAAACTTCAAATTCATTCAGTGAATTACTAGTACTAGTTTTACCTTATTATTTCAAATTTGCTTGCTATAAACCTCCTCTAGTTAAAAAATTTAATGTAAAATGTAATGCCCCCCCCAAAAAAAACAAAAAAAAATATGTGGCGTCCGGAAATTGGGCACAAAATCGGCAGAGTGTTCCCTTAATTATTAGCCTAATAATTTAAAATCAACGTGGGCGTGGCCCACTTGAATAAATCTTGAATTTAATCTTATAATAACATTTCTTTAAAGTTGATATTTGTAAACATTAATCTGCTATTCTACACCTAGTATTTAGTAATAATTAACAATTATTAAAAGTTTGTCAGAAAATCTAATATTTTTTAATTTTTGGCGGACAAAAATGAACCCTGCACTCGGTATAATTGTCTAAAATAAAAAAATCACACCGAAATCAATTTTCTTTTGTAATGGCCTAGATTAACTCCGGGTTTATGAACTCGCACCCTGACAACTTGCCGCCTCTTAGTCAACTCGCCCCATGTTTATGTAGGCCTATTCTAAAATAAATGTTTAGGTTTTCATCACTAAAATTTAAAAAAATGTTTTTTCTCAGTAAATTTCTTTGAGAATTTCAAACTGCCTAGAATTACACATATTCGTGCAATACTTAAATTCCTAAAACGATTAACTAAAAGAAAAACAACACAATCAGATTTTGGTTATGAACACCAAAACCAAAACACATTCTAGGTTATGTGCACATTTCTTTATTTTTTTAGCACTTCTGCTTCAAATAACAAAAATGCACAACTTGTAAATGGTCTATTAATTTTTAATTTGAGTTGTTTGTTTTTGTTTTGTTACAGAATGGAAAGCATGGATTGTGCCATGGACGGTGACGAAAACTCGACATCAAGAACGATACTAACCGTTAAGAACACAGAAGAGTTGTTAGAAGCCATCGAAAGCCTCTCCTCGGAGAATGTTGCCATGAGCGTGGAGGTTCAGCACGAGACACTGGAGACACTGGAGCCGATGGAGGGGCAAGAGGACCAGGCAACTGGTTCCCAGCAGTATCAGTTCACCACCACCGACCAGATCCAGCCCGCTGGTGTCACACAGCAGATTGAGTACGTCACCGAGCAAGTTGAAACGTCGCAGGTGAGCGAAATTGTGGCGGGGCCGTTGATCACCACCAGAAGCCAGGTGGTTTTCCCTGGCGGTCCCAGCGGTAACCACGTAGCTGTCAGTGATAAAACGTTCCAGATTGTCACTGAGGTGGCGACGAGGCAACCGGTGTCCAATGACTGTCAGACAGAGTATCATTATATCTACCCTGATGCCCTGGTTTGCACAGAGCAAGTGCAGACCGAAGCGGACTTGGCTAATGCAGAGGCTGGAGTCGCTGGGCAGAGTGGCGTGACCGCTAACCTCCAATCAGTTGGCATTCCTCCACTCTACCGGCAGGGTCAGGATCTTCACAGTTCCTTGGAGATCGCGTCGGCAGTTGAGATCCTAACGGGCCTCGCCTCTACCATAACCACTCAGCTGGGTTACCAGGAGGCCCAGCAAGTTTGTAAACTCCCGAAGCACAAGGACAAGAAGCACAAGAAGAAGTCCAAGAAGGACAAATCGGATCGGTCCAAGTCCAAGAAGGCAAAGAAGCACAAGAAGGATAAGCAAGTCGACGAGGACGAGCCGAAACCCAGGAAGACTGACGGAGGTTACCATGAGTGTCCGACGTGTCAGAAGACGTTCGGCACGGCGGCTAATCTGAAGAGCCACCTTGTTTCGCACACCACCGACAGGCCGTTTAATTGCGAGACCTGTGGGGCTACATTTAAGCGACGGCGCTACCTACAGCTTCACAAGAACATCCACACACAGTCGAAGATCTTCAAGTGCAGCTACTGCGATAAGACCTTCCTGATGAAGAGCTGGCTGCACAGCCACGAGAGGTACCACACCAAACCGTTCACCTGCGATCTGTGCGGAAGGGCGTTCGGCGACAAAAAGATCCGCGATGTCCACCGGCGATCGCACACCAACGAGAAGCCGTTCATCTGCGGCGAGTGCGGCCAGGCGTTCCGATCGAAAGCCGTCGCCATCAAACACGGCCGCCGTCACTCTGGTTTGAAACCCTACGTCTGTAAGATCTGCAACAAGGCGTACACGCAAATCCACAACCTCACCGACCACGAGAAAACTCACGTTGACGACCAGACCTTCGCTTGCAAAACTTGCGGCAAGGTCTTCTATGCAAGGAGCAGCCTGCGACGCCATCGCGTCAAAGAACACCCAGATGAGAAATCGGGCATTCAGAAGATCCCCCTCTCACGCAATCAGGTGATAACCAAAGAGCCCGGTGTGTTCGAAATCATCAGGAAACCCTACGTCTGCAAAATATGCACCGAGGGCTACAAAACCAGAAAGTCCCTGAAAATGCACGAGAAGATTCACGAGGCGAGCCGCATTTGCCAATACTGCAACGCCTCGTTTGTCTCCCGATCAGACCTGGTGATCCACGAACGGTCGCACACCGGAGAGCGTCCGTTCTCGTGCACCCTCTGCGGCAAGACGTTCACCTCGAAGAAGGCCACCAATCGGCACGAGAGATCCCACACCGGGATAAAACCGTTCGAGTGCAAGATCTGCAGCAAGAAGTTCACGCGCTCCTCGAATCTCAAGGATCACGAGCTGATCCACGCGGGGAAGAGCAAACGCTTTGCCTGCAACGGCTGCGAGAAGATCTTCGCGTCGCGGAGTGCCATGAAGAGCCACACGAGGCTTAAGCATGGGGACGGCGTGATTATAGCAGTTGACCAATCGGGAAATCCGGCTGTCCCGCAGGAAGACGACGCGGAGCAGGTAGAGCTCTTTGAGATCATCATCGCGGCATCTGGGCATGGTGATGTAGCCGAGGTGACAGAGATTGGAACCATAGTCGCCGAAGCGTAGAGACAATTCGTGAACACTTTAGGAAGCTGAGGATACCAGTCAAGTCTGTCACTCGCCGCCTATAAAACTGGATCAGAATGTTTCATATACTCGAATATTGAATTATTAGACTACAGACAGCCCTATCTTTACTCAGTTGGTTTGGCATCATGGGAAATTACACGTACATGTGCAAATCTCTTAACCAGTTCGCGCCGGATGACGAATATAAACGCCAAGTTTTCCCCATATTCAAAACGGTTGACGCATAAACACGCCATGAGCAAGGCTGGAAATGTCTGTCAGCAGCGAGCAAGGCCGGAAATGCGTGGGTGTGCTTTTTGGTACTGGCGGCCTGAACCTGCTTCAGATTGAGTTTTGTTAAAAATAATCCCGGCGCGAACTGGTTAAGATTCAAAGCCTGCTTTTAACAAAAATGGTCTGCAAAATAGTTCTGTTGCATTTGTTTGAAATTGTTGAAATTTTTTGGTTTGACAATTCAAATTGGTATTATAGTAAACATGTACATGTAATGCGCTTGTAAATACTAAAATAGAACAAAAACTTGTTAAATGTGCATAAGAAATGTCTACATTTACAGTACATGTACTGGTATCTTGCACGTGTACAATATGAATATTGAACATACATTGTAATACATTTCCCAAATTTGTGTTTTACATAATGGTTTGTTTATGGTGCAGCTGGTGTGTAAATTATTAGCAATTTTGATAAATGGTCGACATAGGAACTATTCAGTACATAATATATTAATAACCAGTTCGCGCCGGGATTATTTTGACATTGACTAGACCCAGGCACGGGATTGTTTTTCACAAATTTCAATCCAAGACGGGTTCAGGCCGGCTTCTGTGGGTAGCACACCCTGATATTTCCGGCCTCGCTCACTTAAAGGAGCCAGTCGCTGACAGATATTTCCGGCTTTGCTTATTACGTGTTGATATATATTGAATTCTGGAAAAACTCTGCAACTATACACGTCAACTGGTTAAAATGCACTTCAGGTAAAAGTGTAACTACTTCCACCAACTGTGCTCACTTTTAGAATTTGTAGGGTTCAGAAGGTTTATAGTGTGGAAGTAAATTGTTAATGACACCGTCATATTGTTGCGTTCTTACAATTTGTAATTATTCAAAAACCATTAGATTCAATTTAGAATGTACATTTTTATAACGTTTCAAGTTAACAAATTGATTTAATTTCCAAAATAAATTCAATGAAGATAGTGTTCAGATTTTGTTACATGCAATTTACATGCTTATTTGTATACACTGGGCGTACTTGAAACCCCGTTCTTCTCACGTGAACTGAATTTTCACTCCCTGCTCAGAAGGGAGTACGTCGAGAACAGAATTGGGCCGCTCTTGGACTTGCACTAATTGTGACCCAGCACGAGTAAATGAGACACTTTGCGGCAAAAATGAAAAGTGAGATTTTGATTTCATCATTTAAAGCTAAACAAACTTTAAATGATGAAATCAAAATCTGAATTTTCATTTTTGCCGCAAAGTGTCTCATATCTTTCTCAATAAATTTGTTTTTTGTATTCCACTTCTGGGATGTAAATTATTGTTGTAATATCATTAAATCGAGGGTGCCATCTTGAATTTTTGTCTACACGCACTTTGGCATTTGTAATCAGTAACCCAAAAAACCAGAGTTGTATTCGAGTCCTTGCAAGTCCAGTAACAATGTCTAGTGTCATCAGTACATAGAGCTATCATCAATACAGAGTTTGTGAGATTGCAGAAACTGTTAAGAATGTTTATTTCTTGTGTTTGTCTCATACCCAGATGGAAAGTTAGGTGTAAAAAAGAGCAGTGCTTTGAAGGGTCACACAAGTCAAATTTCAGGTCTTGAGTTATCTGAACCAAGTTCGAGTCACGAATCAAGTCAAATTATGACTTGAGTCCGAGTCACCAAAATTGCCACTCGAAATTGTGTACTGTAACATAATTCAAATGTTGTTTTTATAAAGTTTTTGAAAATTTGAAATATTTAAGTTGGAATTCATGTTATAAATATTTTGCTTTGTTTAAGATCTTATTCCATATTTTGTGTCTATGTACATATTTGATCTGAAGTATTGGGTTCTTTGGTAAATATAAAAATCTACATGCAATTATTGGGACGACGAATGTGTACACATTAAAATCGATGAAATCCCACAATGCACTTGGTGATTCTGCTGTAGAAATTATTTTTAGAGGGAAAAATAGTACTTAAGGGTAGTTAATTTTCTTGAATCCTTGATCCCTATTAATCGATCCAAGGCCAAAAACGGTGTGATACTTTGGGCCGTACTAACTCCACAAACCATTGGAAATTAAAAAGCTGCGTGTTTTCGTCCTATTCTGCAAACTGTTATCAATGCGTACAGCATGCCTCAGTAATCCGATGAATAGTCTTTCCAAGTTTCATCAAAATTCATAAAAGCATTCAGAAGTTACACCATTTTCCCAAAAATATTTAACTTAAAACTTTAACCCTAACCCTGCCAGATCCAGCACAGTGCATCTGTGGTGACTGTTTGACCTTGCTGCACTCAAGTCAATGTGACAAAGTATGCAATCTGTTGTGTCTGGCAGGGTTTCTAGCTAAAATACCCTGGAGGGTTAGGGTTAATAGATACATGTACTCATATGGCATTTAGGACGGATGGTGTCTTCCAAAACAAAAACAATGTGAGAACATATAATATGTTAGTCTTTGCAAAAGACGACCGTTTGATATTCGATTGTGTATGTCGCGTATTCTTTTCCCGCAGTGCACGCCGCTAACGACACGATTATAGACCAGGAGCCAATTCCATAAAAGCATTCTAAGCCTAGTTGGTTGCTAACTTCCTTTCTATCTCTAGTTCCTTGCTAAATCTATTCCATAAAACCATTATACGCTTAGCAAGGTTCCTAGTTGCTTGCTAAAATTAGAATAGGTTTGGGGTATGTCTAAATCCTTAGCACCATTCTAAGTCACTTTCAATCTTTTATCTTTTGGGAAATTTGTATTGACATCCTTATGCGCAGAGTCAAAGATAACCTTAAACTCCTCATAGCGTTCTGCAAGGAACAGATTTTCCTGAGTCGAGTAATTAGGCTTCTTTCCCCTTTTTGGAGTTGAAACACCCTCTGAATTAGCCATTTCTGAAACATGTGCTTAGGCCGATACAAATGTACATACCCTAAATAGGGTACAGAGGAATGCATTGACAATACAACCCACAGCATGACCTGATTTGAACTCTTTCCCTATTGTTAACTCAAACTGACCATGTACTTTGGCGATTATGCAAACCCCACACCATTCTAGCAAGCTGCAAGCTAGCAACTAGTAAGAATATTTCATAGAATGGTGTTATGGAATGCGATTTAGTTGATTGCTAGCAAGCAACCAACTAGGCATTTGGAATCTTGCTAAAACCTAGTAATATACTAAGTTAGAATGCTTTTATGGAATTGGGCCCAGCTCTCTACTTGCACAATATTCGTCTTTGCAAACTCGATCCAACAGTTTCCGCAGGCTTTCCTAGCGAGCCAATCAGTAATCGCCTAACGGCGGTTGTTACATAAGGGCAATACATACCACACCTGCGCGACTGCTGAATGGGTAGTTGACTGCAAGAAGATGCTATACCCATTCAAATGGTTGAATTTGCATGAACGCCCCATTTAAGCAAGTTTGCAAAGACAACTGTGCGAGTTAGAGAGCTGGACTTATCGTGTCGTTAACAAGCGCAGTGTATTAAAAGAATACGCGACGTGGACAATCAAATATCGAATACAGTCGCCATTGGCAAATGCTACTACAATACTTGGATAGAAATTTACACAAATTGATTCACGGGTAAAAGGTTTTTATTTTCAACAATCCTGTACACATTATTGTTATGAAAAATGGTTGGGTCTTTACACTTACATTAATAAGCCATTTGAATAGTCCAGTAGTTGGTGATCGTTTAGACCAGTGGTCAAGACGAAACACACAAATCTTGTATACCTGGTACATGTTTTGGTACATGTGCCAATCTTTTGCCCTGCAAAACCATCGAGTTAGCACCCAGACTTCAAATATCTCGGAGGTAATTTTCTATGGAGTTTGGATGTTGAGCTCGATCAGTCAATTCTGTAGGAAATCCGACTTTACTTCCCTTGTACTTTGCTCTGAATATTGACATGAAAAGACTGTGCAAAGATATTTTAAAAACATCATATTGTAGAATTTGATCCAAAGTTACATGAATGTACATTTAAATACAGGTTTAAAATTCACATATACGTGATTTTTGCAAAACGATTTCTCCCATCTTGTCATTCCAAACATTTTTTGTTTAAGGCCAAATAAAAAAAGTTTTTCATCCTAACTTTTTTTAAGAAAAAAAGGAACCAAATCTTAAATAAGAAATCGATTTCATGAATTTCATGGGCAGGATTGAACCAAAATCTCCCTACTGCATTTTAGTAAGTATTGGACCAGATTTCCCCAAAACTGGTGTTTATGACTTCTGACTAGCGCCCTTGAACAACGATACTGACAATTTGAGAGACCGCCAACATAGGGCAAGATAGCTCAGTTGGTAGAGCGCTGGTCCCGCCTTGCCAATTTCTTTGTTGACTTTGAAAAATTCTTTAATCACTCACTCTGGAATAATGCAACCACCATTGATAGATGTTGATGGAATTAGTACACATCAGGCCTCCTGGCCTCAGTCCATCATAACACATCGAAAATTGTTCCCTCAAAACCCCACAAATCAGTGGATGGATTCTGATAGATTTGTTAAGGTTAGGGTGAACAGATAACAAAAAGTGGGTAGGATACACCATTTGCACATATCGCAAATTTTTACAACCGAATTATTAAGAAATATCTTACTTATTTGAATGTAACTGATGATTCTAGGCATCCAGCAAAATGATTGCACTAGATATCCTGTAATTGTTCCAAAATATTTAATAAAAAAACGGTGATCATGAAAAAAAAGAATAAGAACTGTCCGACGCCAGTGAACCAGTTCGCGCCCGGATTATTTTTAACGAAACTCGATCCAAGGCGGGTTGAGGCCGATGGTACCGAGAAGCACACCCAAGCATTTCTGGCCTTGCTCGCTGCTGACAGACATTTGTGGCGTGTTTATGCGTCATCCGGCGCGAACTGGTAAAAAACGAACGCCGTTTTCCTAGATTTTTTCTCGGCATCCATGATTGTAAAACTTCGAACAGGTCAGTTCAACGATATTTACTATAAAATACACAAACTCTCAAATTTGTATCCCAGTGGAGACATCTCTTTGTTCTCGTGTACAAACTGGTTAAAAAGTCGGGCACCTTTTTCAAAATGCTCCTATTTCAACCACAATTAATTTCCTGGGTTGAAATTTCGACCCAATATACCCTATATCATACCCTAACCCAAACACTAACCCTAACCCACATCCTAAACCTAGTTTTTGAGTAATTTGAGGCACACTCCAAAAATCTAATTCGTGAAATTCCCAGTGGAGACCTATTCATTTATAGAAATTTACCCTCCGGAGACCTTTTGTCTCCATTATACACATTGTGTTCAGGTCTCCAGAGGGTACCGAATTTCAGATCACCCCCCCCCCCAAAAAAATAAAAAATTACACAAAATGGTGTAATCCTACCTTTAAGTTTTTAACACATGCAGAAATATTTTACAATCTCTAAATAAAAATTGAACACAAAAATCCACACACTACCGTACTTTATATTTACAAACATATTCTCGTGAGCTACTTTATACAGGCTTTTGAATCCAATGTAAAATTTCTTTGATCTCTGATGAAGAGCAGAGCATTCCTTCGAGAAATTTTAGAAAATGCTGTAATTTTTTTTCGGTAAAATATTCTTTACCCATTTGGACTAGTGATGGACTTGTGACTGACTAACGAATAACTTATGATGGCTTGTGATTGTTTGCTACTGCTCCAGATTGAGAGCATTCCCAGATAGTTGTAATTGATGGCAATCTAGTCTAGTTGACTGACTAATGATTTACTTGTGACCAACTTGCGGCTGACTTATGATGGCTTATGATGTCTTGCAATTGTCTGCCACTCCGTCTCAGACCTCGAGTATTTCCAGAGAGTTGTTGTAGCAGACGGCAATTTACTCTGATTGACTGACTTGCAACTAACTCGAGACTAACTTATGACTTGTAATGGACTTATGACTTATGATAACTTATGATGGCTTGTGATGATCTGCGACTGCTTCAGACCATCAGCAATTCCAGACAGTTGTTGTAGCCGATGGCAATCCAGTCTGGTTGAGTGGCTTCCAATAACTTACAAATTACTTGTGACTGACTTATGATAGCTTACGATTGTCTGCAACTCCGCTTCAGACCCTGAGTATTTCCAGACAGTTGTTGTAACAGATAGCAATCCAGTCTGGCTGGGTGGAAGCCCACTGAATGTGGTTAATTTCTCCGTCGGCGGTGTACGCTAAGATCGGGTCTTCGATCGCTCGTGGCATTTGCTGAATATCCCATATCAGGGCTTGGTGATCATCCGCTGTCAAAAAAAGGTCGCAAAAAGTGGTTAGCTAAATTTTCATAGGAGTCGGGTGACAAGACGAAAGTGTTATACCGTAATTTCCTGCGGTAAAGCCGCGGCTTATCTGACTTTCTAGACCACAAAAACATCGCCGCGCCTTATCTTTCGGTGCGCCTTATATGATGTCGCTTGATTTCAAAGTGACGGTCTTTGTGTGAAGAATTCTTTGAACGCCGCAATCTTACTCAATAATGCGGTCAACCAATTAGCCCAACTCTCCGGACATTGTGACCGTGTTTCCATTAACAATGCCGCGATGTGTTGATCCCCCTACGACCGTACATGTATGTGATTTAGCACTCGGCAGCGTGCGTAGTCTTGTTTGCAAGACGTTTTTCGCGATGCGGGGCGCCCTCTAACGTACGCCGTAGACCACGCGCAAATTACCGCATCGGCGGCCTACACGCGCTGCATATACCGCGATTAAGATCGTCTTGCAAACAAGACTACAGCGTGCGCTGCATGACGCGTACAACAGCGATAAAAAGCTGGCCCGTACTATGTGGCCTTTTTCTAAACGTTTTTTTCGTCTACGTTCCGGCTTCATGCAATTCACCATCCGAACTACACAGCGCGGAGCATTCACAACGACTGGAAAAAAGACTAGGGGGTGTCGCAATTAGGGATACCATGCACGCGATCGCATGCATGTGATATGTACATGTGCATGCAGTTTATACTGCAGTGATACATGATATGTATCGGCAAACCTCGTGCGATATTGTGACTACTGGTTTGAAGTTTTCATACATTGTTTGCGTGCCAGATAAACTCAAGTACTCAGCAAATTCTTGCTTGGAATAGTGGGATCCTTCCAAGGCAACAAAATGACCCCTTTGTGGCGATGTACCTACACCGGGTGGCGCCTGGTGTTCTTTTGGGTGCGTTCAAGCATGCGCCTTATTCGGCAGTGCGCTTTATCTGTTGACGTTTGAAATTTTTTTGGGTGATTTTAGGGACCTGCGCCTTATCCGCCGTGCGGCTTTACCGCAGGAAATTACGGTACATTGTATAAATTGTGCAGGCCTCGAAATAGTACTAGCCCGGCATACAAAGTCTAGCGAAAACTGCTCCGGGCTACCCAGACCCACTTCCTTGGTTGCCCGGTGGGCTAGTGAAAAATTCATTAACCTACCTGTAAAGGTTTAGATCAAAATACATGTTAAAATTGTTATTGTCTTTTTGTGTATTAAATAAATATCGGATCAAAATAAACTGAGTATAAACTGTCTTTTGTTTGTATTTTTTCGGAATGATTATCGATAGCCTGGGAGCTCTCGATCCACGCGTGCATGCAGTGCACTGCGATTTCACGAACAGAGTAGACTGGTGGGCTTCAGTGAGATTAGTATAGTATAAACTACGGCGCAGGGTACCGCACATATGTGCACTATTCTCTTTCACATCGTTCAGCCTTTCTTAATAACGGCCCACTGCGTATAGCTGTATAGTAGATGAGCGTTCTGCCGTGTCACTAGTAGTAGCGTCTGATACAGAGTCTGTTCAGAACAGCGCCCTCTGTGTACGTTACTATGGATGTACGTACATGTACCGGTACGTGCGTGCGCCGAACGAATAGTTTTGTGCATTGTGCATACGGGATAGCAAAAATGTAAACGGGCTAGTAAAATCTGCAGTTTGCTAGCCCGGTAGGCTACCCAGGAAAAAAAGTTAACGCAAGGCCTGTTGTGTAATTTGACTTTTAGACTTTGACCTTAGACTTTGACCTTGTGGAAGGTTACGCTTACCTGCAGTGCAGATGTGGCAAGATGAGTGTGGAGCCCAGGCTATGCCGTTGACGCAGGCTCTGTGGTTGTTAAGTCTAGCGACTGGAGTACAGGGTACCCTTACGTCTAGAATGATCACCTGTTGAAGTATACCACTTCTTAGTAATTGCTGATTACTGTGACACGGTTGTTTTAATAAATTTGTTTTAAACATAATATGTGACCTGCTCCAACGAAACTCGGACAAAGTTGACAATTTTAGTTTTTCAGATTTTGCTTTTTTCAAATTCTCCAGGTTCTCAGCTTTAAAATGATGTATCATTTACATATGTACCTCCACCCTATCTCCTCTTTCGGAAGGATTTAGCGATAAAACCCCGACAACCCAATTATGAAAAAAACAGATTTAAAGTTCAGAAAGGCGTATTATTTCCATACACGATTGTTTCACAAAATCAACAAAAAACACACTTCTGAGTGACAGATTATGTTCAAATTTGGAGAGATTGTAGATTAATAGTTTGTGATTCAGGAAAACCTAAAACCTCAAAATGGTAAAATCCACCCCATAATGACTCCACGAGTACATTGTGATCAAACACTTTGTGCGACTTTGTACGGGTTTCGTTGGAACAGGTCACATATAAAAGTTTTTGGGTAGATGAATAGTACAATAGATCATTTACATCCTGTACCTCAAACGAATCCATGGCCATAGTTGCTAAGTAGTTAGGGTCTTGTTTATTCCAGGCCAGTCGAAGCAACGGGTGGTGTTGGGGGTCTTCGTAGATGATCGTTGAATGTTCCAAGTGTCTCAGATCAAACATTCGGACGGAGCCATCGGCCCCCACTGACGCAAACATGTCCCTGCCCCCTCCGGCACGACTGAATGCTATATCGTAAACCTGCGACGGAAAAAATAAAGTGACATTTTCGAACTTAACCAAATCCCTAATGGCGATACCAGCAAATTTACAGAGATCGTCGTTTTCTGAAGACAGAAAATTTACAAAAAGTTCTGACGACGATTGCACGAAAAAATTACGCAGAATGCAGATTTGTTTACCACGTCCCCCAAAGCCTTAACCCTAACCCTGCCAGATCCAGCACAGTGCATCTGTGGTGACTGCTTGACCTTGCTGGACTCTGCACACAAGTCAATGTGACAAAGTATGCAATCTGTTGCGTCTGGCAGGGTTTCTAGCCAAAATACCCTGGAGGGTTAGGGTTAAAAGAGAAAGTTTCGAATCTTGTGGTGCACATGCGTAGTTGGAATACCAAACTTGCTTATTTATACCAAACTACCTGACAATTATGTTAGAATTTCCTCGCTAGCTTTATTGTTCTTACCTCTTTGTCGTGGGCAATGAGTTGCGTTTTGACGTGGCCCGTTACCATGTTGACCCTCCCGAGCATCTGGCCGGTCTCAAGGCCCCATATCGTGCAGGTCGTGTCGATGCTTGAGGTGCCTAGGAGGTTAGGGTCAACCTCGTTCCAATCGAAGGAAGTCAGTGGGGCACAGAAGTCCGAGTTTTTATTCTAAAGCACAAAAAACAAACGAGACTTGTTAGTCATTTCGTTCTCTAGATATATACAAGAGTGCCATGAGGTCAAGGGTCAAATGCTGGGTGATTAATGTCAGTACTCGCGAGTAGTTTGTATTCGCGAGTAGTTTGTTTTTAACCCTAACCCTACCTAATGCTATTTTTTACTACTAGTAGTAAAAAGTAGTATGCAGTACTCTCACTGACTTGTGTGCAATGCCTGTAGTAATTTTTAGTATTTGGTACTTCACCCCCAATTGCACTTGTAGTACTTTTTAGCATTGGGTCCCTCTGCTTGCTGAGTGTGCATGGCCCATGTATGCTGTGTAAGGTGTTCTAAACTCTACAGCAAAAATTGTCACTTGGGACACAGCAATGGGTCAAGGCTGGACTACTGCATTTTTTGCCAGGTAAGTATTACTGACCTGTATTGCCACTATTAGTATTTTGTAGTTGGCAGTATCTGTACTCTGTCATCAGTACACACCCAATCATCAGTCACGGAGAGACACAATGCTACAAAATACTAAGTAGTATTCTGTAGTACGCAGTTCTTTAGCCCAAAGAAAGGCCTAGGGGGTTAGGGTTAATGAAGCTAGCAACTCTCCCCAGGATTTCACTCCCAACAAATACATTTCAGGTAAAGGACCCAAAACGTTGCATAGAATACCAGGTTGTCACTTTACGACGTACTTGTACTAAACATGTATCATTTCTTATGAGAAATCTGTTACTACTATCGAGAACTCGACTACTTGCGAGAACTATTCGCGAGTAAAATCGGCGAGTAATATCCACTACTCACCCCACACTGGACAGGGCCCAATTTCATAGAGCTGCTAAGCAAAAACAATTGCTTAGCACAAAAAGTCTTGCTCATTAAAAACAGGTTACTAGCCAAAATTATACATGTTTTTCATGCTAAGCAAGAAAACAGCTGATTATCAATCCAGAACAATAAAGATCAGGTGAAAATTTGGTCTGTAACCTTGTTTTTGCCAAGGACAAATTGTCATGCTAGGCAAATTGTTGTGCTTAGCAGCTCTATGAAATTGGCACCTGGTTATCAGACTCTACTCACATTATTCAACAGGCATTCGAGTCTGGTGTCGGTCTCACCCACCCTCCAGACCCTTAGGTAATCACCGCTAGTCGCAACAAGATCTTGAAATACACCTTTCTGTGAACAACAATTAATGAAAATACTAATAAAACAAAGAATTAATTTACGAACAGTCAAAGTGGTTAACAAGTCATCCTTTGATCGCGATTGTCCCCTTTTGGAAACAAAACTTTTTTTCTTTTCTTCATATCTCAACGAAGGTCAATCAGTGCAAAAAATGTTGATAAAAAAATTAAACTGGAACTGAGAAACATTTCTAATTTTCTTAGAAAATTATCTCGACTCTCTGTAAACTTTGCACACAACAGCTAAAGTAGCGTCAGGATACTACATTCTTTTCCCGTTTTCATTTCAAGATCTTGTTAAGATCAAAATATTAGGCCCTCTTAACTTATTTGATTTGTATATTTCAGGTCATTCCAGCCAGTAAGCAGTTTGCAGCAGTTTTAATCTTATTCATTCCAAGTTGGCGATATCCGCAAAACGGCTTAACCCTAACCCTATAGGCCCTTTTTGCTAGCAACCATCCTCAATCCTCCAAGCTTTTATGGCCAAATTACTTTATCTTATAATACACAAATAAACCACAAGGAAAACTGACTAGGTAAATTTGCATACATGTCAAAGTGAACAAAGAAATTGGCAAGGCAGGACTTGAACCTCCGACCTCCGGGAATACCGACTGAGCTATCTTTCCCTATGTTGGCGGTCTCCTTAACCAGTTCGCGCCGGGATTATTTTAACATCGCCGAGCTGACGGGCGGGATTATTTTTAACGAAACTCGATCCGAAGCGTGTTTAGGCTGATAGTGCCGGGAAGCACACCCACGCATTTCCGGCCTTGCGCGCTGCTGACAGACATTTCCGAACTTGAACTTGGCGTGTTTATGCGTCATCCGTTTTGAATTTGGGGGAATTTTTGCGTTTATATACGTCATCCGGCGCGAACTGGTTAAATTGTCAGTATCTTTGTTCGAAGGCGCTAGTCAGGTAGTTCATCAACTGATCGAGCTTGAAACTTACACTGTCTGGTATCCACATGATCTTAGTGGTAGGGTACGGGTGATCAAACGTACTCCGGGCTTCAAACTCCGACGTCTCTTCATTTAACGACACGATCTGGACCTGCGTTAGTAAAAATCAAGGCCATTACTTTGCTTCAAAGATAGTATACACCATTGGTAATAAAGGGGTTGCATTGACGTCACGCGCTACGCGCACGTGATAATCGCACTAGCAATCGGGCCGAGCAGCCATTATTGAGGTCAAACAAAGTGCAGACGGTACATTACCGTGATTACGCAAAGATCTCATTGGGACGCTGTCGTGAAGTGCGACGTGCGTGTGACGTCATATGCATGAACTTTATTGGTTGAATTATCAGAAATGGGTGGATTTGGGGGTTGTTTTATTATAGTGAATATTGTTTAACTGACCTGTCCAAAGTTTTACAATCATTCATGACATGGATGCCGAAATAAAGCAAGAAAATCAGCGTTTGTTTTTAACGAGCGTCACAAGGCAGTTGTTCTTGCTGTTCAAGTGCAAGTCACGGTCTTTTTATTTAATTACATGGGGAGAGGTGTCCTAAATTACACTGTTACCGGAAGTACTTAAATTTGATTTTGACCGAGTTGACATGCGCATGCGCTGACCAACCTTATTGTTGTATTCTTCAACAAAACTACCGACCGCTAACCGGAATCGTTTATCGGGCCTGACGCTCCAATTCATACTGTACAGCGTCCACGGTGCCTCATATTTGTAGATTTCTTTTCTCTTTGGCGGCAGAGTCGCCATTTTGTCACTTTTGACTTTTAATTGACCCTTTTTGGTGGCTATTTCTGGGTTATGTTTGTAAACAATATCACACACCAAACAATCAGAAAAATGGCGATTTTACTTCATGGCTGGTTCCCGGTATATTGCTAAAAAAGCTGCAATGTAACCGCCGGGAACCATGTAATTTTCCAGGATATGACAAATGAGGGCGCTACACATGTTTTACAGTCGTGAACAAAATAATGTTCACAACATACAAAGAGCATCGATCGGCTTTTGGAAAAACTGTCAATAAACTTTCTGTTTGAAGTTTAATAGATTTGTTACTTATTAGGGCACGTATAGATTGTTAAAGTGTCATTGAACTACTACAACAACAACAACATAGCGTTACTTATAGAATTTTTCGAGATTTGTTAAAATGTACCGAATTTCCTGATGACGGGCAGAGTATATTGACCGAAACGTTGAGTGTTTTGTCGTCTGCGAATAGGGGCTGGAAACGTATATATGTGATACATGTGATGGTGATGATGATTTTATGGTCCTGGTGATAATTTCTGGTGATTTCACAGTCATTCTATGGCGATTAGAATAATTTGAAGAAAGTGTTTATCGTGATAATTTGGCCGCCCGTGTCATAGTTACGGCGTTCTACCCACGTACCACGCCGATACGTGGGTTTATGCACCAAAGATTTAATTTAATTTAATTTGATGTATTTCCCTCCGTAGGGCGTGCCCCCCCCCCCCCCCCCCCCCCCCCACCCCTTCTCCTGTCCAAGGTAATTATGGAGAGGTTGAAATTAAAATGTAACAATAAAAATTACCCATGCTAGGAACTTAAAAGATTTCCGAAAGGATTTTGCTGATTTTTTTTAATGGGATTCCCATCTATATAAATAAACAACAGGCTAATTTCTCTAAGTTTGGGAGTGTGTAAACCGCTTAACATTCCGATTAAAAAGGTTGAAACGAAAGTATTTGTGCGGTACTTTTCCATTTTAACTTATTCACGCCGTCAACAATTATGATCAATTTCTTTAGAAAGTTCTTCCCAGCAAATGTGAGTCACAAATCCAGTGGACTCGTTTAACCACGGAGCTTCATAGCTAGTAGCTCCATGGTTTGACACGAGGATACGGATTTGTATGGAGCGATAAAGTCAGTACAATTCGCCCCCGTAACCCTTTCAACCCAAACACGGGATAACAACTCCGAATTTCCTCATGCACGGCCTACGCACTGCATGTGCATGTACATGTAGAATTACACATGTACTGTACATGTACATGTACGCGTTCAATACATGTGGCTTTTGGAGATCTCTCGGAGCCGCCGTCGTGGTCGGACGTGTTTTCACGTGACAAAACTCGCGCCAAAATTTGGATTTCTTTCTGCGTATGCTCTGCGCTACCGGCTTTCACACACCCTATAGTATAGGAAGGTAAGCAACGCCAGTAAACTATCGGGAGGATAAGCATAGTAGTAATAATTTGTCCCCTCTTCCCCCTCAAAGTCTGACCGTTATGGCAGACTGCGAGCTCGAAGACATGGACGATGGTACGTGTAACTGGGACCAACAATCTCAAGTATCTATAGATTCTAGCCTAAGCAAAAATACTGATCACCGTTCAACACTAGAGAAACTAATTAGCCAGGCCCAAGACGATAACACTGACAAATACCAAATACCCAGTAGAAAACGAACTAAATCTAACGTCAGTTATGAGGACGTGTACAGCGATTCAGACGACGCGGCCTCTCTACACCAAGCAAAACGCCCCAACACACAATCAACTTACAATCATAGCCAACCAACTCTTGTGATTTTCACATCACCTGATGTAAAACTAGCCCAAATAAGCCCCATCAAAATAGCAAAAGCGCTGAATAAAGTAGGCAATAATCTCATCAAGAATGTATCCAAAAATAATCAAGGTGGCATAACAATTCGGTGCTTCACTCCAGCACAAGCGCGCAAACTACAATTAACCACTCAATTGGATCAATGGACCGTAAACGCAGAATTCGCAAAATCAGAAATACAAAGCAAGGGAGTAATATCAGGAATTCCCATTGAATTATCGGATGAAGAAATTTTATCGGCTTGCAAAAAATCTGGAGTGACTGCTGTACGACGATTGATGCGTAGATGGGATGGTAGATTGGAAAAAAGTCTCAGCATATGCTTAACTTTCAATACTCCTGCACTACCGACACGGATTCAATTAGGGTATGAACAATTCGAAATTAAACCATTTATTCCCCCTGTTTTGCGCTGTTTCAATTGCCAACGCCTTGGACACACAGCTAATAACTGCAGAAGCCGTACACGATGCGTCCGCTGTGGCGGTCCGCATACCTACGATCAATGCACTCAAAGAGAAAATACTAAATGTTGCAGATGCGGTGAAAATCACTCATCTGCATATAGCGGCTGTTCCACAATGAAAAAAGAAAGAAAAATCCAATACATCCGAATTTCTCACAACATTTCGTATGCTGATGCTGCCAAAGCTGTAAAAACTGACATCGTAATTAGCCCCAATACACCACCGCCCAACCAATCTCAACCGCAGACACAACCTATCGTCACTGTCGCTCGATCTTATCATCCAATCCAAGAAAACAAACCACGCCGTCCAACACACACCGACTCGAAGCCAACTACTGTAACACTTCCCCCTCTAGTCAAGATCGTTACTTCAAATGCATCAACGCAGACTGATTGTACTGCAGACACACAAACAGAACCTCAACAGAAATGTCTCTACTCTGAACAAAACCTAATCGAACTATTATCTGGCACAATACAGATCATGGAAACTGTTAAAAATAAAGATGAAAGGATGACCGCTATCAAATCCTTAGTCCATCACGCCCTAAATAAAAGTGACACTCCAAAACCTAAAGAGAAACAGGGGAAACATCGTGGCCAATCACAATCACCAACTGCTTCTACCCGATCTACCCGCAAGTCAAACTCCCAAACAAAGGGAAACAATCCCTCCTCCGTCTCTTCCCAAATGGGGCCGCCAATCACAGCTGCCCTACCTACAACATCTAAAGCGAAACCAAATAAAACGTAATGAATGTAATAATTTTAATGGTCTTAATATTGCAGTGGAACGCACAGTCACTTTCAGCCCATGGTACAGAATTTAAACGTGGGGTCATGTCCCAAAACCCCAAACCGGATATAATATGTGTACAAGAAACCTGGTTTAAGGCAAATAAAACGTTTAACCTATCTGGATATAGTATATATAGAAATGACAGAAACCTTTCTGGATCAAAGAAAGGAGGTGGTGGATGTGCTATGCTCGTAAAACAAAGCCTCCCTTTCAAATATATTTCCTACTCAGTCGATACAACTGTTGAGTACCAGATTGGTGAACTCTATGATTCTAATAATTCTAAAATCAGTATTGTTAACATCTATAATCCTTGTTCCACCCTCACAAATGATATTCTTAATACAATTTTTGATAAACTTAACAAAATGTATGTTATTTGCGGTGATTTTAACAGTCATAACCCCTTATGGGGTAGCGTAAAACTGGATAAGAATGGCGAAGTCATTGAAGATGCTATTATAAAATATAATATGGTGTGCCTTAACACCGGCGAGGGCACAAGAGTTGATACTTTCCGGGGCCTTTTGTCCCGTGTTGATTTAACTCTTGTATCTGCCAACATAGCTGCCAAATGTACATGGAATGTTAAACATGACACGTGGAGCAGCGATCACTGCCCCATATACATAGAACTATGCCAACCGTGTCACTGGTCTGAATTTCAATCACCACCCCATTGGTCGCTAAAGAAAGCTAATTGGCCAAAATTCCAAGACGACTGTGAGGAACACATAATAGAACCTAACTTAACCCAATCAATTGATCAAATTTATGATGTTTTTATTATTCAATTAGAGCAAGTAATGAGGAAAAACATACCATTCACCAAACCCCAGTGTCGAAAAAATCCCTCCTCCTGGTGGAATGATGCTTGTCAAAAAACTATATACGCCAAAAAGAACGCCTTAAAAACCCTACGTAAAACTAGCCTACCTTCGGACCTTATGGAATACAAACGAGCATGCGCTATTGCCCGAAGAACGATAAAATGTGCAAAAAAGGAGGACTGGAAAAAATTCTGTTCAGAACTTAATTTAAAAACCAATGTTAGTACGGTATGGAATAAGATCAAACGAATTGCACACACCAACACCAAATCAGTTATTCCTATTTTACAGCATGATGGAGGTGACGCGCTGACCGATAAAGATAAGGCTGAAACTCTAGCTAACAGTTTCTCAAAAGTAAGCAGTACTACAAATTATACCACTCAATTTCTGAAGACCAAAACACAAGTTGAACGTGATTTCTACTTTCACGACGACAATGATAATGTTATAAATGAACCCTTCACAATGCAGGAACTAAACCATGCCATTGCCTCTGCTAAATGTTCAGCGCCGGGCAAAGACGGCATTAGAAATGAAGTAATTAAACATCTTCCTCCAACATCAAGAAAACATCTGCTTACAATCTTTAATAAGATTTGGTCAGTCTCTCAATGTCCCATAAACTGGAAAAACGCAATACTTATTCCTTTTCTCAAAGCTGGAAAAGACCCCTCTAACCCTCTCTCATACAGACCTATTGCGCTTACCTCTACTTTTTGTAAATTAATGGAACGGATGGTAAATTCTCGTCTCCTGTGGTTTCTGGAATCTAAAAATACTCTTGTAAATCATCAAAGCGGCTTCCGTAAAGGTCGAAGCACAAAAGACCATATAATCCTCCTTGAATCCTGCATCAATAAAGCCCGTGCAAATAAAGAGAGCACGTTAGTTCTATTTCTCGACATCGAAAAGGCGTATGATATGCTCTGGTGCAAAGGAGTGGTCACAAAATTACAAAATCTAGGCGTCTACGGTAAAATAACCCGCTGGATTGACAATTTCCTAAGCGATAGGAAAATTCAAACTAAAGTCAACAATGTCCTTTCAAACAATAAAATTTTAGAAAATGGAGTTCCGCAAGGTAGTGTCATCAGCCCACTCCTATTCAACATTGCCGTTAATGACTTATCATCTCACCTAACTGGCGTTCATGTTGCCCAGTACGCGGATGATATTGCCATCTGGAAATCAAACAGAAATGTTGCTTTTGTAGAAAAGAAAATTCAACAAAATCTTGACAATATTAATAACTGGTGTGACAAATGGGGTTTTAAACTATCCGTACTGAAAACAACAGCGGTTCTTTTTACAAATAAGCTACGTATCCCTAAGCCTATTTCGCTTCAATTACGAAATCATGCAATTACAACCCGACCATCTGTTACATTTTTAGGAGTGGTTTTCGATGACAAATTAACTTGGAAACCACATGTAAATCTTATCCTCGATCGATGTAAAAAGAGACTCAATCTCCTTCGGTGTATAAGTGGCAGTACTTGGGGAGCTGATTGTAAAACCTTATTTCAAATATATACTGCTCTAATCAAACCGATACTAGAATATGGCTGTGAAGCCTTTGATTCTGCCTCTTCATCCTTGAAACACAAACTTGACAGCATACAGTACCAGGCTTTAAAAATATGTACTGGGTGTCTTTGTGGCACTTCCGCATCTAAACTGCAAGCTGAATGCGGTGACCCCCCTCTTGACCTCCGCCGTAAACTTCTCTGTAACTTATACGGAGTTAAAATAAATCAACATCATGAGCACATTAACCACTCCCTCCAACGAGATAACTGGCAAAAACAGTACTTTGCTATCAAATGGCAATCGTCTCATAAAACCCCTTTCGAATCCCGGATCTCTGCCCAAACTTTCGACATTTTTCCAATTTTTAATCCGTTTCCTTATTGGCATTATAATACTCCTGTTATCTCCAATGCTATCTTCTCTCAAGTTTCGAATATTACAAATGAAACCGACAAACGAAACAGAAGCGTTGAAATAATTAACACAGTCTGGCAAAACTCTCTTCATATTTATACTGACGGATCACATAATCCCACATCTAATCATGTTGGTTGTGGTCTTCATATACCACAACTAAAATACTCCAAAGGTTACCGACTTAATAACGGTGTATCTATTTTTTCTGCGGAACTTTTTGCGATTCTCCTTGCCTTGGAATGGATTGAAGATGTGAAACCTATGCATTCCTGTATCTTTAGTGATTGTCAAAGTGCCATTCAAAGCATATCCCAGCATTTTCCTGAAAATAAAATTGTATGTGATATTCGGTTTGCTCTTCTAAATATTCACAGGCAAGGGAACGCTGTCACATTTGAATGGGTTCCCGGCCACTGTGGCATTCCCGGTAATGAAACTGTAGACAAAGTTGCCAAATTGGCGACACAACGAGCTGAAAGTGACTGCTGCATTCCACTGTCCCACTCAGAAATTAAACATGTCCTTAAAGAACAACTAAAAGAAATTTGGACGACTATGCTCCCAAAACTGGACCCCAAAAAACACACAAAACTAACCCCCTCCTTCTCGTTTCAATGCTGGGGCCTTAAACGTAAACAAGAAGTAACCTTCCATAGATTAAGGTTTGGAACATGTAGAGGTCTTAATGACTTTTTATATAAGTTTGGCCATCATCCAAATGGGTTATGCGATACATGTCTTTCCCCTGATAACATCGAACATTTTTTATTGGTCTGTACAAAATATATCACCCAACGACATAAACTTCAGAGAACTCTTAAATTATCTCCAACAGAAATGACCGTTAATCATATCTGTCAACATAAAAACTGCCTTGCAACTCTACAATATATAAATGATTGTAATATGTCCGTTTAATTTTCTATTTAATTTAGAACCCTCCTGATTTACTGGTGTTGCTTATATGTGGGGGGAGGGGTGCGGGTGGCTCGCTGGATGTTGCAGGGCTGCCTTTTCATCACTCGGAGGTATGCGGACCTGAGAACATTACCGGCAGGTTGGGGAACCCGGGCTCCCTAGTTTGCTGGGATACGGCCGACCTTGCGGGAGCCTCATGGTGGCGCTGTGTATATCTCGCGGGTTTCTCGCGCCTAACCTCCCCACATACCTAACTAGACTATAGTTATAGCGCCGCTTCGCGGCGCTATCTGCTAAATTATGCGTTAATGGCACACAGGGCACATAAGCTGCCAAAAGTGCCAACCACAAATTACTACAACAACAACAACAATACATGTGCATTCACCTGTGGCCTACGCACTGCATGTACATGCTGGATTTACACATGTACTGTACATGTACATGTACATGTACGTGTTCAATACATGTGCATTCACCTGTACACGCATAGGGTCAGGCGTAATAAAGGTATTTGCACAACAAAAGCGCATACCACGCCCAGTGAACGCTATTCACGGTATAAGCATTCCTACTACGCGATACCCTTTAAAGTACTGACAAGGTCGTTTTGTAGCCACAATAATTTTTACCAACTGTGAAATAATTAGCTTGTGTAGCACGAATACGTGGCATATCAGTGTACGTGTTTGGTAATCGTTGGAACTTGGAAGAAGGCTTGTCCCAGTATTTCCGGTAAGTGAATTTAACTTGAAGATTCTTGTGTATGAAAGAATTTGTGATATTTCCCAGGGAAAGTTGTCTAACTATACGTTAGTGTATACAGTTGTGAATTCCACTGGTGTTTATTGTAGCTGTACGGTTCAATTTGGTTGTGTTATCCGATTCTAGGTATGGTATAAATTGCCGTAAATTTAAACCGTACCTGCGGTCGATCAAACCATGGAGGAATAAAACCATCCAACCAAATTGTGTACTTGCCATTGTATATAAACCATTCACGTTTTCACAAAGAGGCGAATTTCATGAACAAAAACGTTTATTTATCGATAGGCCTATATGTGTGTTTTGTTAAGAAAACTATTAAATATTGCAAAATATCTACAACCTGGTAAAGTTATACTATCAAAAAAAATTCATTAAAATCCCAATTGGCGAATTGGAGAATTTATCCTCGAGTGCCGTTTTGCGTTTTCACGAAGAGGCTAGGCGGTTTTAAAATAGATTGATTTTAACGTGTTTATATGGGCGCTTTGGTGCGCGTACAAAGAAGCGAATTTGGAGCGTACTGCTGGCTTTTTTAAGCGTTCTTCCGAAGAGGCGAATTTGGGGCGCAGTATACTACGGAAATGTATACATTCTGACTCTCACAGCCACAGGGGCGAATTTGCAAATTTATTGGTTATTTTGTATACGTCTGACATTTTTTAGGCCGGTATGGATTTAAATATAGCCCGTCTATTAGTTATCAACTGGTAAAACGATTATGAAATTAGAATGATTAGTAATATAGACTTAGGACACGGAAGTGACATCAATTATTGGGGAAAGGCAGATGAGTCAATTCTGGTGTCCTGTCGAGGTCACCGTACATCTATTGGCCTTCCCGAATCGCTGGCTTCGGTTCGTCTTCCATTTCAGTATATGAATCTAAAAAGGTTGGCTTTGTCTATTTGGTTCTATTTCGAGTTGCTTTCTCGGTGATTCGGAAGTCGGATGCGAAGCCGAAACAAAAGACAAAGCAAAAGTTTCGAAAAAGCCCTTATTACGAGGGCAGCCATTGTGCGCATGGGCGTGGCATTCTAGTCGACAATCGTGAAAGGTCATATCATAATGACACAAGGTTTCCATGACTACCCGTAAGAGGTAGTCAGGCCTCTAAAGGATTAAGGATTATTGTAATTCGGTCCTTTCACACGCAGTTCCATTGTTGATGTATAAAAAAGCTCTAAAGTAACAACGCAGAACTCATTACAGCCGAGCTTTTACAAAACTGAACCAGTAAAGTTTAGATGTGAAAATGTTAACCAGTTGAACTTAGCATTTTACAAGGTTGCGGTGTTTGAAATATTAGTCGAGTTTTTTCCAACGGTTTTCGACCGGCTATCGTTGGAAATTGATACAAAATTTCCCTTTTCTTGAAAACCACAGCACATCAGGTGCCATGATTTAACAGGATATTCAAACTGCTATTTACTTAGTCAATTCAGTAGTAAGTTGGGTGTTGGTGTTTAAAAATGGTGTATATTCATTCCCTTATTATAATGATTATCAGCCAAAGTAGTATGGCCGTAGCCAAGAAAGGCCACTGAATTAATATCCAAGGAAAGTCATTCGGGAAATATGGTATGTCAATAGGATGATTAATAGAATATCCTTACATTACAAGGTGGTTGTTCTTAGCATAGAGAATGTAGTCCACAGCGACTCATTTGTAAACACACAGCCGGTTTATATAGTCACTTGAGAAATCCATGCAGACGATATATCATACGGTTCGGAAGGTCAGGATTTGGGGGGCGATGAAAACGATCAAGTTGTCACTGAAAGTTATGGGTGGCCCCCAAAAAACCTGACAAGTATATCTCAACGGACAAGCATACTTCCACTACCCTGGGGCCAAATTAAACTACCTATACCAATGGATGGAGAATATTTTTAGCAGACAAAATGATACCAAGAATTGATTTGGGCTAGTACTAGTTTTACTAGTTCCAGACCATTTTGTGAATTGAGTCAGTGGTCCTTTCGCACCGATAAATATAATGTTAAATGTACATTACTACATGTATATGTAAATAAACCATAGGGTGGTCGCTAAAATTCTTTCAATCTTTGGAATCGTTGGAAATTCCACTTTTCTTAAAAGCGACACCACAACATGTGCCGTGATTTCACAGGATGCTTGAGATTGTTATTCACTTACTGCCAAATTAGGATATTTCATAATAATTCAGTAATTTACAAAACAATATTTTAGCAAATTGTGTATTACTAGTAATATCTGCTGCCTGTGTTGGGCGTTTACTGAAGATAATTTAATTGTTTTATTACTCATTCACATGCTTGAATGAGTATGAATAGAAATAGGGTAGATGAAATAATAACCACCAAATGCACTAGTCATATTATTGGGAGTGGTACAAGAATGACTAAAAAAATCGTGACACAAATTGATATTTTCTTTTGAAAGCAAGAATTGGTAAAGCCGGCCCTATTCTATTAAGAACAAATACAACTTTAGGTTAAACAAAAAAAACACACATGTATATTTTCTGAAAGTAACGACGTTTTTGAGAAGAAAAAAGGGGATGAACGCTGTCCACGGAATACCTAATTTATACCCAATCGTTGGTTTTACTGCAAGCTTTTTGAAGGAAATAAGTGAATTCTGAATTGTTTCAGTCGCGTGAAAGGAAAAAACAAACAAAGAGAATAACATGTTTTCAGGAAACTCTATATATATAGTAATCACAAACATTGTAAAAACAAAAGTACAATAGGCAACAAAACAATATGTTAGTTTAACCATGTTTAAACATGTTAGTTTAACCATGGAGGAAGGAAAACATTCCTTTCTCCATGGTTTAACTAACCCCTTAGGCCGGTACGTGTGTGAAAATTCATCCTCGATAAATTGATAGATTCACTACTGTTTGCGTAGATTTGGCCTGATTTCAATTATAAATAATTATATTTTATGAACGAAACAAATTTGTTATGATTTATGGGGGAAACTTTATTTCCCGAACCACAAAAACACGATGCTTTATATTCACTCGAGGAAAGCAGTGGGGTTTCGTTGTATAATGTGTAGACACACGTTTGACCCCAAAAGGTCAACCAGAAGCCGATGTTTGGTGACCTTTAACCCCTGTCTGGTATTGGTGTCAAGGTCAACTTCTGTTATATGATATGTGCGTGTGAAATTGTAGGCAGTAGTTTGCGTACTCAATGTACACGTACATGTACTTACTGTACATTAGTACACTGTACATATTTATTGCAGTTCAATCTTTGTACATGTACATGTACATTGTATATGGTGCAACTTAGTTAGCCTGGTTTCAAGCCTAACTTAAATTTGGCTGTTACCAGAGGTCAGGTTTGTTGTGAATAGGTGCACAACTTCGTGTTCAAAAGGTGTAAATTGTTACCCTCGGGCATTTGGGCTTTTTGCTATGCCTAAATTTCTTTGTACAGACATTTTGTGTCCTTGGTATAGCTTTTTGAATAGGCAACTTTTTCTATAGGTTTAGTTATACAATGGGTGGCGCATATGCGGTCACAAGAATGCGCTTAGAATAAACGGAAGTTGAACTTTATTCATTGAGGTTTAGGTAAATTATATGCAAACTGCAAGCTTAAAGGAATTGGGTAGTACCGTATTCCAACTGCAAACGTGCACACAAAGATGTAAGGAATTTTCTTTAGCAAAACAATGTATGTTATGCGTGCAAAAGCATAGCGGGTACCAGCCAATTTAAAGAGATTGTACGTGGTGTTCTAAAGTAACGTTTTTCACACACAAAAACCGTTTGGACATCGAAGTATTTTCAGGTTTATTTTGTGTCCAAACTTTTGTTTGAACAAATATTTCCATGGTCTTTTTTTTATTGCAAGGGGAAAATACACATGTTTTCATTTGACCCCTGAATCTTGCAAAAATATGAAAAGTAGGTGATACAAGAAGGGGAGAAAAGCAGTGACCAACTTGCGGGAAATAGTTTTATATTTACCTCTAAGTGGGGCAATATACCGGGCAGAGGTGGAGTAGTCTGTTTTTTTCTTGTAGGTGAAATCATAGAAGGGGTTATAGGTCAAGCAGCAAAAGGCGTGTACACTATCTCTATTAGTGCCCTGACCTGCAGTGAATAGTTTTATATTAACCTCAATGTCGGGCAGTATACGGCAGAGGTCCGGTACGTTGGGGAGTGGTCTGTTTTCAACTTGTGGGTGAAATTAGTCAGATTTCTCGGTATTGTGACCGCATTCATGCATAGAATTTTAGCCGTTCACAAAAATGGTACGCGGTTTTTCCGAACTTTGTTTTGGTCTAGAAAGGTTTTTCGTGGGTTCGATCCCTGATTGGACCACGATGTTTTGTGTTCTTGGGCAAGACACTATAGGCTAAGATTAAAGGATTTTGTGTGTATGCATTCCTGCCTAGCCAGTACGTCTTTGCATTATTGGGTGTTCTGTGAACAACGTTGGTTTTTTGTTGTCCTATTTTGTTCTCGAAAAATTGTAACTTTCAGAAAGATTTTCATATCGTGTTGTCATCTCACCAAATGACTTAATTACATAATTAACAGGGGTTTTCAGTGACGTGCTATGTTCAACCCTCCGTCTTATAAACAACAAATAGTTTAAATATTTACTATTCTGCCTCGCCCTGTAGAAAACCAAAGGATACGCATGATTGCTGAACATTATCCAAGTTTAAAGGGATCGTATACCATCAGTTGTGCATTTTTATTGTTTGGAGCAACCAAATTGCTTCAAATATAAAGAAAGGTGCTTCACAAATAACATACGTTTTTAGCTCTGTGAATGCTGCATAATTATGTTCCGAGGAAATAATATTCTAAGATTTCGATTCCAATTAAACATTTTACAGCATGCCAGAAAGAATATTTTCACGAGGAGTTTAGAGTCATTAATATCTTTACAACAAGCTTTTGAACAGTATTTTGTTGGTTACTTTTGGGATAGTTGCAAAAAAGGAATTCGCAGCTTTAAGTTTTGTGAAACTCTGTTTTTTAATCCCACGCATGTAGACGCGTCATCGTGAGTATTCCTTTATCAGCCTTCGGCAAAACTATTCACCCGTTCAGATAAAAGATTTGAACAAAAGCTGTGGGCTGTTGTGGCTGTTATTGGGAATAAGGGTGGGCCTAAGTTCGTTGCGAGTGGGTTTATACGGCCTCAGAAATTGGCTATACAGGTACAATTTAGGTACATGTATATCTATTGAAAGGCGTAGAGTATTATAGTCATTTTGGGACCACTGTGGGAACTTGTTAGGCAGTTTTGAAGTTTTGGGTAAGTTTGTCAAGACTTTAAAAAAAAATCATTTTTATTTCATTATTTTATTTCATTTTTATTCCTGTGTTATTTCGTTACCATATTTTCTAATAAAAAATGACTAAATGTCAATCTCGATTACACTGAAGGAATAATTTCAGCTTTTGCTGTAATTTTCAGATGTTGATGATTTGGAGGTTTACAAAAATAATGTTTACACTGACCTGTTCAGTTTTGTGTTCATTATGATGCTGGGGGAAAATGCTGTTCTCGTTAGTCTGGTTCCCTAGTCTCTACTTCAGACGAGGCGAAGCAATTTAGAGATACCGGGAACTGTCAAGTCAGGGAATCGGACAGCTTGCACCTGTGCAAAATGCCAATCGTTTTTTCCCCTTCAAAACACTTTTATTTCACTACTCCCATACTAATTCTTAACAAAATATATACATGTAGTATATAAGCATACCAAAGATTACGAATATCAATTAGGCCTACTTAGAAACATTTGCGGTAAAACCATGTAAAAGATATATCTCTTTTGAGAAGATTAGGGTAGTTCTGATAAGAACCGGTGATTTCATAGAGCTGCTAAGCACAAAAATTTGCTTAGCATGACAATTCGTCCTTAACAAAAAAAAGGTTACAGACCAAATTTTCACGAGATATTTATTGTTTTGGATTGATAATCAGCTGTTTTTTTTGCTTAGCATGAAAAACACGTATAATTTTGGCTGGTAACCTGTTTCTATTGAGCAAGACTTTTTTGTGCTAAGCAAATTTGTGTGCTTAGCAGCTCTATGAAATTGGCCCCTGAACAACCCTACCTCTTCTCAAACGAGATACTTTCACATGGTATTCCTGCAAATATTTCTAAGTCTAATCTCCACCATGCAAAGTTTCAAATCTCATTAAATATCGATTAATCTGAAAATAAAAATAATAATTAGCCATTATTTTATTATTTTGCAGTTTTCTTCACTATGCCCTTTGCTCAATTTTGCCAAAACACCTCACAATTAAGCCGTAATTTGTAAATGATACATTTTTTCGTATTTTGTATCAAAAAAACTTTGATGAATTTAAGGCCAAGCTGTCACCCCCTAACTACTGGTGTCCGCACGAGAGAGTTCCCGTTAAAACTCGCCCAACATTCCACGTGTCTCGCGATGCGTGCAAAATATGAATAACTACAGTTTTCTCACGGTTTTATGAATCGTTTTTTTTTTATATTCATTTTGACAAAGATTATTTTCTTTGATTTTCTCGACTGAATGCAGTGTGACACAGGCATGTGGTTAAATTGTGGATCAAAAGAACTGATGTACACCATACTTTGACCTTTGTTTCCGCTCGGATACACTTTTGGATTTTTCGTCAGAAAACATGCCCTTATTTGGAAAGACTGAGTTCAAACGTGAATACTTTGCACTTACGCAGTTACGGCCTGCAAGACATGTATTAAAGTGGGCAATGTCCTAAAATTCCCGAACAAATTTATGTTTTAAACATAATTTCAAACATAATTTAAAAGAAACAATGCACCTAATGGTTTATTGTTCGGAAAGTACTATTAGAAAAACTTTACAATTGTACAGTGGTACAGAAACCTGTAGGAAGGGTACATTGGTGTACGCTCTTATGAGTGACTTTTGTTTAATTTTGCCCGATTTTAATTAATTACTGTATTAAGGACCCCAAATAGAAATCAGTTAATATTAAACTGATTAGGCACACATGTGTAAAATAATGTAATAAATAAATAAATTAATTAATTAATTATACCTAAAAAGTATATTTTTTGTAAAAAGTGACCCAGAAGGCGCTGTTGGGGTGTATAGTCACGATTCTAGCTGGAGTGTTCGCCTATTGTGTGCAATTGTTGGAAAACACACAACGTTTATCGAACATTAAATGAAAACGACAGGAAAAACAACGTCGTGTCCGATTGAAATAGGATACGTAATTAACAATTCAACACATGATATTTTGGGGATTTCAGGACATAGTACACCTTTAAGTATTAGGGGGGATTTTGGGGTTGGGTTTTTGGTCCAAAATACAATGCGTTGTATGTTTTCTTATTCGGAGTACCGTCTTCAACACAGTGTTGTAAGGTTTGTTAAGGCCACACTGTATTGATCGCAACTTCTCCGACATTCACAGAGATAATTACCCGACTAATAATTTAAAAGTAACTTTCTTTTTTTCATTTCAGTTTGTAAAGTGAGGAGTATTCAAAACAGCAAATATGCAACTCGCAACGAAGAAGTGTCTCCTGACGTATTCAGGCGCCATCATGTTCGCATTCGGCTTCGGTCTCTTGCTGGACGGTGCGAAATACCACGAATCTCCATTTTACAATGCAGGCCTGTTAGGGGTAGTAAGGGCTGTACCCCATTGGTGCGGAATTCTGGTAAGAATATTGACGAATAAGTAAATAAAATAAGTGGTGTGGTTTGTTTTTTAAATAAAAACAAATTTTTCTTGTCTGGGCTTTTAAATACAAAATTATTAAAATAATTATTTTAATAAATAAAAAATAAAAAAACATATTTTCATTTTCCAAAGTGGCCGATTTTGGCAGATTCAAGTTGGCAGAAAGTGGCAGATTTTTCAATTTTCGCCCCACTAGTTATGTGCTCAAAAGAGCTACCACATCGGTAGACCCCCAAATCGCTAACAGAAGATCAATTATTTTTTGTTTTCAACACCAAACATGCAATATTTAATAAAGAATGAATAAATATACATTAAAAGCAAACGTGGTTAAATATAGCCACTCCTAGATTGTCAAAAAAAGTAATTTCAAATTTTTAAATACATTTAGGTTTTTTATGTTGATTTGTTTATATATTTGTTTGGGTCATAAATATTTTGCATAAAAAGTTACGTTTACAATTTACTGATACATTTTTTTTCTAGCTCTTGCTACTTGGAGCCAGAAACTTCACCTTTGGTCTCGCGCAGTGGAAACACGGCATGAACTGCTGCGGGGTAAGAATGATGCTTATATGTTGTACATTGCTTACATATACTGCTTACATATACTGCTTACAATGTAACACTGTTTTATTATTAGTTAAAGATGTGTATCGATTTACAAAAAGAGCAATAAGCATTTAAGAAACGTACACATTCAATATTAGCCTAGAGAATGGAATCTGGTGTTGATCTGACTTGAATCACAATAGTGTTTTAGTTACTGCCAACATTCAGTTGTGAATTTGAAACTTTGTGACCTGGTGACCTAGGGTCAATGATTTGTGACCTGATGACCTAGGGTTAATGATTTGTGACCTGAGGACCTATAGGGTCCATTATTTGTGACCCGGCGATGACCTAGTGTTAATGTTTTGTGACCTGATGACTCTGGGAATAATTTGGCCCGATGACCTAGGGTTAAGCATTTGTGACCTGGTGACCTAGGGTCAATGATTTGTGACCTGATGACCTAGGGTTAATGATTTGTGACCGGAGGACCTATAGGGTCCATTATTTGTGACCCGGCGATGACCTAGTGTTGTTAATGTTTTGTGACCTGATGACTCTGGGAATAATTTGTGACCCGATGACCTAGGGTTAAGCTTTTGTGACCTGATGGCCTAGGGTCAATGATTCGTGACCTGGTTATCTGGTGACCTGATGACCTAGGGTCAATGATTTGTGACCTGGTTATCTGGTGACCTGATGACCTAGGGTCAATGATTTGTGACCTGGTTATCTGGTGACCTGATGACATATAAGATAAATGATTTGTGACCTGATGACCTAGGATCAATGATTTGTGACCTGATGACATATAAGATAAATGATATGTGACCTGGTGACCTAGGGTCAATGATTTATGACCTATAACGTCAATAATTTGTGACCTGATGACCTATAGGGTCAATGATTTGTGACCTGGTTATCTGGTGACCTGATGACCTAGGGTCAATGATTTGTGACCTGATGACATATAAGATAAATGATTTGTGACCTGATGACCTATAAGATAAATGATTGGTGATCTATGACCTAGGGTTAATGATTTGTGACCTATGGTTAATGATTTTATTTGATCTTTTTCAACAGGGTGGTGCCTGTGAGGTTGTCTTCGTCAATCTGTTGGCTCTCCTCGTCTCCGGCTGCTCTATTGGTTTCTCCGTCTGGGGCTCGCTACATGAACTCACTTCCGCTACAGCAGAAAACATTACACAAAAGAGTGACTTCATCTATCTCATTAGCATCTGGTTCATGAGTCTGATGTGCGTTATCTTGGCCCTGCTCTGTATGTTCGCTGGTTGTCTGCCCATCGGATCGCAGTCGGACCAGGAGGTAGGAACTACTGATTGTATTAGCCTTTTTGCAGTGCACTAATAGGGCTGCGCATTTTATAATAATTTAGTATTTGATTATTTGAACAATATAATCGACCGAATATTCAGATATTTGAAACTCTTTGACAAAATTAAAGCTATTTGTATTTTAGGTCGGAGGGCTTTGAACAAGATTTTAAGTCGAAGGGTACTGAAAATAGACCGTAACGTTTTTACGACCACGCTGTATATGCTTTAAAAAACAACAAGAAAAAAAAGTTGTTCTTGTTGTCTAGTTCCCTGACTCTACTCAAGACAAAACCCAAACTGTACAAAATGGAAACCTACATGAAAACATCGTTGAAAATTGATACAAAATGCACTTTTCTTAAAAATAACTACACCCCAGGTACAAATAAATATTTGTTGAAATTTGCACTAAAGGTCGCAAAACATTAATGTTTTTGCTAATTCTACTTGGGCGGAACAAATATATTTTCTTCTCTATGGCTTTCTTTACTTTGTGGTGTTTGTTAAATTTTTGTAACATTCATTTGCGGTCTTACATTACTTTATTACTAACACAAACCTCTCTTTCACCATCAATGCTCAATGCATTTATTTGATCAATGCCTAATTAACCCATTTCTGTTTAGTTCATAATACTCTGCTATGTGGGACACATCAGGGGTCATTTTCATAAAGCTGCTAAGCACAAACAAATTGCTTAGCATAAACAAATTGCTTAGGACAAACAAATTGCTTAGCACAAACAAATTGCTTAGCACAAACAAATTGCTTAGCACAAACAAATTGCTTAGCACAAACAAATTGCTTAGCACAAACAAATTGCTTAGCACAACAAAAGTGCTTAGTACAAAAAATTGCTTAGCAAAAAAAAAATGATTAGCACAAAAAGTTTTGCTCGATTAAAAACAGCCAAAAATCTGCTAAATACCAGTCACAAACATAATGCATCATCTGGGAATTGGGTTTGAAACCCTCTTTTTGCCATTGGAATAATGTTTGTGCTAAGTAATATTTTGTGCTTAGCCGCTCAATGAAATTGGCTCCAGAACTTGTTGAACGTATAGTCCATTGATGCATTGTTTCACAGCATGTTGTCTTCATAATTAGTAATCAGACGTTTGTGCTGTAGACTACAAAATGATTGCTGCGCTAATACGCTTATGAATATGCAGATGAAAATAACTGTTCACTACTGAGAAAGAGTGCCTTGATTATGCAAATCTGACACTCTGACTAAGCAAATTTGACGATCCAATTATGCAAATCTGACGCTCCGATTATGCTAATCTGACGCTCTGATTATGCAAATCTGACGCTCTGATTATGCAAATCTGACGCTCCGATTATGCTAATCTGACGCTCTGATTATGCTAATCTGACGCTCCGATTATGCTAATCTGACGCTCTGATTATGCAAATAATTGTTATTTATGCAGGATGAGGTTGAAATGCAACAGTACGGACATGATAACCCCCAGTTCAGCAAGTACTAGAGGTGAGCGGTTAAAGGTTAAAGGTCGTAAGGTCACCTTAACCCAACCCGATCCCAGCGACTCATTAATATGCGTATCATTGCACGCGCTCAATAGCCAATTACATGTACTCATCAAATTGTTACGTGTGGGGTGGTGTGACCGTACGGTGGTGGGTTCGCCTAATTATTAATTATGGAACAACCTCCTTCGCTATGAATATAAAATCATGATCGCTTCAAAAATAATTATAAAGCGACACGTTTAATTGACCTTCGAAATGACATTACATTTATGATTAGTTTATTACAAGTACATGTACCACAAACTTGGATGAAAATAAAAAGTACAAAGTTGCTATCGTTGGTTACAAATGTGCCCATCTCGACATTGACAATGGGCCTACTCTAAATGTTTACTCCTTGTGAACCAGAGGCCAATTTCACGGAGCTGCTAAGCACAAAAATGTGCTTAGCACGAAAAAGTCTTGCTCATTAAAAACAATTTATCAGCCAAAATTCTACGTGTTTTTCATGCTAAGCAAAAAAAACAGCTGATTATCAATCAAAAACAATAAAGATCACGTGAAAATTTGGTCTGTAACCTTGTTTTTACCAAGGACAAATTTTCATGCTAAGCAAATTTTTGTGCTTAGCAGCTCCGTGAAATTGGCCCCAGACTAGGCTTATCAATAGTCTGGTTCCAGGAGCGATATCCAAATATTATTGTCAATGTCAGGTTGGGTAAGTCAGGGAATAACATTGCCAACTGCCGTAATGATAGATTTAGCCACTCCGTAAACAGTTATGATTTTGCTAAATGTTACAATTGACCAAAATAAATGATTACACGAAGCGTAATTTCCCTCATGGGGCTAATTTGTGTATAATATGCAATGGGCAGTAAGGGCGCTGTGTAAACCGTATCTTTTTGGCTATATGGCAAATAGAACAACAGCTATTGAGTATTGAATTGAAACACAAAATGAAACAGCCGTTGAGCCGTGCGTGACAGCCGTAGCGATTGAAACTTTACAGTGTAAAGTTTACACAGACCATTTTCTGTACAACGAAGCAAAGAAAACTCGCTCAAAGTTAATATTTTGACCACAGCCAAGTTCAAGACACGGCCTGAATGTTCTATAAACATAGCTGCTTAGTTTGGTGGTTACAAAATGACTTGTTTCAACAAATAAGGTGTACACAATTGTGAAAATCTCAGACGACAACAATACTTACGTCCGAGTGAAATTATCTCTTGCAAGCCGGCTATGCTTTGGCGCCAAAGCAAATTAGGCTTGCTTCAAGTCACAATAATAAACAAATTGTTAACCAATGCTCATGGAGGCTTTTCAATTCTTTCGATTGTGACTTGCATATCAAATTTAAATAACTTTTATGTGAAATAGAATTTTATACCAAGATCTTATTCGACCATTTTAACTCTCATTTCCAACGCTTACATGCTGCGCTTTTCGTAATGGTCTTTTTTTACTAACAACTATAATTAAATTCTGGCCAATGGCTACAGACGACTTATTTGTACTATCAGTGCATGCTTTCTCAAAATCTAATGTTCTAAATGTGGTTTCAATTTTTTTAATAAAGTGCTAAATCGGCAGCCTTATTTTAGATTTTTAGCATAATTAGTTCAATTGTGTGTTTGTACGTGTTAAGATGCCATTTTTGGCATTTTGGAAAGTGAAACTCAAAAGTAAAATCGACAAAACGAGAAACTATACTGAAGTAAATAATTTGTCGAACAAAATGGCGAATGTGCCGACCCTTAAACCAAGCACTGTGATTGGTCAAATATTTTAAGGGGCGTGGCCTCCTGTTTTACCTCTTTTCGAACCAGTTTTAGCTTGTTTGTGTGTCTTTTTCGTTGTTCTTGTGTTCTTTGCGTTATTTGTTGCTGCAGCATTTGTCCCAATCCTCCCGTATTCTAAATTTTGTCTATTTTTTCTTTTGTTTTTCTTTGTCTTTTTTAAATTTTAGGATGAAGAGGCATACTAAGCTATCGTAGGGAGTCACCCGCAAGTTGACGTTGCATCGTGACGCCATTAAATATCTGCACAATAACATCACCAATTAAAAAGAAATTGTATCAGTTTTTTATTGAAGACATTACAAAAATGTGTAGTGCTGATTATAAAAGCTTCAGCCTGAGATTCTTGAAAGGGCTTAAATAAGCCCTACAAAAAAACACCCACAAAGACCAAACGTCAGCCTTACTAAAACCTCTAAAGCAAAACCTGATAGGGGTAAAGCCTAGTTTGAACGTCACTTTTTGTAATCTGGTCTATTTTAAATCTGGCCTGACTTCCGAACCAATTTTTGTGTAAACTGATATACACGTATTATATAAAGTACATGTATATAATTATCATACTGATATGTATTCAAATTACAATGTTAGGAATAGCAATGTACTCTGTATATATCGTTAAAATTGCATTCACAATTTCTTTTAGAATATTTTTTTACATTTTGTAGTACAGTATATAATAGTTGTTTTTTTACTGTTTGCACAAACATTTGTGTGTGTAGGGAGCCTTAGCTTTGGGTTTTTAAAGTCTAAAAAAACGTTGATGTTTCTATCAGCTTTTATCTTTCTCTATTCCATTTTATTATAAGTAGTATTTACTCTTTGGTTTGTATGCTTATGGTTTTAGACTTTTATTGTAATTGTGTATATCTGGTATTTGTATATTCTTGATAATAACCACGATATTGTATTTTAAAGTCCTTTTTTTTTTAATTTCTGTTTGAAAACTCACAGCCAGAACGAGTGCTATTTCTTTTTCAAAAAATCTGACGAATACATATTTAGAAAGGGCAACGCACTGTGGACTTGTGCAAGTCCATCATGCGTAACCTTTTACTGCATACATCTTTTGTTCGCAGATCTCCAAAGAGTATGCAACACAGTACTTTTACAAGTTCAGTCAGAACTCCTTTCATAAATTCGTCATAAAGTAAATCGGTTGAGCAATGACAAAGGAATGCTTTTGTAACCGTTTATTTAAACATCTTGAAAAGCTAGTGATTTGACTTTATTTTATTATTAAAAGGAATGGCTTTGAGTTTTTAAAACGATTTAGTTTAGTCCTGAAAAAAGCATGTAATTTGTTAATGGCGATCGTTGTTAAAAAAAATATATTTGCAACAACTCTGTTTGATTTGAATAAAGTCTTTTGTATTGACCCAACCAATCAGCGACCTCCTATTATGTCAGCCATACCTCAACAAGCTCATTGGAAGCGTTCCAACCACCACACGTGCATCTGTCATGCGCAGGTGTGCAGTTCCTCATTCATATTACGTCATTCCTAATGACGTCATTTGTAACGCGCCGTCGCAGTGCTAAACTTATTATTGGTGAAAACAAATTTGTAGGTTGTGGTTTATTTACTCCAGTTATATATAACTTGAAACTTGTTTTTTGCAAATGTAAACTATACGTGTACATTTTATATGCAAATGGCGCAGTTTTTTAATACGTACTTTTTGTATGGTTTTTATTGGATAAACTGTTTACTAAAACATCACAAGTTGATTTCATTTCAAATAATTATTTCCATAATTGTGTAAACATCGATATTTTTTCTGACAAGAAGAATCCGTTTTTTCAGTACATGTACCGTTAATTTGCTGTTAAATTTCTCAACATTTCGTAATTTAAGGCTTAGACGGAAATAATCGGAAAACGAGAAATTATGAGAAATTAATATACAAATCTGATCAACAAATATTGTTAGTAGATTCAATGGAGACGCAATACATGTATACAGGAAAGATATAAGAAATTAGTTTTAAAGGTTGGAAATCTACGGAGTCCGACAGGGACTGAAAGCCCAATCCACATTATTAGCCCAAGGGCCAATTTCATAGAGCTGCTAAGCACAACAATTTGCTTAACACAAACAAGTCTTGCTCATTAAAAACAGGTTACCAGCCAAAATTCTACGTGTTTTTCATGCTAAGCAACAAAAAGTTGATTATCAATCAAACACAATAAAGATCACGTAAAAATTTGGTCTGTAATCTTGTTTTTGCCGAGGACAAATTGCCATGCTAAGCAAATTTGTGTGCTTAGCAGCTCTATGAAATTGGCCTCTGGCTTAGCAGAAATCGGTTACCGACCAAACGTTGCCTAAAACAAACAATATAAACTTCTATAGTTAAAGAAAGGCGGTGCAATAACAATTAAAATCTATTGTTACTTGGCACTTAACCCATTGTTACTTGTTTTCAATTATGCAGGAGAAAGGCAAAGAAACCCCTCTTTCGTGTTTGTCATTATATTTCCGGAATCTCAGGAATTCCTTTTAGATATCTAAGGGACGTGTTATGTAACAATATCCTGGATCGAGCGTGTACATGTATAGACCATGTGCCCTCTGTTTACATCTGTATTCAAATGTGCCCGTCAATATGCGCACGAATCATGTTTTACATAAATTTGGTTAAGAGATGACATCAGAGGTCACATAATTCAAAGGCGATCTGACCTGCGACGTCACTCTTTAAGCAAATTTTATGTAAAACACGATGGGTGCGCATCACTGCCGGGCACATTTGAATACAGATGTAAACACGTGACGTCAGAGGGCACATCGTCTATAGCGACAAAAAGAGATCTGCTCTGTCTTAAATCATGCTGGTTATAGTTTTAATATTAAAATATCTTACCCACCAAGATGGATAACATTCCGACAAATATTAGGTTTAGTGTTGAAATATCATGTCGACAAAACAAATAAAGGGTTTTAAATCTATTTAACCAAAATTTACAAGAAGGGCGTTCAGAGTTTGTTTACATGCGTGTTTTCGTCTTCAAAGGGCTAACGATTTCCGGATATTAGTCTAAATTACACCCTATTGGACTTCAGTGACTTGAGGTTTTTTTTCTTTGGTTTTTTCTTTTCGTAATTCACGTATTCGGGATCTTCGAGGTGTACCGGACTAGATGTCGGATTTGAGGGCAGTTTGGCTTGAGCGTATCTACCCTCGTTGTTAGCGCTGCTCGCTTGGAGAACTTGAGATTTCTTCGGCACCGATTTCAGACTCAAAGGTGCCGTGGTTAGTGAGGTGTAGGTTTGTCTCTCGTCGACTAGGTCCAGTCCCTGGTAGTCGGAGTCTTGGTGCACCGTTTGAGGCGCTCTTCGCCGCTTTTGCACCACGCAGAAGATGTTCAGGATGACAGAGATGACTAAGAGAATAGCTAAGACTATAGTTACGATTAACAGAGAGGTTTGGTCGCTATGCAACCGGCATGAGCCACTCGTCGGAAGAGGGGACGTCCTGGGTTCGTTGTCTTCTCTAGTGACGATATTGTTGTCAGACACGAAGGTTGTGAGTGGCTCTTGATTTGAGGTAGTAGCCTCGCAGTCAGGCGGCGCTATGTTGAATGGACCGATAGTACATGTGCTGCGGTAGGCTGGGAAAAGGCTACTTGTAGCCTCACATACGAAGGTGGGCCCCACGCCGCATGATGGGTACAAAAGGGCGACGGTTAATTCTGATTGTACGTAATCTTCGCTTTCTGTCCATATCTCGGATATCTCCCGGGCAGTGTCTTCCCCGTAGGACCAACCTAGAAGCACGGTAGGCTCGCCGGTCCGAGACGAGCATAGGAGAGTCACCTCTTCCCCGTGGGGGGTGAGTTGTAAAGGGTTGGCTTCCCCGAGGGTGGAGCACTGGGGATACTTGTCCTCCGGCAGGTAGTTGACGCGGAGCTCCAAAGTCGCTTCAGCTGCGAGCTGTGGATCGTCCGGCGTCGCTCGGCAGACGTACGTTCCCGCGTCCGCGCGCGTTACACTGACGGTTAATAACACTAGAAACTCCGTCGGATCTGGTTGTTGGACGCTCAGCGCGTACCGACCCGACTGGTAAGCTGTAGCGACGCTGATATTTCCTTGGTTAATGATCTCGACACCATTGTGCATAAGTTGAAGGTTGATCGCTGCCATCGCTTGATAGGCGATGGAACAGTTCAAAGTAACCGTCGAGTCTTCATCGGTTGCCGGAGGCCCTTCGAAGGTAACCACTGGGGTAACTTGTGCCTCAACTAAACTGCCTAATAGCAGAACTAGCAGTATTCCTGACGACTTCATTGCTGCATGGACAAACTACAGGTTCGGACAATTCACTACTGTCTTTGTAAAACAACACTCTTTAATTTTGTGCTACTAACTACAGTCGATGTCCGTAGTCAACAAAGCACCCGGATAAGCATCAGACCAACCGTGTTTGGTCATCAATAGCTGTATTCCTTCTATGTTTTAGGATCCTTTCCTGAGTACGGAAGTCCAGCAATACTATTATTTCTGCATAAATTATTTGTACAACAGGACGTGCGTCGGGATTTCCTTGGATCAGGTTATTTGGAAAAGGTTGTACCATCGTGGCGCATCGCACCAGTTTCCGTATTTTGTTTATTCCGTTTATTTGTGGGTCGAATTCTATAAAGTTTGGACACAAAGGCTGGCTACATTTTCTAGTTATGCCACCCCTCCCCCGGGCTGCCCCATGGCTTATGTCGGGGTTTATGGTCACGGTTTTATATCCTCAGGGTGGGGAATTTGGTAACTCGCTTTGACATTGTTTTATCTTTATCTATAGGTTAAATTCATAAGGTAGGGTGCCCCACCCATTGTGTTTAAGGGATTGTCATTAAAATTAAAAAAAAAATCAAAAAAACTAAAGCGGTTTTTCTTTAAATAAATGTTTCCTTGAAACGTTGAATAAATTGCCCCCTCTTTTGTGGTGGTCATTGTACTCGCGGGATATTGTGGTTTCTCCTGATTTTTTTTATAGGTTTTAAGGGGGGGGGGGGGGGGGGTCGATAACAATAGTCTAGAGAGTGTATAGATATAGGGGACTAAGGGGGTAGATCGTCAGTCCCATATCTTGCTGGGTATAAAAACTACTCAACAAATGAGTGAATTTCAAACTGATTTTTTTGTTTAGAGTCAATACAAATTGGTGATTTTTTTGTGCCTAAAAATTCACAAAATTTGTGTTTTAAACACTGACTAGTATACTCCTATGGACTCGGAAGGAATTTCTGCATTTTTTGCAAAATAATGTAATGTTCTCTTGCATTTGTTTCAATTTTGGCCCCAAAATGAACTTCCTTGAAACAGCAGGAAACCAGGCAAGAAATGTCATACGGTGACCAAACAAAAACAGTCTAAAAAAAGACATTGCAGCTGTTTTACTTCCCGTTTTATTGTTTTAATACTAAAATATACATGTATTTATGTGGAAATGTATGCGTCTGTGAACCACAATAGATTAAAAATGTAAAATGTCTAGTCGAAACAAACTTATAAAAAATAGAAACCTATATGAGGCATGTTTTGTTTAAATGTGTTGTTTTTGTTTGCTAATCGCTGCATATGGGGTAAACAAAATTAAACACGGGAAATATCTGAACAATCTTACCTCCCAATTGTTTTCTTATACGTTTTGTGTGCTAATCTTTAAACTAGTAAATATATATACATGTACATGTAAACGATGATATTTATATTCATAAAGTTGCGTTGCTTTTTCACTGGATGAAGAGAGTCCTGACTATTGTGGAGCAGGCAAGATATACAAATTCACGGCCAACATAGTCTAAAAGGGTCATGCACCCAGACGTCAATTCTAAACAGTAATGTTGGTCTCGCTTCCTGCGTTTGTGTTCTGAACATTAAAGCAAATGACAAGTATTATTTCTGTACACGTATTTCTGCTAATCCTTAATGAACCAGTTACCTGACTAATAGTATTACTTTATTGTGTCATAATATGTTTACGAAAAAGAAAAAAAAGATATAGGCCTATACACCAATCCCAAAAGTTAATCTGTGAACAGCTTGGAGGCATTCTTTTTCTGCAACCAAGTTTAGCCAATTACCATAATGCGCATGCGCCAGTTCGTAAATGGAATTTTTCGGACTTGGTTTAAACTTCCTTTAAAATTAAAAAACATCTAAAGCCACAAATAACAAAAAATGTTACTTTTGGGTTAAAAAAAAGGAGAAATATTTCGAGATTCGTGAAGAATAGTATCTACCATTTGTAAATGTCAGCCGATGTGTTTCAAAGACGCAATTAAATTTGTTTTAGATCCGTGTACACCATAAAATGATTAACTAAAACGAGTTATTTACACATCTTGAACATTTACATAAAATGTGTGAATTTTCGTTATATCGTGTAACATCGATCCTTGCTGCTAAAATAAAAATAATTATTGTAATATATGAAAAGCCACAAACATTTACAGTGCTTGTCAGAGTACATTCAAACCTACATAAATAAAATCCCTGCTAAAAATATAACCCTAATCTACAACCGAGATATTATATTAAAAAATACTTTAAATGTTCTTAGTAATTATATTTATATCTTAGAAGGTAACGTGATTTGTATCAAAATTTTAAAAGGAGTTGATTTTGTTTTAACGCAGTACTGACTAACACGGAAACACGTCCGAATCATACATGCGTATATAGGAAACTAGACCGCTTATTTGATTTTAATTTCATTACAAAAAATACATGTATAACGAAAAGATAAGTCGAAGTTTATTTATATCAATGTCGTTTTCAAATAACATGCATTTGTCAATTGGGGTAAATCAAGCGTTTAAATGAAAACCAATTGCTCTGAAAACACTTTTTAATGTGTATTAATAAATCCGAAAATGGGGTTTTAAGTTAACAAATCTGCTAGTATTAGTATGAATGGAGTAATGCTGGCCATAATATGAGGGCTCTATTTACTTACTCCGAATTACCAACCCTGTAATAGCGCCCCCATATTGTGCCCGACTTAATCCCAAAAGTACAATCAGAATCTTGTTTGTGTTGACTTGGAGTTTGAAACAAAACACCACGCTTGAGACGAACCGCCCTCCAATTATTGTTCTCTGTAAATAAAAATAGATACAATGTATAACTTTTCCTCGATCGGGAGACATTAAATCTGATTAACTTGACCTGGGTAGCGCATTTTTGACCTGACTGCACACCATACCATTCCGGAGCTTGGATTGCTAGCGTAAGGCTTGCCCCAACTCGCATTGTATATAAAGTAACAGTCTTTCAATCTAGATCAGTAATAAAATGTGCTAAGCATTCTGAGCAAGTCGGCCCTAGATGTTATTCAAATGTAACTCACAAATAGGTCATTAGTGGCGAGATGGGTTGATGACTATACAAATAATTTGTAAGAGTAATGATAAAATGCGAGTTTTTAAGAAAAAAAATCTAATTCAGTTTACCTGTTTTATGGGTGTTCCGTGGCGTTGTAGCCGTTTATGGCTTGTAGATGTGGGCAGGTGGTGGCCCATATTGGCCATCGTAGTAGCGCGGACGTTGAGGGCCGGGGGGCTGTAACCAAAAAGAAATGAAACAAATTGTAAGTAATATTATCATGTCACTAGCTATTCACATGAACAAAAACATTCCTTTGTCACTGTTCAACAATGTTACTTGCGACTGGCTTAAAAAAAATAAACAAATTGCTACTGAACCTGTGAGAGGACTTGCAGCAACTCGAATACAACTCCGATTTGAAAATGATAAACGGCGTATTTGACGACTGATATGAACATACATTGCAAATACTTTGCGCAAAGTCGTGCTTTTATTTGTGGGATTCGCTTAAGTCGAGTCGAGTCGAGTCGAGTCGAGTCGAGTCGAGTCTGATAAGTTTTGATACACAAGAGTATGACCGAAAACCTTAGCCATAGACGTGATAACAGTCGTGTTAAAAGCCTCACCCCGTAGTAGTCCCGGTTGCTGCTTCCGAATAATGCATAGTTGCAGCAATCCATGAACATGGCCATCAGGCTGATTATGAAGACTAGGACCGCCATCAGGATAACGGTGGAGTATATGGAGATGTACTTGTCGTTGATTGTGTTGTTGGCGGAGATCCCCTGCTCAATGGACGGCCACGCCCCCCAGGTGAAGAAGCCAATCACGCAGGCGGCTAGGATCATGCCGGTCAGGTTCAACAACAGGGTGCCAAAGTTGATCTGTACAGTTAAGGCGATAGGGGTACAGTTAAGGCGGCAGGGGTACAGTCAAGGCGGCAGGGGTACAGTCAAGGCGGCAGGGGTACAGTCAAGGCGGCAGGGGTACAGTCAAGGCGGCAGGGGTACAGTCAAGGCGGCAGGGGTACAGTCAAGGCGGCAGGGGTACAGTCAAGGCGGCAGGGGTACAGTCAAGGCGGCAAGGGTACAGTCAAGGCGGCAGGGGTACAGTCAAGGCGGCAGTGGTACAGTCAAGGCGGCAGGGGTACAGTCAAGGGGGCAGGGGTACAGTCAAGGGGGCAGGGGTACAGTCAAGGCGGCAGGGGTACAGTCGGGGCGGCAGGGGTACAGGGGTACAGTCGGGGCGGCAGGGGTACAGTCAAGGCGGCAGGGGTACAGGGGTACAGTCGGGGCGGCAGGGGTACAGTCGGGGCGGCAGGGGTACAGTCGGGGCGGCAGGGGTACAGTCGGGGCGGCAGGGGTACAGTCGGGGCGGTATGGGGTACAGTCGGGGCGGTATGGGGTACAGTCGGGGCGGTATGGGGTACAGTCGGGGCGGTATGGGGTACAGTCGGGGCGGTATGGGGTTAGCAATACTTACACTGAGGTATTCACTGCTGCGTTTTTTGCTGCTGGTCAGTACGGCAATTACGTTTCCAATGCCAACCATAACAATCTGAAAGAAACAAAAGGCAACGTGTTCAGCTGTTATTACATACGGACGCGAAGTTTGATATGAGCCTATCACAATAGTTGTTGTCACAGATCGACCAATCACAGATTCAAGTTTGCTTTAATAGAGACTAATTATAACTTACCCCGATCCCGGCCCACATGGCAACACCAACAGCTCCGTGTAAAAAGAGGAGAACTGAATCTTTCCCGTAGAGAATAAAGATTACACCGAAGGCGATGTCAAGACCTCCCGTGAACAAAATCACCCCGTCGCGACCAGAGAAACCCATGCTGTAAGAAAGAGACGTGAAGACGGTGAAAGGGCAACTACCAAAGAGCAACTACCAAAGAGCAACTGATAATAGTTATATACACGGACATCACTAATTGTTTCCTACCCCCCTACCCCCCTCCCCCCTCCCAAAAAATATATATATAAAAAAAAAAAAAAAAAAAAAAAAAAAGTACATTCTGGAAAATACGTATACTGGATCTGCGAAAGTTAGAAGTTTACGTGACGTGCGAAGGGTCTAACCCCCTAAAAAATTGGCTCTAGAACGGCGCCTGCGACTTGGACCTAAATCAGCCTTGATGGATCAGTTTTGATTTCTTTTCTTTTTAATTCCAGATCAGATTGTCTTGTTTGAGTGTGAGGGGTGAGTTCGTACACACTTTCCTCTGTAGCCCACACCTCGACTGGCCTTTTTGGCCTTGTGATGAGTGATTTGCATAAAGATTTTTTTTAAAAAACTTTATTTATACCCATATTCAATTTAAGTCTTTAATGTTGTTGCAGTGAACATAATGGATTCGCAAAAAAAGGGATTTCCACACTAAAAAAGCCACCATTATAGATACGCTGTTTAGCCATGAGACAAAATATAACAGACTTTTTAGTGAGTTGTGTGGTTCTAAAAAGAACCGGAAGAACTCGACGTTTCGGACTTGAAGCTCTGCCCGTCGTCAGGAGACTGGCGACGGGCAGAGGATACTCTCTGAAACGTCGAGTTCCCCCAGTTCTTTTCAGAACCAAACAACTCAATAAAGATAATTACCACATACTGCAAACTGCTTATCTTATCGCCTTCAAATTGTATCGAAAATACTCGGTGCTCGAAGGGCTAAACCAACAGTGAACTTGTGGCTAGTCTAGTCCAAGTGCGCGGTACCCAATTGGGTGTGTCCCCATTGTACCCTTTGTGTCACACAATGGTGGAGCAAATTAAGTAACGGTGTCCTCTAAATGACTTTGTACTTAACACAGTTTATCCTGTGATTCATTAGAACGTGCCAAGCCTTAAAACACCCAACAAGAAACCACATGTACATGTAGTGGGACAGTACAGAGGAACGTTTCTCCATATTTTAAAAACTTTTGCTGCTATACAAATGATAAAAATGAACAACCGACATTAAAGATTCATTTTCCTACAGGAAAACAGACTGGCACATACAAAAAACACCAGTCCAACACTTTAGTAATGACTCAATGAAACAAAATGTAGAATACTTTGACATGGACCACCATAGAGCAAAAAATCACCGAGTCTTCGAATGCAAATCGTTTGAAAAAGATCTTCTTTAAACTACTAAAATTAGACCAAACATATTTGTGACCCAGCATGAGTAAATGAGACACTTTGATTTCATCATTTAAAGCTAAACAAGCTTAAATGATAAAATCAAAATCTCAATTTTTATTTTTGCCTCAAAGTGTCTCATTTACTCGCACTGGGTCACAACTTCCGAAATTTAAACGTCTTTTGTGATAAAGCCGAGACATCCGATATCCTGATATGAAATTATTTCTATGCCTTTACAAGCGCAGAAAGTACAGGAAAATTGTGTGCGAATCATCGAATATTTGACCTTTTTCATTTTGAAGTATTCGCAAACATTCCCATTGGCATAACTCCGTTCTTATCGTGCTGTTACTAGGGAGAAGTTTGTCAATTGTTTCAGAATTCATTAGCAGATAAAGAACTACACCTACCTGTTGGAATTTCAGTTGCTGTACGTCTTCGTGAAACTTCAAATGTTTGTCGACTGCAAGTCAAAACGTTCTAGTCACAGTGCTGCCGCAACACGTATAGAAAAACTGAATTGCTTCTGATACTGCGTCATGTATAAATTTAGGCGTGTCATATGCGGGGGTAAAAATGCGTATTGTGCGAATGCGCTCTCCCATGTAAAATATTCAAAACCTTTTTGAAAGCTGAGAGTTTGTTGGGAGAAAATTCCAAGGACTCACCACACAAGCCTTTGAATGGGACCACCGTATAGAATACGTAAACTTGGGGAAATACAAAAAGGGTGTGTTGTTATTTTTTGTATTGTCATCGGCCGTGCATACTAAAAGCGAAAGCAACTTTACATGCACCGTGTAGTGTTTTTTAATCCATAATCCTCTCCATTAAATCCTCTCCATTATACTGCCATCAAAGTTTACGTATATGTAACCTTTGAGGACGTTAGAACGGGATTTATAGATGAGGAATTTTTTGAACACGTTTTGTTGGGTAAAAACATTATGGTTTAAAAAAACAACGATATGATGACGTGGACTTGTTCTTAAGAAGATAGCCACATACAAGAAAACAAAATCCCCCCTCCCAAAAAACAGAACTCTTTGAAAGAATTAGCATTCTTTTAGAGTGATTTTCACTCTTTTGAAGTGACTTTTACTCACAAAAACTAAATTTCACTATTTTTAGAGTGGTTTTAAAAGAGACTTACTCTTTTAGAAAGGGAGATTTGTACTCTTTAACATTTTATACCTCATATTGACTTTAAATTCCCCTAAATCTGCCGCACAGCGTAAAAACACTTATTGAATTAAATTGAAATTTTGTTTTGCCCTGAAAGACAATTCAACATTATGTCTATATCAGCACATTCAAACAGGCTTACATTAAAGTTGGGTTGTTCGAGGTTGTTTTTAATTTCGATTTTCTTTTCCGAACAAAATTTAATTCTAAAGGTAGTCCATTTGAAATAAATTTGTACTTGTTCGTACTGAGACGCTCCTAATTCAAAATTTGAATTTAATTAATTTATTACTCGCCGTTGGTAGATTTTTGTGTGCGATGTCTTATTCGAAAAGCTCATAACAATTACAATCTTAGAAAATTATGAACTCAATTTGAAAATCTATTTTTCAGGGTGCAACTCCCTAAAAGCACGAACACACCAACTTTAATGAAATGTGTATATAGGCGTAAACGCCACAACGCCATGCTTGTACAAAAACCACGTACACATCATGACATATGAAGCAGGATATGTGGCAGAGAAACCCCCCCCCCCCTCTTTTGTGTTGACCATTGTGTTCCCGAAATCTCAAGAATTCCTTTTAGGTTTCAAGGGGGGATGGGTTAGGTAACAATAGTGTTGAGTGTGTATAAGGTATAGGGATAAGAGGGGGTACCCCTCTGCCACATATCGTGCTGGGTATACATCATGTACATGTACTGTACATGTACAATTTCACAACCATGAACTATTATTTCTCATTTACAGAAGGTATGGGTTGCAATGTGCGCAATCGGCCGTACTAACACACAATTCTATTTGCTGCTTACTGATGACCGCAAAAATACAGAGGTCGCGTAATTGTTTTCATAGCCGTCACACAGAATTGAAAGTTGTTTTTGTTGGAATTGAAAATACGACATGGGAAATATTGAGCGGTTTTTAGGCAAACACAGGCAGCCAACATAGGGCGAAAGATAGCTCAGTTGATATAGAGCGCCGGTAGTACTGTATACGGTAACCTGGAGGTCCCAGGTTCGAATCCCGCTCTGCCAGTTTCATTGTTCACTTTGAAGACAAAAAATTCCTTAATACATAGATTATCGGGTCAATCCTGCTCTTATTGTGTTAAATTTTATGGGCAAGCAAGTTTTCCTTTCTCCTCGCTGAAGTATGAGGGCGCTATACAATGACATTTTTTACAAATGGGACTGGTATTGACGGTATTGAGTGCATTATTTCTGGTGGCAAAGGTTATCACCATAGCGCCATGCTTGTAAAAGCCACGTATACATACATGTACATGTAGGCCTACATGTACAATTTCACAACTATGAACTATATTCACCATGCGCAAAAGGTATGGGTTCCAATGTGCGCCATCGACCGTACTAACACGCGATTCCATTTGTTGCTTAATATGACCGCAAAAGTACGGAGGTCGCGTCATTGTCCTCAAAGCAGTCACACAGAATTAAAAGTTGTTTTTGAAAGGCTTAAAATACGACGTGGGAACAAGGCACGGTTGAGCGGTTTTCAGGCAAATTTGTCTCTTTATTAGCTTAGGATGCTAGCCAAAATCTGCTTCGGTCCTAACATTATGAAGATACGAAAAAAAGCAATGGTTTCGGACCGGCGTTCTACCAACTGAGCTATCTTGCACTATGTTGGCGGTCTCCCATATTGTCAATATCTTTGTTCGAGGGCGCTAGTCAGAAGTCATAAACACCAGAATGCCGTGTGGCCAGGGATCACGCCCGATTGTACAATACAACCAGGGAAGCGGCATTGTGATGCATATTTAGTGGTCTGTCTCATTTTTTTTACCAACACAAAAATGGTCAAAGATAATTATTTAAAACGATTTTAAAATATGCTGATACATTAGGTTTTCAGAAAAAACCCAAAACCTATACCATTTCGACCAAAACAATTTACTTTCTGCTGGGTACGGTACTATGTTATATTACTTCCTTAAACCCTTCCTCCAGAAAATATAAAACTATATACCCACCCCCAAAAAACCTATACATTTCTAAATGTAATTTAAAAACTTTTTTGTGGTTATAAAATGTTGAATACAAATTAATAGTAACAAGATTATGTTTAAAAAAAAAGTTTTGGGAAAAAAAGTGACGTGTACAAGTTATACAATGTTAAAATAAATAAAAAAAATCACAACTTGCTTTTTCACAACTTGAGACTCAAACTAAACAATTATGGAACTCGGATTTGTGTTGTATAGGCCGACTGGTAGTGATGATTATCCTAAACTGTTATCATCTTGGTGTATTTAAGAGTGCTATGTAAACGGATTGAGCGGGCCTATGACAACATATTTGGACATTTATGTATAAACTGTAATTTTGTTTTGTTTTAGATTAACAATTCAGGCAAATTGAACTAGCAATATACCCCGAAAAACCATGTGTATAGACTGGGCTTAATTTACCATGATAAAAATTACCCACACCATCACGTACATCTGTTACAAATCCTCAATGTCGTACTTTTGAATATATGATTTCCCGGCTATAGACGATGTGCCCTCTGACGTCATGTGTTTACATCTGTATTCAAAATGTGCCCGGCAGTGATGCGCGTGTTTTACATAACATTTGCTTAAAGAGTGACGTCGCAGATCAGATCGCATTTGAGTTATGTGACCTCTGATGTCATCTCTTAACCAAAGTTTGGAATTGATTGATATAAAGACAAAAATAATTATATCTCTGAATGTTTTCTTTCGGCAAAAGTGTTTAAATAGAGTGACCAAAATTGAATGATAAAAATGGCTAAATTGGTTTTGGTAAAATGCGTGTGAATTAATTTTTTCTCGGCGAAATTGAATGTGAGACTTGGTGAATTGAAATGACAATGTTATAAAAAAGGCGGCAAAACTCATATAAAGGTTTTGCTCAATGTGATAAAAATGTTTATTTATTTAATTACCCAACTGCCACTACAGTAATATATAAAGCAAATTTTAATATTTTAAGCCGACACCCAAACGTAGTTAAAAAGACTAAGGAGTGAAGTTTCCCCAAGTGAATTAAACAAGAAAACGTCTTCGCTTTTAATTCAAATTTAATATTCGTGTATAAACAGTTGTGTCGCCAATCCGCAGTTGTAGTTGGCAAAGTATGGAAAGCCCAACACTGCAAAATAAAATAACAAATACTTTTTAATATGATTTCATAAAAATGACTAGGTGTTTTCGATCAAGTTCATAAGAAAAACATTCAAATTCATTGTTGAGTGTACGTATTCGAGCGAGTTTTGGACCTACAGCTTTACGTCCTATCCGAAGGACGAAGCAATAGTGGTTAAGTGCCTTGCTTAAGGACACACGTGTCAAGACCAGGACTCGAACCTAGACTCCGCTGATCAGAAACACCAGAGCTTCAGTCCGCGTGCTTTTAACCGCTCGGCCATAACACGCCACGACTATAGGAAATTATGCCTAATGTATTATATAGCGCCCTCTGCGGGCCGTGCGCAATAATTCTTACCGCAGGAATTGACAGATGAAGTTAGACTGGTCCGTCTATCGCTTGTACATGAGCATTGGCGGCGGTCCGTACCCGGACCCGTACGGGTCGTCAGTCATGTAGCGTTGGCGAGGTGGCTGGAAATTGAAATGTATGCAAATTTTATGCGCATAAATAAATATATTTCCCGTCGCTTACCCGGACGATAGCGTGTTTATATAAAACTTACCCGGATGATAGCGTGTTTCTATATAACTTACCCGGATGATAGCGTGTTTCTATATAACTTACCCGGATGATAGCATGTTTCTATATAACTTACCCGGATGATAGCGTGTTTCGATATAACTTACCCGGATGATAGCGTGTTTCTATATAACTTACCCGGATGGTAGCGTGTTTCTATATAACTTACCCGGATGATAGCGTGTTTCTATATAACTTACCCGGATGATAGCGTGTTTCTATATAACTTACCCGGATGGTAGCGTGTTTCTATATAACTTACCCGGATGATAGCGTGTTTCTATATAACTTACCCGGATGATAGCGTGTTTCTATATAACTTACCCGGATGATAGCGTGTTTCTATATAACTTACCCGGATGGTAGCGTGTTTCTATATAACTTACCCGGATGGTAGCGTGTTTCTATAAAACTTACCCGGATGATAGCGTGTTTCTATAAAACTTACCCGGATGATAGCATGTTTGTATAACTTACCCGGATGATAGCGTGTTTCTATATAACTTACCCGGATGATAGCGTGTTTCTATATAACTTACCCGGATGATAGCGTGTTTCGATATAACTTACCCGGATGATAGCGTGTTTATATATAACTTACCCGGATGATAGCGTGTTTGTATAACTTACCCGGATGATAGCATGTTTGTATAACTTACCCGGATGATAGCGTGTTTCTATATAACTTACCCGGATGGTAGCGTGTTTCGATATAACGTACCCGGATGATAGCGTGTTTCTATATAACGTACCCGGATGATAGCGTGTTTCGATATAACGTACCCGGATGATAGCGTGTTTCTATATAACTTACCCGGATGATAGCGTGTTTCTATATAACTTACCCGGATGATAGCGTGTTTCTATATAACTTACCCGGATGATAGCGTGTTTTTATTTATAACTTACCCGGATGATAGCTTGTTTTTATATATAACTTACCCGGATGATAGCGTGTTTCGATATAACTTACCCGGATGATAGCGTGTTTCTATATAACGTACCCGGATGATAGCGTGTTTCTATATAACTTACACGGATGATAGCGTGTTTCTATATAACGTACCCGGATGATAGCGTGTTTCGATATAACTTACCCGGATGATAGCGTGTTTCTATATAACTTACCCGGATGATTAGCGTGTTTCTATATAACTTACCCGGATGATAGCGTGTTTCTATATAACGTACCCGGATGATAGCGTGTTTCTATATAACGTACCCGGATGATAGCGTGTTTCTATATAACTTACCCGGATGATAGCGTGTTTCTATAAAACTTACCCGGATGATAGCATGTTTGTATAACTTACCCGGATGATAGCGTGTTTCTATATAACTTACCCGGATGGTAGCGTGTTTCTATATAACTTACCCGGATGGTAGCGTGTTTCGATATAACTTACCCGGATGATAGCGTGTTTATATATAACTTACCCGGATGGTAGCGTGTTTCTATATAACTTACCCGGATGATAGCATGTTTCTATATAACTTACCCGGATGATAGCGTGTTTCTATATAACGTACCCGGATGATAGCGTGTTTCGATATAACTTACCCGGATGATAGCGTGTTTCTATATAACTTACCCGGATGGTAGCGTGTTTCTATATAACTTACCCGGATGGTAGCGTGTTTCTATATAACTTACCCGGATGGTAGCGTGTTTCTATAAAACTTACCCGGATGATAGCGTGTTTCGATATAACTTACCCGGATGATAGCGTGTTTCTATATAACTTACCCGGATGGTAGCGTGTTTCTATATAACTTACCCGGATGATAGCGTGTTTCTATATAACTTACCCGGATGATAGCGTGTTTCTATATAACTTACCCGGATGATAGCGTGTTTCGATATAACGTACCCGGATGATAGCGTGTTTATATATAACTTACCCGGATGATAGCGTGTTTATATATAACTTACCCGGATGATAGCGTGTTTCTATATAACTTACCCGGATGATAGCGTGTTTCTATATAACTTACCCGGATGATAGCGTGTTTCGATATAACTTACCCGGATGATAGCGTGTTTATATATAACTTACCCGGATGATAGCGTGTTTGTATAACTTACCCGGATGATAGCATGTTTGTATAACTTACCCGGATGATAGCGTGTTTCTATATAACGTACCCGGATGATAGCGTGTTTCTATATAACTTACCCGGTTATAATAATTCGTTAGATAAATCGAATAAATCAGGTTAAAGCGAAGAATTTCGCGGTCTTGCGACGCAACTCACCCCATAGTCTCCTCCTCGTTCAGGCCCGCCAAAAAGCATCCCGCTGCTGCAGCAGTCCATGAACGCGGCCACCAGACTGGTAAAAAAGACTATCAAGGCCATTATGATGACAGTGGCGAAGATAGAAACGGCGTCTTGGTTCGTGATGCTACCGACGACGGCGACATTGCTGGTACCTTCTGAGATGGCGTCCCACGCGCCCCAGGTAAAGAAACTGACTATGAAGGCAGCGAGCACCATACCCATCACATTCAACAGCATCGAACCCCAGTTGATCTGTGAGCGGAGAGAAACAATTTAGGAGACCGCCGACATAGGACAAGATAGCTCAGTTGGTAGAGCGCGGGCCGGTACTCCGGAGGTCGGAGGTTCGCGCATTGCCAATTTCCCCGTTCATTTAAAACTGTTATACGCGGTCAAAATAGAAACACCATCCAATATCCAGGGATCTAATTGATACGTAATACTTAAAATTATGGTTAGACGAAAAATGATGCCAAAACCGTCTATACGGTTTGGCAGTTTTGATTCCAGCTCAGCCGCATTTTAGTGAACCAAGGTCAAGGGTTATTTCGTGTTGCATGTTTACAAAGTGCCATAATCCTAATTAAGGCCCTGAGTTTAGTTCACAAAAATGGCGGTGTAATAAAAAACAGCTGGGTAGTGCGTGAATGTATGATCCTGCGAAATAACAATGGCAACTCAGCTATCTTAAAGAACTGTATAAATAACGACTGTTTGGCAACCACCTCGACAATACACTTTATTTACGAGTGGGCCATCATTGAAAATAAAGTAAAATCTTCATTTTTGAAACTTGCAAATAGAAATGAAAGTATTAAAATAAAGTTAATTACAAATTAATACTAGTCTGTTCTAATGAATTAATATACAATTTGCGATAAATACGCAATTTTTTAAACTACATTAAAACAAATGAAACGCATAATTAAAACGCATTAAGGCCGGTTCATACTTCATGCAAATAGCCTATTGACATATCGATTACGGGTAACCATGTGAATATGACATTTGCGAGTTAAATTTGAATAACATCTGGTACACTGACGTGGTCAACATGTTCGGCACATTTTAATTATGAATTCTCCAGATCAAAAAGACTGTTGCTATACACCACGTGATTTGGAATGGTCCGGAATGGTCTGGTTTAATTCTTTGTGCCATTCTCACCCATTTGAACAATGTATTGGTGCTGAGCGTCTCTTAGTCTTACGTAACTATATGCAAGAGCTTGCCCGATTCATGTGATGATATAGCAACAGTGTCTTTGGTCTGGAGAATTCAAATTTAAAACCTACCGAGCATTGTAAGCAAGTAACGGTACCAGATGTTGTTTAGATTTAACTTGCAAAATGGCTTATTGATTTCGGTTATCAATACTTACGTTCAAAGCACCTGGGCTTTGGTTTTTCTTGCTGCTGGTCAGGACAGCTACAACATTCCCCAGCCCAATCATAACGATCTATAAACAAATAATGTATAAATCACATCACATGCCTCCAATCAGGGGTAGTAATAAATATTGTGTTTAGCGAATCAACATTTTAAAGATAATGTAATAATTATACATTTGCAAACTTGAATCTGGTATTAAATATGTTTTTCGAAACCTTTGCCTCGACTTCGGCTTCGACTTCCGAATCAAATATAAATGAAAGCAAATGGAAATATTCGAACTTTTGGGTTTTTACCTCCAAATAGGCACTTAGGGAAACAATTCCATAGAGAGGTAGGCCTACACAAACTTAAAACAGTCCTAACTTGTTTACCCTAACCCTTTTCTCTAAGATCTTCAAGATTTATGCTATTCTAGGACAAAAATAACTCCCAAATATTGTGTTTTAGGGTAGCTAGACACTTAGGGAGACACTGAAATGTCTCCCTAAGTGCCACTGTCTCTTTATTACCTAAAAACTTACGCTAATTTGTCTTCCCAAGTGCCTATTTGGAAGAATTATCGATCGACTGAGTGTTTCCGAAGCGCAACGGGCATCAGTTCTTGAAGACGAAGCCAGTGATTCAAATGGCCCATACTTACCCCGATACCGGCCCACATTGCCACCCCGACCGCCCCATGAGGGAAAATTATCACCGAGTCTTTTCCTATAAGAATGAGGACGACACCGAAAAGGACGTCCAAGGCGCCGGCGAACAACAGTACCCCTTGGCCACCAGATATCTTTGCCATCTTCTATAAATATAAGCACACAACGAACAATATAACATTGTAAGATGGACTTTGTTGTTGTTGTAGGCCCTATAACATTTATTTCAATGTTGCCATTCATTACAATATATATGTACAATTTTATATATTTCTATAAAAAAACGTCGGATGTCGCAAAGTTGCAAGTCCCATAAAAACAAAACAAAAAAGCAAAAAAAAAAATTATAAAAAAAATATTTAAAAAAATTAAAAAATATTATTATTATTATTTTTTTTAAATTGATTTTTCATTGCTATTTTGATACCATACCGTTAAACGCTGTTTTCTCAAAAATTCGCATCGCCAATAATCAATGTTCATTTTAACGTAACTTTTTATGTAGAGGTCCTAGAGACCTGCTTTAAAAAGCATTAGAAAGAGGACGATCTCAGCTCTAAGATGATGTAAAGAAACTCATTTTTTTATTTTGCCGCAGATTTTCACAGATCGCATCACAAATTACCAAATAATTCAAGAAGTTAATAGAAACTATGTATACACACTAAGTTAAATAAAGAATATTAAAATTAGGCGACAACATTTAGGTATAAGGTTAAGCGTATAACGCTTTTGTGCCCTAACCTATGGACAGACAAATAAACAAACAGGATACCACACAAAGGACAACAAAATACAACGAAAAGACAGACTAGTGTGAGACAAGGCAAAATTATTAGTTCTCAAAAAAGACCAACATTGCAAGTACAAATCAAGGAATAGAGCTTTTAAATTCTTAGCAAAGACAGACAGAGAAAGTGATGATTTAAGCGAAATATCTAAACTATTTCAGTATGAGGTGCCTCGATGAGCAACACTAGTTTCTGCACAGATATCTCTCTAAGATTATCTCTAAAATAGACGTCGCGCAAGTGTTAAATCGGCTCTGAAATGACATAAGATTTTTGCTAACGAATATGGAAATTAGCATACCCCGACAGGCATACCCCCAAAAAAAAGATATATATATATATATAATTAATAATTAATAAATACAATAAAATAATGCCAGCTACGAAAACAGTACCGATTCGTCTGATTCGAATCACTATATTTCTTATTAAAACACTGACTCGAGCGAGGATAAAGATGGGGTCCCTCTAGGCGCTCAGCCGTATATGTTTGCCCGAAATGGAAAGGGGAGATCGCAATGACGGTAGTGAATCGGGGTTCAAAGCACGACCGCAAAATGCTCGCTGCAGAGGGCCGAAAAATCACTAGGCCCGGACCATTCGCTCTGGTAAGCTTTACTTTAGCTGTCCCAATCCTCCGATATTTAGGATCAGCCGGAAACAAATGAAGGCTTACTCCACCCTTAGTAGTTTTGCTACACCCAGCAGCTACACACCTAGTCGGCATGACCGAAAACTGTTGTATTTTTACCCGGATTCAGAATGAAAAATCATGCATTCACCATAGGCTATCGGTACAAATTATTGTAAAAGGCATGTGGATAGCTAGCACCGTATTAACAAATCAAAATGAATCATTATTTTATCGAGATTAGAAGGATAGATAAATGACGACTTTACCTTTTGATAAGATGTTTGAATTTGCTGTTATTAAGTAAAGAAGCTTCGATGAAGTTTGTTTTCCTGCGAAGTGCGAATCGTTTCAAGCGCAGTGCACTAACTACGTGTGTATACCGTACGGATCCGTTAACATTAATGTACAGTCAGCCGGGATAGACGGGTTGGTACGGCGCGGGATACGGTGGCGGCCAGCGTCGACAATAATTGTTGAAGTTCGAAGTACCGTGACACAATATTCATTGTGAATTGGTGTCCCCTCCCCCCAAATCGTACTTGGCCCTTAATTCCGTGCACCGTGACGTGCAAATCTACCATTTTATTCCTTTTATCAGCCGGAATAGACGGGTTTAGTAGACGGTAGTCGCACAGACAGCAATTGTATTATTGTCGAAGTTAATTGTTCTGTGAAAAATATAAATTAAATAAGTCATCAAGTTAAAGGGATTGTATACGTTTGGTAATTGGAACCCACTGTTTGTTTTAATCCTATATAGTTATAGATATATACCATAAAATATATAATAGATATATACCATAAAACTAACCTGTACAAATTTCATTTCAAAAGGTGGTAGCGATTTTGAGATATTGCCGAAAATCTAGAGCGGTTATGTCCACGCAGGAAGAATAATCTGCATTGGAATACACAATCTGAGAAACGTCACTGCAGTAACGCTTCTCAGATTTAAATTTTGGGGGATAAAAAGTGATATCTTTTTCCATAACCGCAGTACTTCGAAGTTAACATTTTTTTTAAATGCATTATACTATCCAAAGCTGCTGTATACTTCTTATTAAGTAAGTTTTTATTGCCATTAATTTTTGGAGTAATTGCCAAACGTATACGATCCCTTTAAGTTCAATAACACAATTGTGTCTATATTTCGATCAGGAGTAATTTCATTGGGCCGCGTACAAAATACAAACACTGGTTCGTTGCGTTACTTTTGTTTGTCTTGTTTCAAGCGTGTAGACTGGCGTCGCAGTGTTGCACTTAGCTGGCTGTAGGGGGTTTCACGATTCACTGGATTGTGACGACTGGTGGAGTTCTTTGTGACAATCAAAGGGAACTATAGAATATTTACTTCAACTATGAACGCTGCCTTTAGGCAACAACAGCTCAGACGAATTCAAATTGTAATGACGAATATACTCTCGACCAGGTATTTAATAAGGACGACCAAACCTTAACATTTTAAATTTAATTGATGACAAATTACTCAATTGGTTTGGTAAAACGCGTGTGAAAATGTTGTTCTCATACCAAAATTGAATGTGGTTGTTGGTGAATTTGAATGGAAAATGTTTGAAAATAGCCGATAAAACCTATAAATTAGTCTGATGTGGGCTTGAGTCAATTACTAAAATTGGTTTGGTAAAAAGCCTGTGGATGTTTTTCTCTAACGAAAGTGAAGAGTTGGTGAATTTAAAACGAACACATTTATGTTTTAAAATAGCGGCAGTTGCACGATCAACAAGGTCAAATTCAAGGTCAAATTCAAGGTCATTCATAACTACCTAAGACAGTTTACTAATTCCTATTGGTCGAGAGCCTACCACGTGGTCGGTTTTAAACTAACGATAAAAAACCGGGGCCAGTTTTAAACACTTTTTAGATGTCACATGAAATTTGGACGCCCGAGAAATCTAGTCGCTTTACACTTTTATTGGTTACAACCTCACAACGCATGCGCAATACTTTCCAATGAGTCAGTATTTAGGGTTTAAAATTAACAACGCATTCGCAACAGCTGCATCCGCGCGACATCGCGCGCAGTACGCGCGCCAATGACCATAAAAGGAGTTGTTTACGTTGTACTCGCAAACTGGATGCTCCATTATATAACTGTAGGGATGTTTTAAAAATCAATTAGGAGAAATGGTTGAACAAATCGTTGGAAAGTTTTAATATTTGACTTGTTTTGAATTGTGTACCGACAAAGATTTTTGAACGAAAAGGTTTTTCTAAATGGGAAATGGTTGGCTGGTATTAAACGTACGTTTAATGCCCTTGCCTTTGACCTAGGCATTTAGATTTACACTTTCACACTCCTAGGACCATGACTCGGTTTAACCATATTGAATCCCTTATTGTTAGTCAAATTGATCAGACATAACCAAATAATGCTAATATTGCATTATGCATGACCCTAGCTTTCCAGTGAAATTAAAATTAGCAAATTTAGTCAAGAGGTTAGAGAATAGTCCTCTGTAAAACGTATAATAAATATTTGAAGAACAAAAGGTAGAACAAATTAGGGAAAGTAGGGGAAAATAGGAAGAACTTTGATCTTGCTTTAACACTAAAGTCACCAAAAACTAGAAATACGAATTCAGTAAACTAGTAGTACTATGAGAATTGTGTCGTACATGTATTTTGTAGAATAGGCATACAGTGTATGTAATGTACTGATGCCTACAAAATGATATATTGGCAGCGTACGGGTATTAATTGTACATCTACGATTATATAAAACAGTTGAAAATAATGCAAAGCCTTTTTTCGTCTCGGTATTTACCAGTTTGATTTGAATGAACAAACAACAAAAGCTGAAAATTGCAAAGCCTACGATACAACTGCATGCATTCCTATGCTATGAGTCAACGTATAGTGGGACAATGAAGTTTTTCTGCCAAACAAAACCCGTCAACAATAATGAAACTCACTGGTACGTGTCAAACGACAACTTCGAAAATACGAAGTGCATGCAATGGGGACTGTATAGGGGATTCTGTGCGTTGGGCCGCCATTTTGAAAGCCATGGTCATACCCAACACACTAACCACTACACTACTGGGGCCAATTTCACGGAGCTGCTAAGCACACAAATTTGCTTAGCACAAAAATGTCTTGCTCATTGAAAACAGGTTATACCAGCCAAAATTCTACGTGTTTTTCATGCTAAGCAAAAACCAGCTGATTATCAATCAAAAACAATAAACATCACGTGAAAATTTGGTTTGTAACCTTGTTTTTGACAAGGACAAATTTTCATGCTAAGCAAATTTTGTGCTTAGCAGCTCCGTGAAATTGGCGCCAGGAGAACTCGAGCCATTGACGCATGTTTTTGACGTTTATATAATTATGTAATCCTGTTACGTCATCATAATTAGCGCCCTCGCCATTATTGTCTATATTCACCCGACCAATAATGTGGTATGTTAAAAAATATCGGAGACCGACCAGTCACTCTTTGTATTTCGTCATTTTTCGACCTCGTGCACTTGTAAAAAATGGTTTACGACTGTCCCTGAAATGAGGAATGAAATTGTCCCCAATTCTGTTGTTTGTCTTTTTTGGATTTATTTTTTGGCAATAGAGCCTTTTTTTTTCTCTCTCAGAATGGGTGACTATTCTTTCTCGAACGAAGAGGGCGCACTACCTGCGGCATAAGTAACTACGGCATAAGAAATAGTGAATGGAACTCGAGTTCGATAAAGGACCAATGTATCACCATGTTGGTTGGTTTGTGACGTACCTAGCGCATGCGCCATGAAGTTGCGGCGCGAACGACTAAAGTCGAAGTTATGCGGCGCTGAAACATCGAACGCACACCGGCAAAATATTATATTTCTTTTTAAATACAAGAAACAATCTAAAAGCTAAAAGGAACAATTAATTTTCCACAAAGTTTCGCAATATGTTTATCTTTCCGTCATATTTATTCTCGAGCGCCAAGTTCCGCCAACCAATCACAATTCTCGGTTCAACTTTGGTCGAAACTGTCACGTGATCACAGCACACTAGATTGCCAAAAAGTTCAATCGATCGACGGACGATCGAAACGTTTGACTTCGTTAATAACGAAATAATGGCCGCCAGGTATATTTACGTGGACCCACTCCTCAGGGTTTATTACATATCGCGGTGGACTACAGCCAGTTAATGTTTCCAAGGTGATAGGCAGGGGCGTAGCGAGGACATTTGCATTGGGCCGGGGGGGGGGGGGGGGGGGTTGTCAACAAAATTGCCGTCTCTGAGCCGAGCGGGGTCACAAATTTTGATTCTTTGTTCTGTGGTGCAATCTGAGGTATTTCCTGGCTACTTTCCTCTGACTATTTGTATTGCTTTTTTTCTTCTTCTGAGCGGAACTAATCACAGAGCGGGGAGGGGGATGACTGACATCGTGATCAAAAGGTGATCAACATCAATACATCATCATCGCCTATTATACAGTTCACTGCAAAATCGCCTACTTTTAGCAATTTACTGTAGTGTACACATTGTGCAGGCCTATTTCACCAATCAAGGTTAAGATTTCAGATTTATAGTTCTGTGGAAACTTGAATTTGGGTAAGGACATTAAGATTTACTGTTCTGTTGTAACTTTGAACTATCAGTGATCTGCCCAATGGTTAAAAACTTAAAGAGCAGACGATAAGCTCAGTTCAGCAGACGACCGAATTCTGTTTACCTTTCCGCCATCTTTAATTTCAAGTGCCAACCAATCACAATTCTCAGTTCAACTTTGGTCGAAACGGTCACGTGATCACAGCACAATAGGGCCGAGTTCAGGTGGTCTATTCTTGACACGCGTAACTTGTTCTTGCAAAACCCTGATGGATAGGTGGTGTGTGTTCTTGTTCCGAGTGCAATGTTCACGGGTCGCGTTCCCGCCGTTCGAGCGTAAGAACAGAGTTCGCGTGTCAAGAACAGACCGCCCGAACTCGGCCTAGATTGCCAAAAAGTTCAATCGATCGACGGACGATCGAAACGTTTCTTTGTTAAATGGCGCTCGTCGAAACACTGCCCTAGCCTGCTGACTTCGTTAATAACGAAATAATGACCGCCAGGTAATTTTACGTGGACCCACTCCTCAGGGTTTATTGCATATCACGGTGGACTAGCGTTTCCAAGGTGATAGGCAGGGGCGTAGCGAGGACATTTTCATTGGGGGGGGGGGGGGGGGGGGGGGGGGGGTGTCAACAAAATTGCCGTCTCTGAGCCGAGCGGGGTCAAAAATTTTGATTTGTGGTGCAATCTGAGGTATTTCCTGGCTACTTTCCTCTGACTCTTTGAATCAAATTTACAAACTTTGTCTTGGCATTTTTTATTGCGTTATTTTTCTTCTGAGCGGAACTAATCACAGAGGGGGAGGGGGATGACTGACATCGTGATCAAAAGGTGATCAACATCAAGACATCATCATCGCCTATTATACAGTTCACTGCAAAATCGCCTACTTTCAGCAATTTACTGTATAGTGTACACATTGTGCAGGCCTATTTCACCAATCAAGGTTAAGATTTCAGATTTATAGTTCTGTGGAAACTTGAATTGAGGTACATGTATAAGGACTGTTCTGTTGTAACTTTGAACTATCAGTGATCTGCCCAATGGTTAAAAACTTAAAGAGCAGACGATAAGCTCAGTTCAGCAGACGACCGAATTCTGTTTACCTTTCCGCCATCTTTAATTTCAAGTGCCAACCAATCACAATTCTCGGTTCAACTTCGGCCACGTGATCACAGCACAGCCGAGGTCGCCAAAACGCTCAATCGATCGACGGACGATCGAAATGGTTCTTGGGTAAATTGCGCTCGTCGAAACACCGCCCTGCTGGCGCCGTTAATAACGAAATAATGACCGCCAGGTATATTTCCGTGAACCCACTCTTAAAGGTTTATTACATCTCACGGTGGACTGCAGCCAATTAATGTTTCCATGGTGATAGGCCACAAACTCGTTCCGTTTAATTGCATCTTCCTCGAGATTGTAATTTTAACCGCTCACTCCTCACAATTGCGGTTGAGCTACGAAGACATTCGGACGGCGCCTGTACATTTAGTCATTCCTAATCGACAAGTCGGCTGTGTGAAGTGGTGAACGTTGGTAGAATCTTTGAAAGATGGCTTACAAGTACATCCTTACACTTTACACGACGGTAGCCGCATGTACGCTGCTGGCCGTACGTACCCGTGCAGACTCGTACAGCTGCCGCAAAGGCTGGCTTTCGCACGGTCATCACTGCTACAAGTTTATCTCCGAGCCAAGACTGAGCTGGTACGACGCCGATAGATTCTGCCGTGAGTCGCTGCTGGGCGTACTAACCATGCCGCAGTCCGCATCGGAGAACAGCCTGATTTTAAACCTGACTACGAGTTCTGATGACCCCATAAACAGTATTTACCTCGGGACTCTGCTCAAAGTTAATATCACCCTCCAGGAACTGCTGCGAGAGACTAAAGTCGGAGAATACCAAAACTGGGAACCCACAGGCCCCTTCTATACTGAGCACAAGACCACTATCAATAAAAGATGCCCCAAAATGTCCGAGGCCGGCACCTGGGGGGTATCGAAATGCTCGCAAACTCGGCGCTTCTTTTGCAAGCGTGACAAGACCCGGTGTCTGCCGCAAACCGCGCGCTGTTTCACGGCGTCCAACCCCGACGTCCCCGGGCAGCCGTCGTGCCTTCTTAATCACACTTACCAGGAAGCGAGGGGCTGGGATCCTGTGCAGTGCTGCTTGACTTGTTCGGTCGATCCCCGATGTCGCTCCTTCAACTTGATGGGGGGAATGTGTCAACTCAACAACGCCTCTGCCTCGACCGTTTCCGACAGTGAGAAGTATTTGGCCGTCGTGGATGGATGCATGTACTATGAACACGAATTTGTAAGAATATCTAGCAGCATAAATACGAAGTGTCCCAGAAGATTATAATCTCAAATTAAGGGTCTATTTTGACCAAACGGTGTGGTGTTTAATCATTGTCATAAAGTAGGACCAAAATGCTTTTAAATGACACTTTGATGGCGTTCATCCATACAATCTTGCTTCACCGATGCCAATTGTTTTGAGAAATAGTGTGTACAAACTAAAACCTAGCTGGCTTCGGCTCCGTCACTGACTCTAAATTGCATGAATGAAGACTGAGACAAAGACGAAGTTGGGGTTTGAGAAACGGAACTGTCGCAAATGGGTTTTCACACACCATTTTCCAAACAATGGGCTCGGTGAGGCACAACTGGAGAAATGCCATCAAAAAATAATTTGGAAGCATTTCGTTCCTACTTTAATGCCAAAAAAATAATGATTATCACATAGTTTGGTCAAATTGACTCTTAATTAGACGATCAGGTTTTTTCCTGAGACACCATGTACATGCTTTCGATCAATCAGACCCATATGAAAAAGTATAGAATACAAAATTAGAGAAAAATAAACTCAGGATAAAAGTAGGACTTCGGAGACCACAATCAGGATAAAAGAATGACTTTTGCGGGCTTTCAGCAAGAGTAGTTGTCGCTGATACAATACCCACAGCCTCGTTAGCCGTTTTAGGAACGTTCCTAGAACGTCCCCATAACGTTTTAACGTCCTGGGAACGTTCTTAAAACGTTATGTGATGTAGTATATGTAGGTACAAAGTGCATGTTTCGTTTTTATTGATGTCTTTGAATGTTGTACAAAATGTGTGTAATTTTTACATAATATATATATATTAATCTTGTGACATTACTGGAATTACGAATTGCAGTTTCTCAATTGAACACAAAATCGAATACCCAACCTGTTTAACATTATGTCATATCGACACGACATCAACCGAAAACTGCGCACTACATGAGGTAGCCATGGCAACAAAGGCCTTTGTTTTTGAGAGAAATCTTCACATGATATCAATAATACAAGGTCCGTTTTTGAAATATTTCGCGCAATTGTAATCGAAAATTCAATGAGATATTGAATCATGAGTAGGCACTTAGTCATAACCAATTAATGTACGCTGCACCTCATCAATGTACTATACCCCTAGTCCATGAGTTATAGCTTTTTTCAGCCTTCATCACTCTTTTAATAAGGGCCCAGAAGCTCCGATGCTCTGTGGTGCAATTTGAGTCTTTTGGGGGAGAGTGGTTTAATGATTAAGGAACCACCATGTGCACTTAAAGGTAGGATACACCATTTTGCAGATATCGAAAATGTGTACTACCGAATTATTAGGAAATATCCTACTTATTTAAAAGTAAATAATGATTGTAGGCATCCATCAAAAAGATTGCGCTAGATATCCTGTAATTGCCCTGAAAAATTGAATTTTATTTAAAAACAAATCACGATCGTTTTTAAATATAACATAAAACCCTAAATCCACCCATTCATAATAATTCAAAACAATTACTAATGGTGTATCATAACTTTTAAAAAAAAATGCAAAAAAAAAAAAAAGTAATATATAATATTTAAAATATTAAAACATTAATTTTTATATTTTTTTTCTTCAAAAATGTAAAAGAAAATGAGTATGTAGAATACCTTAATACTATTTGTTTATAGATGGATTGTGTAGTTCCATGTAAACTAGTTGTTTTAAATGGAATGCAGTATTGCACTTTAAAGGTAGAATACACCATTTTGCAGATGTCGACAAATATCACTACCGAATTATTAAGAAAGATTTTACTTATTTGAAAGAAAATATTTATTGTAGGCATCCAGCAAAATGATTGTGCTAGATATCCTGTAATTGTTTCGAAAAATTGAATTGTAAAATAATAAATGAATGTGGTGAAAAAGATGAAATTATTTGTATGAAACTTTGAGCGCATAGCGCGATTCTCTTAACGTGGGGTCCGGGCCCTTGAAAATGTTGAATTCTAGATGCTACGTGGTGCATTCTGAGCTGTTTTTCACCACTTGAATTGAAAGCAAAGTGACAGATTGTAAAATCATTTTATGGCATGTTTTTTTTATTAAAATATATCTGCCAACTAGCTGGCAACATTCTTAGCAAAATTATATGCATAGAAAATTAGTAGCCACGGAGCCGACAGAAAAAAAGGGAATTTTAGCCCAAAATATACAATTTGTATTGTCGAGAAAAATATATTTTGGCCAATTTGATTTAAAATAAAAGGTTACCCCTTACAATTATTTTAATAATTTTTAGAAAAATGAAATGTTGATCAAAACACGGATATAAACCCCCGACGCTAACCCCTGAATTGTTTTCCTTTTCAATTTTTAATTTAACCCCAAAATGCAGTTTAAAAGCGTGACAAAATGCAAGATAAGTTGAACCCAATAAATGTGTTTGTTCAATAGAGGGCGCGCTACACAAATAGCGGTCACCAATTTATGGAGAACTCGGCAAATCTGCCGAAATGTTTAATTGCGAAGGCGACATTATTGTACGGGTTGGGTAAACAGCAGCAGCCACGCCAGTCTGCGTGGGCAAATCGCACCGTTCGGCCCACGGAGCCGATCGGTGCGAGTGCCTTGGATGGTTTTTTTACACGTTTTAATGGCAAAGGCGGCAATGCGCCGTATTTTTGGTTGGATCAGCGGGCACCACTACGGCACACGTTAGCAACTTGTTGTTGGACTAATATTTGTCTCCCATTTTAGTTGAAACGCAAGGTCCTTAGTTTCTAATCCACCCCCCACCCCCCCCCCCCCCCCCCCTAAAAAACACACCTCATTTTGGCCAATTTTAATAAAAATGCAAGGTTAACCCCTTACAATTCGTATTTTCGAGAAAAATATAGTTTGGCCAATTTGATTCAAAATAAAAAAAAATAACCCCTTACAATTTTTTTAATATAAATGTTCAGAATTTGGTTTTTGAAAAATGAAATTATTGACAATTTCTACCGAAATGCAAGGTTAACCCCTTACAATTTAAAACAGATCATGTATCCCGATCAATATTCTAAATAATTAAGACACAGACGATTAATTTCGAAGCTATCAAATGGCTATTCCAGTCAATCAATATTAAACGCTGTCTTCGGCTTTATACGTCAGAACTTACCGTCTGCTTTCCTCAGACATCAAAGCTTGGACGAAAAACTTGCAAGTCAGCTATAGGGCTTATCGACCATTTCAAAGTAGTTTTTCTCTGTCAGCTAGGCTCTTTCTCACTGACAATATTCTGCCGGTTTCCAAGTTGTGGCTTTCAGACACAGTATTTTTGTTCTTTAAAAGTTTTTCGAAGTTTAGGAATCGAAGCGAATCTCCCGCCGCTCGAAGCAGCCATTTTTGTTCAATAAGGCCGTGTCCGAATTGCGTTGCTTTGGCTATGACTTCGGCTGTTGCTATAAGCGGTCATTAGCATCCGCATAGCAACGGCTGAAATAAGTCACAGCCTAGCCAAAGCCAGCAATTCGGTAACGGCCTAATGTATTGCAGTCATCCGGGTACTTTTTACGAAAGCCTACAATACGGTTATTTATTGTTTACTGCAGGAAGTCTGATAAAAATAATAATAAACAACGGTCACTGTTTTTTTTTCGCGAGTGTTTAAAAAGGCAGATCATTAGTCTGCTAGTGCTAGGTTAAACCAAGGCAACCATCACGGTCGGAGGCTGTTCCACCTATTGCACACGCCGTTGGGCAAAGGGGTAGCCCTCCATTCAATTTGTACAGGGAATTACGTGTTTTCTATATTTTTTTACAGCAATAAAAACATGCATACTTTTTTTTTCGGTGTATCGTGGGAGATTTTGTTACTTCATAAAACAATGAAATTTGGAAATATTTCGGTGTAGTGTTTAATAGATATTAGACAATAATTAATTATTTAGATTTTTTTCACATAGACCACAACACTATTTATTGCCGCTCATTCCCCTTTGAGTCCAGAGGGGGTGATAACTAACAGCCACCATTGACCAATCAGAGACAAGAAACAGGGCCCGGTGACGTCATCCCGACCGCGAGAATGGTTTAAATCTACTCTCCGAAGGGCATCGTTGCTAGGAAAAAAAGCGCCCTCTTTAGTTAAGTTGCACGGAGCTCATAGTTATAGGGCCTTTTCGAATTCCTGGCTTCGGTTCGTCTGTGGCTTAAGGCGATTTTAGATTCCCAACTGCTAGATCTTCAGCCATATTTTGATGCCTGTTGTGCTTCAAAAACATTCAATTCATTGATGACATGAACTCAAAAGTTAGACTATTTCTATTTCCTTTAATTTCTATTTGCTTTTCAGTAATTCGGAAATCAAAGGCGAAGCCAAAGCCGAAACGAAGCAAAGGTTTCGAAAAGGCCCTATGGGCCTTTGCATGTGTGGGGCTGATTGTCTGGCGCCCTGACCCATCTCCCATAATAATAAATAATAATAATAATGATGAGATTTGTAAAGCGCACATATCCACCCTGCAGGGTGCTGAAGGCGCATAGGAAAACGCACATGTACATGTACGTAAACAAAGCCGTTACGTCACTAATGAAGACTTCCATTGATTCGGTCATTTATTGTTCATTTATGCGACTCTCTTAAAAATAAAGTAAAATTAAATACATAAAATTAATTCCATTACTAGTTCTTAATTAGTTTTACTTCACAAATACTACTCGGTTAAACTGCAATGGAAAGGCCTATGACTTTCTATGAGAATTGATAATTTGGAAATACATGTACATGTGATAATTTTGTACCAAGTTTTACAAAAATTCAAACTGCATGCAATATGGCAATGTCAAATAAATTGCTGAATAATGTAACACACTTGCGTATCATAACAAAAAGAATGGATAAATATTATTTTAAGTTGTTGGATACAAGCCACACTAAAAGGTAGAAAAAAATAAAAATAACACGTAAAATATAAGACAAAACTTAGCCAGAAAAAAACCACACCATTTAAAATAAAACTAATTGTTTACAAAAAAAACTATCCCTGCAACTACTGTAGTCGAGCCTTTAGTCCAGTCACAAGTAACAAGATGAACAAAATTGACAGGGAAATGCTTTTGTTAACAGTTCATTTGAATAGCGAGTGACTTGAATTGAGACTGTTGGACTTGTGACGAACTTGTGACAGACTTGTGACGGGACTTGTGACTAGACTTGTGACTACAATATTCCCCCCTACAACACAATTCTTTAATCAATTCGTGTCGGATGACTTGTATACACCAAAAAAAGAATCTGGAATTTAAAACCGATGATAGATTACAACACGTCACGAGCAAGGCCAGAAATATCTGTCTGTGACTGGCTCACAGCGAGCAAGTATAAGGGTGTGCTACCCACAGAAGCAATCAGTATACCCATCTGTAAACAGGTGCCAGCAAGTTAGTCTGGTTCCCTGACCTGACAATCCCAACATCTATAAATTCTCCAATTTGTCTGAAGTAGAGTCAGGGAACCAGATTACAAGAACAGCATTTTTCTCTTTGTTTTTCCAGCATCCGTGAACACAAATCTTTACACAAGTCATTGTATCAATATTTGCTAAATACTAACCCCCCCCAAAAAAAAGAAATCCATCCATTTCTGAAAATTACAGCAAATTTAAATTGTATTATCTTAATAAAAGTAAACAAATTAGTACACAAATAAATCTTAACATAAACCATGTTGCCAAATTAAAAACTTTTACAATAAAAACCATGTTGCCAAATTAAAAACTTTCACAGTAATAAGCGCATGTAATAAAATCTGTCGTAAAATTAAAGTTAGGAATGGAATGACTTATGCTGAAATAAAATAAACTGAGCATACACATGTACATGATCATGTAAACTTAGAGCTGTGCATCGTAACCGGGTAGTCAGGTACCCGACCGTTGATGTCAGGAACCAAATCCAGAATATGCAATCCAGGGCCCAATTCCATAAAAGCATTCTAACTTAGTATATTACTAGGTTTTAGCAAGATTCCAAATGCCTAGTTGGTTGCTTGCTAGCAATCAACTAAATCGCATTCCATAACACCATTCTATGAAATATTCTTACTAGTTGCTTGCTTGCAGCTTGCTAGAATGGTGTGGGGTTTGCATAATCGCCAAAGTACATGGTCAGTTTGAGTTAACAATAGGGACAGAGTTCAAATCAGGTCATGCTGTGGGTTGTATTGTCAATGCATTCATCTGTACCCTATTTAGGGTATGTACATTTGTATCGGCCTAAGCACATGTTTCAGAAATGGCTAATTCAGAGGGTGTTTCAACTCCAAAAAGGGGAAAGAAGCCTAATTACTCGACTCAGGAAAATCTGTTCCTTGCAGAACGCTATGAGGAGTTTAAGGTTATCTTTGACTCTGCGCATAAGGATGTCAATACAAATTCACAAAAGATAAAAGATTGAAAGTGACTTAGAATGGTGCTAAGGATTTAGACATACCCCAAATCTATTCTAATTTTAGCAAGCAACTAGGAACCTTGCTAAGCGTGTAATGGTTTTATGGAATAGATTTAGCAAGGAACTAGAGATAGAAAGGAAGTTAGCAACCAATTAGGCTTAGAATGCTTTTATGGAATTGGCTCCAGTACTTTACAAATTACATCCATTTTAGTAACTTCAGTAACTTCACAGACCATGAAAGAGAAAGATATTGAATATCTTTTGTTGAGAATTCTCGAAACAAAATATATTTTACATTGATGACGCTCGTAAAGGTTTACGAACATCGACCTTTTAAAACTGTCTTGTTTGTTCAGTCATCCATGGCAACGGCATAATGAGCCTTATACCATTGGACAGAGAACATTCTGCCCTTACATTTGTCTCTTTTTTCCTGAAAATAAGTATACTTTTTTTTTAAGGACACCCTGTAAATAGAAGTAGTTTGGAACATGTGATACATATTTATTTGATGTCCAAAATATAAATGTTAAATGGTCCAGAGAATAAGCCATTTACGAATTAAATATTATCATGTGGCTCACCGACTTGTTCAAGATGCTTGGCACATGTTAGCTTCAAATTCTCTGGACCAAAGAGACTTACTACATGTATATCACTTGATTCGCAAGCTCTTGCATAGTTACGTAAGGATTTTTAAGGCTTGAAAGATGTTGAAGGATTGTGAAGGATTTTGTAAGATTTTAAAGGATTCAGGAAGCGCCAGGCCCCACAAGCGCCACAAGAAGATGTCTTTCTTCTCCTTGGAAAACCTCACCTCCCTCCCGGCCATTCTATCCATATCAAAGTATCAGATTTTAAAGTTTTTTGAAGGATCTTGAAGGGTTTTAAAGGGGTTTGAAGATTGTGGTAGGATTCAGGCCTAGCCAGGCCCCAGCTGACTGCAAGCCAGCATGAGGATGTCTTTCTTCTCCTTGGGGAACCTCACCTTCTTCCCGGCCAGTCTATACATATCAAGTATCAGATTTTAAAGGTTTTTGAACGATCTTGAAGGGTTTTAAAGGGGTTTGAAGAATGTGGTAGGATTCAGGCCTAGCCGGGCCCCAGCTGACTGCAAGCCAGCATGAGGATGTCTTTCTTCTCCTTGGGGAACCTCAGCTCTCTTCCGGCCAGTCTAGCCGTCTCAATCTCGTCATCAGCTCGTTGCAGCTCTTCGGCGATAACCCCGGTAATCTCCTGCTCCCTAGAGATCCAATCAAGCGCCATCTGGCTCCGCATGTCGTCGTCTAGGTTACGGTGGGAGTAGTGCGCTAAAACTTCCTGCATCGGGTGAACGACAATGCAACAATCATTCGCTGTAATTTGTGATAACGAATGGGTTAGGGAATCGTATTTTGGTCCCCAAAGAAAGAAAGAATCCGACGATAAATCCAAGCACAAAAACTTGCTACTTCAACAACCCTTGCTTAGTAGTAAAATCAGGCTAAGCCAACATTCCATTTGATTGTTATGCTAAGCTGAATACCAGTCACAAACAATATACATAACACAGAGCTGTGGCTGGTAAGCTGGTTTTACTAAGCAATGTGCTTAAGCAGCTTAAACGGGCACTGCACTAGTACCTGCATACGACCACGTTTGATAGTCTACCGAAGGCAAAGAAATGTTCCCGTTCCGAAAGGTACATTTGAACGAGAAGTTAAAACTGACTAAACAAACATGTTAAACTCAGGGTCCAACCTGTCGAGAGCAGTCTCGTTCACGCATGGCCTTCAGGCTGCCGTTCCAATGAAGCAGTTGGAAGACAGTCATCAGCTCTTGAAATTCCAGCATGGACTTGGAGCAGTTGGCTTCCAGCATGAAACGAAAGGCACCCAGGCTGGTGTTAGGGTCGGTCTCATCCTCGGGGGAACCCTATGGAAAAGGAACAGCAAAGATGGAAGATGGTAAATAGCTATTGGAATTCCAGCAGGTACTTGGAGTGGAAGGCACCCAAGGTGGTGTTAGGGTCGGTTTCATCCTCGGGAGAACCCTGTGGAAAAGAAACAGCAAAGATGGAAGATGGTAAATAGCTATTGGAATTCCAGCAGTTACTTGGAGTGGAAGACACCCAAGGTGGTGTTAGGGTCAGTCTCATCCTCGGGAGAACCCTGTGGGAAAGGAACAGCAAAGATGGAAGATGGTAAATAGCTATTGGAATTCCAGCAGTTACTTGGGGTGGAAGGCACCTAGGCTGGTGTTAGGGTCGGTCTCATCCTCGGGGGAAACCCTGTGGAAGAGGAACAGCAAAGATGGAAGATGGTAAATAGCTATTGGAATTCCAGCAGGTACTTGGAGTGGAAGGCACCTAGGCTGGTGTTAGGGTCGGTCTCGTCCTCGGGAGAACCCTGTGAAAGAGGAACAGCAAAGATGGAAGATGGTCAGTAGCTCTTGGAATTCCAGCAGGGTCTTGGGACTCTGACTTGACCTAAATACAATTCTGCTACATACCTGAAAAGACGTCTTGGCGTCGGAGACCGCCTTGTTGATAAACTCGTCGGTGATTTTTCTAGAAGGGTGCTCATTGAAGACAGAGTTCATGAGTGCAATCTTGGCCGCACTGCGTCGAGCCTCGGCCTTCGTTGGGCAGTTCTGACCCCACAAAAAAACAAGAACGAAAACATTAGAAGACCATGGCCTACACATTCTGCAGATCATTCTCTAAGCATTCCTTGTAATGTAATGCTGTTTGTGTAGTATGGATCCTTGTCTTCCTTCAGATAAAACAGCAATTTATAGACATCCAGGGAATTATCGGGTTAGGAAACCAGACTAGTTGGTTGGCACCCATTCACGGATGTGTAACAGTATTGCAAATAAAATGTGGACCAACTAAATCTATTGAATTGGGGACAGTGTTGAAAATAGTCAGGTTTTTCCAACGATACAAATTCCAATTGATACAAAATTCAAATTTTCTTGAAAACCAGAGTACAACAGATGCTGCGATTTCACAGGATGCTTGAGACATAATAATTGTGTATGTTTGCAAATAGTGTAAAGACTACAATCTATAATTAACCCTAACCCTCCAGAGTATTTTGGCTAGAAACCCTGCCAGACGCAACAGATTGCATACTTTGTCACATTGACTTGTGTGCAGAGTGCAGCAAGGTCAAGCAGTCACCACAGATGCACTGTGCTGGATTTGGCAGGGTTAGGGTTAATGGGTTTTGATTTTTACCTGGAAACTGGCGAAGCAGCTACCCCCGGGGAGAGTGACAAAGCAGACGTAGGGTGGGCAGGAAGAAGGAACTGACTCGTAGATCACTAGAGGGCCTCCTTTCAGCTCGGCACCGCGCGAGGCTTTCATTTGCCAAAACTCCTGAAGGGCTTCTACAACATTGACTGAACATGGAATAAAAACAAACATTTTCACAACTTTATGGATTTTAAAGCGCAAATTTGTATGGTAAAGCGCCATCAATCTAGTTGCCTATTCGAGGCGCTGCCAGGAACACCGGGGCAAAGCCCCTCCTCTTAGCAATAAGTGTTACTGGTTCTTTAACGTGTATTACACAACACACGGGACCTCCAGCTTTATGTTGCATCCGAAGGACGAGGCAATAGTGGTTTAATTGCCTTGCTTAAGGACACACGTGTTCGACACCGGGACTCGAACTCGCGCTCTGCGGAACAGAAAACCTGGTTCTTAACCGCCCGGCCACGACACCCCAGATTCCTTATCTGCATCCAGATCAATCTGAAAATGTAATGGAATCCTTCTTGACCCAAACGCTATCTACACGCTAAGTTTCGTTACTTAACCCTAACCCTGCCAGACCCAGCACAGTGCATCTGTAGTGACTGCTTGACCTTGCTGCACTCTGCACACAAGTCAATGTGACAAAGTATGCAATCTGTTGCGTCTGGCAGGGTTTCTAGCCAAAATACCCTGGAGGGTTAGGGTTAAAATCCCTCTAGATGTTTTTGTCCTAATCTTGCTAACAAACAAACATACAAACAAATATTTGGTATTCAATTTTTTTAACTGTCAAGATTTGATTTTAAAACATGCTTCAGCCTATTAACCCTTTGAAATCTTCGAAGTTTAAAACTTTGTCAACCTACATTTTCACTGCCAAAGAGTGGTGTGTCGTGTGTAAAGTGTGTTCCTTGAACTTACTTCTTTGATGATGTAAAAATGAAGGTCATATGTGCAACATTATTCTGATCATTCACTTGGCGCTTTCTATCGCGATATTGCGTCTTCCGTAACCCATTGCTACATGTATGTGTGTAACAAAAACACAGCAGCCAAATTTGCCAATCGGCAACTTTGTTCAGATTTCTGCACCAACTGACGACTCTGATTCGCTTGCACGCATGTTCACATCGGGCGTTGGTTCGGAGATGGCTTCATTGACAACGTATGATACTCAGACTAATTCATTGTACATACATACTACTACTTTTACTAGGATAAACGGTACAACTATAGAATGCAGGGCCACTCAACCCCTCTCGACTTTATTTACCCTATCACATAAAATGGAGTGGCCCTGTATTCTATGGGGCCGGGTATACAGGGTTAGGGTTAGGGTCAGTTCATTATATGTCCTAGGGTAAATAAAGTCGAGAGGGGTTGAGTGGCACTGCATTCTATAGTTACTCCGGATAAACTTGAGAATTATACTCTCACCTCTTCCATATCCCTGCGTGTGTTTTGCAAAGCTGTTCACTACCGCATCGACAGCCTCCTTCAGCACGGTCTTCGCCTTCTGGTCGCTCATCGGAGCCCCAGGGTGTCTCTGACCTGCCCCACGACCTCTTGACCCCACAACCCCTGCACCCTTAAGGGTCGGCCCTGGGGGTTGATGGTGCCGGGATTGGCCGGGGTTGTGGTACGATCGACTGGCCATTAGTTTCTGAAATGTACGGTATGACAAGTCAAAACAACTCAATTGGTACAGCTGGGCGAGTACTCGAGTCGAGAACTCGCAAGTAGTTTGTGCGGTAACTAACTGTTTGTGCTACTCGCTTACTTGTCCGGGTGCGAGTAGAGCAGGTATTCTCGAGTAGCAATTAGTTTTTACAGTGTTGACTTAGTTAGAAACAAGAAAATCGACCGATCATGCTTAGCAATAGCAATAGCACAAAGGCTACCCCATCGGACCAAACATTTACCCAAAATATGGGCTAAACCTCAGATAATTTCACCAATACTAGTCAGAAAGCGTACTCGTACGATGGCCGGATATAGAACTTTTTCTAAAATAGAGTCACGGGTGTTTTTCGCATCATTCCAAAAATACACACGTACACACGTTTGAAGTTCGCACAAGATGAATGTAAAAAAAACCGTGGATCTGCAATATATTTCTTATGTAAATAAATTAAGTTGCCTAACATTTTAAACCACAGCGATCTGTAAAATTAACAATAACATGGTTATCATGGTACAAGCAACATGTAAACAAAATTTCAGCTTCCTTCATCAGGTAAAATTATTTTAAAATGTTGCTGTAAATTTTGTTGCTATGGCCAAGGAATTTTATGATACTTGAATGTAAAGGCAAAGCCACTGAAATGAATAAGTGAATGAATGTGATGCCGATTTGACCTACCTTTTGACACTTTTCTCTTTACGGATTCCCTAATTCATACGCCTCCAAGTTCTTGAGTACCCTATCTATACAGTATGCCTATCATATCGGAGTCTTTGTCGTTGTTACTACTCGAATTTGGGCAGTGAAATTTTAGTTCGTTTGTAAAAAACACATCGCAATTAAATGCACATAAACAAAGGTACTTCAGAGACGAGAGCAGCCAAAATGACAACCCTAACCCTAGCCACGCCGGGGCCACACTAGTGTGGCTACCATAAACCTTAATTCTAACACTACCCAAAGCCGCAGGACGATGTCGTAACCAAAGCCACACGACGATGTCGTTTTGGTTGTAGTCAAAATGAGTGCCTTCCGAAGTAAATGCACAACCTCATTCCCAGTGACCAACTTCAATACACACTACATGTACTTGTAAATATTCACTAGCTAATTTTTGTTAACGATGTTGATGACGTGACGTCATGGAAATCAACATTTCAAAATGGCGGCGCCCATGAAACGGGCAGAAAAAACGGTCCTCTTCGTTTGTTTCGGTAAAACATTTGTTCGCATAACGTTAACTATTGTTGTTAGTGTTTACAAATAATTAATTAACCCTTGGTTTTGGATTCGCATCAAATTGTTGCTATCTGGTCATGGATTAGGCCTGAAATTACTTAAATAAAATAGTCCATGCATGGACATGGTCGATCATGGAGCTCCGGCCATGATTTACTTGTTGACTCGTGGAGGCGCCCTTCCAGTTCTCCAGTTGATTTTTTTTAAAAGTCGCCAAGTACTAACAACTAACATAAACATTAGCATCTCAAAAATAGAAACTGATATATTGTGATTTTTTTACCGAAAAGATATTCATGAATTAGTATAAGTACTTGTTTAAAGGTAGAATAGTGAATACACCTTTTGAGTTTTGTATTAAATTGCTTGATTAGGTGAATTGGGGGGGGGGGGGGGGGGGGGGGGGGGCTGTATTTAATACAGTAAATACAGTTTAACTGACTTGTTGTATGGTATTGTGTAATTTCCAGTGAACTATAAAAAGGTAAATTTTTGATACATTTTTTTTTTTATATAATTTGTATAAAATATCACCCGCATTATGCACATGTGTATTGTTTCATTCCAGTAAATAAAATATATCACGCGGGTAAATGGTGCTTTTAAAGTTATAATTGTTAATACTCAAATGTATTCTCTGAAAAAGATGTATAATTACTTTTTTGTATGAATGTATTTTCCGTTTGAATGGACATTTCAATGTAACAAGCAATAATTATCAAATAAAAATTGCGGCACCAATCAGTTTAAAAAAACATTTTTTGTTGACTTTAATAAAAAGTAAAAGTTAATGATTACGCTTTCTGGTCAAATAGTAACTTTTTTGTTCCCTTTGCATGAGAGGTTGTTGTCATTATGTAACGTTTCTTCTGGTTTCTTGTACATAAAACGCGTTCTATTCTAATTACATGTTGATTATTAATGTACATGTACATGTACATGTATGTGTGCGCTGATCTAGTACGCCACGCCCCCTACAAAAAGGACCAATCACAGTACCTTTATGCCATTCACTAAGCCAAACGCGTTGTACGTACATGTACACACATAATTACATGTAACGTGGTTCGTACATGTGACGTCACTTTAACTTAAACCAATGACGTTAAAACACTACTGTGTAGTAGCCAATGAGCGCTCATAGATCATAACCGGTGGCGCCTGCATACACAACAAATGTACGTGCTAGATAGAACGAAGTCACCGACGTGCACGTGCAATCTAGTAGGCGTGGCCTACAGGGGGGATCAGCGTAAATTTATTTTGGCGTGAACCTTTGTACATGAAATTGATATACTGCACTACGATAACAAGTTTAAACTCGTAAAAAAACCAAAAACGAGGAATAATTTGGAAATAACTTTTTAAAATGTTAAGAATAAGAACGTACAGACGCATACGTGTTCCTTCTTATTCCTCCATGGTGGCACCATGGAGAAATTGTGTCTTATTTCTCCATGGTGGCACGAAGCTACAGTTAAGTTCCTCGTCCATTCTCCTTGACTTCATCCTGAGCCACGCAGTGCTTTTACGAGCTTTCTACTAATAGCGCTCAAACCCCTGCGGCCATTCGGCAAGATCCCTGATCCGTGCTTATTATTAGCACAAAGATTCATGCGCCCAATCAAAGCCTCCGTTACAAACAGACCAAGCCCGTTTTCAAAACCCTGGCTTTGGCCGTCGACCGGCTACAGCCTATTGCTAAACTGTATGAATGAAGCCTGGACGAAGACAAAACAGGGGTTCGAAAAACAGCCCAAGGCATGCGAACCAAACTTAACCCCAGGCATGAAATTGCAGTTTTTCATTCATAAAACATGAACAAAATAATAACCCACATGATTTCGTTCACAAGAGGGCGCGCTACACATTTAACGGTCGCCAACGTGAAGAATTAGTCAACCACGAAAAACGGCGGTCTCCTTAGGAAAATAGCGTTATTTGCACTATTCAATGCACTTTACGGTCATAATATGACCGTTGTAACATGTTGTAATATTATTACATGTACAACCAATTAATGGGTGGAGTTTTAATTCAATGCAATAGATGTTTCTAGAGTTATGCCGGTTTCCGATCTGTTTGCGACAGGATGATAGCTCGAGAAATACCTTCAGTGATAAATTAAAATGTTGCCCACTGATACATTGGATGTAATGAGTAAAACAAACCAAAATATAATCGAGAGAAACCGTATAACAAATTATGAAAGAAATGAACACAAATTGTATGCGTTGTGCTTCAAGCGCGAGCAATGAAACCAGAATTAAATAAGTAAAATTGTCGTTCAAGAGAGGGCGCGCTACACAAACAACGGTCACCAGCAACAGAAGATTTCAATACGAAGAAAAGCATTTCAGGTTGACAGCTTGATTTTTGTTCCGTTCTGTCTAAAAACGATATTGCTGAAAAACATCTAGAGAACTTTTACATATTTTTCGAAGCTTGTCCATGATTTGGGTCTTAAAATTCCCTTGTTTGCGACAGGATAACTGGGAAAATATCTAGAGTGTTAAACTAAAATTCCGTCCACTGATTGGATGTAACGAGTAATACAGATTAATTTTGATTAAAATCGAGAAAAATTGTAAATTAAATTAAAATCAATTGAATTCAAAAGCCCCATCCAATAATTGGTTGCATTGTAACCGAGAAGTGCGTTTAATATCGAAAATAATGGTCAAACAATAATGAAAAAAAATAATCAAAAATATTTTATTCACAAGAGGGCGCGCTACACATTTAACGGTCACCAACGTGAAGAACAAGTCAAACACGACAAAGTAACCCCTAACCCTGACCCTTGGATAAGGCGACAATTGTACGGGTTGGGTGAACAGCAGCAGCCAAGCCAATCTGCGTGGGCAAATCGCGCCGTTCCGCCCACGGGGCCGATCGGTGCGATTGCCTCGGATTTGTTGTACACTTTTCAATGGCGAAGGCGACAATATTGTACAGGTTGGGTAAATAGAACAGCAGTGTCCTTATAAAATAGCGCCGACCACCCAGTGACGCTTACTCCCGCCGACCACGTCCCGCAGTACAAACTACCGGCTGACTCCCGGCCTGCTCACAGCTACTCCCACCGTTCACTCGCTCCCTTAGTCCCGCCGGCTCCCACCATAACCCTCATCTGTATGCATTTTATCTGAAAGTTTCATGCAATTTAATTTTTCAGACAAAATCGAAGAAAAAAGTATAAAATAATCAAAAATAAGGCATATAATACCTTAGTGTGATACATGACGATGATACGTGTGCAAGTTAATTTTATGGGGAAACAAATTACGGATCCTACAAAACCAATTTTTGTGGGTGGCTGAAAACAAAAAAATTATAAGGGGCTAACTTTGCATTTTTGTTCAAAATTAGTCAAAATTGTATTTTTCTGAAAAATTAAACATTGTAGGCCTAAGGGGTTAACTTTGCATTTGTGTAAAATGTTTCCACAATTATTTTAGTCAAAATGTGATAATTGTGCAAATAATTAAGATTTTGTCCTAAAATTAATTAATAATGCATTAATTAATTAATATTGCATTTGTATGCAAATTAGGTCAAAATATGATAATTATGCAACAAAATTGATTTTGTCGCAAAATTATTAAAATGTCTCTAAAATTAATTAATAAGGGGTTAGCGTTGCATTTGCATGCAAATTAGGTCAAAATATGATAATTATGCAAACAAAATGATTTTGTCTAAAAATCACTCAAATGTCCATATAAAAATTAATTGATAAATAGTAAGCCTTGCATTTGTATGTAAAATTAGGTCAAAATATAATAATTATGCAATTAATTAGATTTTGTCGAAAAATTTGTCAAATGTCCCATAAATTTATTGATAAGGGGTTATCCTTGCATTTGTATGCAAATTAGGTCAAAGTATGATAATTATGAAAACAATTACGATTTTGTCCAAAAATTTATCAAATGTCCCTAACATTAATTGATAGATGGTAAGCCTTGCATTTGTATGTAAATTAAGTCAAAATATGATAATTATGCAAAAAATAAGATATTGTCGCAAAATTACTCAAATGTCCCTAAAATTAATTGATAAGGGGTTATAACTCCTTGCATTTGTATGCAAATTAGGTCAAAATATGATAATTATGCAAAAAATTAAGATTTCGTCCTAAAATTAATTAATAAGGGTTTAGCCTTGCATTTGTATGAAAATTAGGTCAAAATATGATAATTATGCAAAAGAAAAAGATTTTGTCCAAAAATCACTTGTCCCTAAAATTAATCGATAAAGGGTATTAAGCCTTGCATTTGTATGTAATATGATAATTATGCAAACAATTAAATTTTGTCGCAAAATTACTCAAATGTCCCTAAAACTAATTGATAAGAGATTTTCCTTGCATTTGTATGCAAATTAGGTCAATATTGTGTGACAATTCTGCAAAAAAATAGATTTTGTCCGAAAATTACTCAATTGTCCCTAAAACTAGTTGATAAGGGGTTAGCCTTGCATTTGTATGCAAATTAGGTCAAAATATAATAATTATGAAAAAAAATGATTTTGTCGGAAAATCACTCAAATGTCCCTAAAATTAATCGATAAAGGGTAAGCCTTGCATGTGTATGTAAATTAGGTCAAGATATGATAATTATGAGGGGAAAAAAATGATTTTGTCCGATTTTGTCAGACTGGCGTGGCTGCTGCTGTTTACCCAACCCGTACACTTCGCAATTAAAGCCTTCGCAATTAAACATTTCGGCAGATTTGCCGAGTTCTCCATAATTGGTGACCGCTATTTGTGTAGCGCGCCCTCTATTGAACGAACAGTTTAGTTGGTTTAACCTATCTTGCATTTTGTCACGCTTTAAAACTGCATTTTGGGGTTATATTGAAAATTGATAAGGAAAACAATACGAGGGTTAGCGTCGAGGGTTTATATCCGTGTTTTGATGAACATTTCATTTTTTTTTTAATTATTAAAATAATTGTAAGGGTTAACCTTTCATTTTAAATCAAATTAAACAAAAAAACGCTGGTTAGTTTTCAGTGACTTCCGCCAATATAGCGCAAGATAGCTCAGTTGGTAGAGCGCCGGTCCGGTATTCCGGAGGTCGCTTTGCTAGTTTCTTTGTTCACTTTAAAATTGTTTTTTAATTATGAACTCTCGCGAGATTTAGAAAGAGGTCCCAGGACGTAAATTATGCGCATTGCGATTGCGCAGGTGTAGTTATCACTGGTACTCTGCTGCCGAAATCCGTCTCGTGTTTATACAATACGATATTGAACGGGTTACCAGCGAAGTCTCGCAGCGCAAATCTACGAGCGGAAAGACGAAGATTTTTGCCCGAAATGCTTCGTTTTACAGGCTTATTTTGCAAAAATAACGCATTCTGACGTCATTTCCTAGCGGCCAATATAAAGTGGTAAGTTTTCTTGTGAAATTGCACCTGAATATATATCTTTGTTTGGGTGCAAAAGGTGTTGAATACGAGATCCGATCGGGAAAAGCAAAAACAATATTTGATTAGACCGAAATCAAGATGGCGTAAAAAACGAAACTTGATTGAATGAAAACAATGTGTTCTCGAAAATGTTTGGCAACGCTCAATCACCGTTTGATTTTCGGAACAACTACCATTAGTACCAAAGTTTATTCCCAGTTAAATCACACAGTCACTATCTCATTCGGCGTAATTAAAAATTAATCTTTGTTCGACTTTTAAAATTTGAAGTTAAACATTTTCAAAACAAACACGAGTTGTCCTGTGCTGTCCGAGTTGCTCGCATACTAAATGACCTGTTTTCGCTTAGCGCCACCAACGTCAGCTTTGGTTGTGCATATCGAGCATACGTAATATTTTCGGAAACCGACTATAAAGATTGATTTTGTTTTTTACAGGTTCGCTGGTGAAAGAGTGATTAACGATGCAGTTTTCAACAAAAATTGAAAGTTAAATAGTTGATTATGTTCGAACTTACGCTTCATGTATCAGGACACCCATAACCCTCTACTGATTGCAGTGTAGAGTGACAGAGTACATGTACAGTATCATTGACAACAGTTCCTTGATTCTAGTAAAAGCTAAGATGGATTAAAAAATAAAGGCTTCAAGTTCAACCTTCAAGAACCTTGATTCCTACAAGTACAAAGAACGTCCTAGCAATCTTCCTGACTACAGCTCGCGGAACACGCATGTCCATGTGAATTCATCTCCAGTTGTGGGAAATTGGATACTTGTCTGTGAACTGTCAACCTTGACCTTTGACCCAAGATGAGCGCATCGGGTAGGAGCGAGAAACAGAGTGCGACGCCGGAGAACACCAAAAAGCAAGTGACGGTGAAGGTGTCCGATAACAACATCAAAAACACGGGCAAGAAAAAGCCGCGGTCCGCCCACCCAGATGTGGTGAGTTCGCTATCGATCAGTCCGGGCACAGACGTTAGAGTAACTATAGAATGCAGGGCCACTCAACTACTCTAGGTTTTATTCACCCTAGGACAGAGAATGGAGTGGCCCTGTATTCTATAGTTGTACCCCAATACCCATGGAATACAGGGCCACTCCATTATATTTTCTAGGGTATAACAGAAGTTCCTTTTTTTGATCCACTGATTCTGTTTCGCGCAGAAACAGCATAATTTCATGAAATATCTAGATCTTTATATTTGAGCAAGGCTAAGCATAAATAACAAAAGGTACGACCTAAACTTGGATATATTGCATCCAGCAAATTTATCTGATATTTTTCGCTTAATTCTCCAAATTCGTTCGTTTGGCAAAGAGGATTATAAACAATTTTGAGAAGGTTGGGGATAATGTGACAATGTTGATGCGATAATTGTAGTTCAGAAGAGCCATGTCCATTTTTTGGCATAGAATCGCCCAAAATTGTCTGTCTGGTCATTCCATTTTCTAAATTTTTCTGCAGGATTTAAACAAAGAGTTTGCAAGGTGTAAAGACCGTGGCGATACGAGACTGGACTTAAGCAAACAGTCGGTAAGTACTTCGTCACCGTTTTCCTAAAAAGAGAAAACTGGCCAAAATATATATATCTTTTTGCCAAAATGTTCAGGCAAAATTGTTAAAGTAAGTATCAACGAATATCCTAGCAAAGCTATTTGCATCGAAATCATTTTAAATCGGTAAAATCCTGAGAATAAATGGAGGGTTCGGTGAACTTTCCTCTACCCTTAACATTTGACCGAAGTTGTACTATGTGAGTACGTTATCACAAAGAAAATGTAATTCTCAAGTTAGGAATACTTTAAGTTTATTTTGTGATGTACTTTTTTAACTATTTTGTCAATTAAAAAGTCAAACCAAGTTTTGTTTTTGTTTTTGTCTTGTAGATACCTTCTCTGCCAAGTTCTCTAAAAGAGGTAAGAAGTTTAACTTTAACGATCAATTTTTACCATTTGGTCCCCGTGCTGTCCCAAATTGCCCCAGCAATGTGGGGTTTTATGGGTTCCACAGTTTTATGGGTTCCTTGGGTGTATGGGTTCTTCAGGTTTATGGGTTTTTCAGGTTTATGGGCTCCTCAGGTTTATGGGCTCCTCAGTTTTATGGGTTCCTCAGTTTTATGGGTTCCTCAGTTTTATGGGTTCCTCAGTTTTATGGGTTCCTCAGGTTTATGGGTTCCTCAGGTTTATGGGTTCCTCAGTTTTATGGGTTCCTCAGGTTTATGGGTTCCTCAGGTTTATGGGTTCCTCAGGTTTATGGGTTCCTCAGGTTTATGGGTTCCTCAGGTTTATGGGTTCCTCAGGTTTATGGGTTCAATGTCAAATTTCACCTACAACATCACAGCAATGAGTTACAATCTATGTAAACTACACCACATGTAATCATGTTTCTTTCCCGTTTTGTTACCATGGTTACAGTTGACACAGTTGAAGGAATTGTATCTCTACGGCAACCGTCTATACAGCCTCCCGCCCGAGATCGGGCACCTGACTAACATGGAGCAACTTGCGTTGAGCGAAAACTCGCTGACGACGTTACCCACAGAACTCGGCAAATTGCATAGACTCCGCGTGCTGGATCTAAGGCACAACAAACTAAAAGAAGTAAGTTTATCTGATCGCCTTGCTTAGTTTATGCATCACTGCGGTTTATAATATCAGAATAATCTTTACTACCCCAATCCCATCAAACTGCAGGTTTTGCTAGATTTTGGAAGGTTTGGTACCAAACATTAGCAACTTGTTGTTAGACTTTGTTTGACTCAGTACCAAAGGCCCAGGGAGACCCCGTTGAATTCTGTGAGGTTCAGGACAGAAAGGCACGAGACTTGTAAAAATGTTGGAGTTTCGGGGGAATGCACAGGCATTTATTCGTGGGTGAGCTCAGGGTTGGTCACAGCACAGTTCCTGGTCAACTGTATTAAGCGTACATGCGTACACCCTTTGTGTCCCCACTCAAAGCCTGACAAATTACCCACAATATGTCAATAAATTTGCGAGGTTTGTTCAAATGTTACTTTCTTTTCTCTGACAGATTCCCGAGGTGGTTTACTCATTGGTTTCCTTGACAACGCTCTTCTTAAGGTTCAATCGCATCACCCACGTCGGAGAAGGGCTTCAGAATCTCACGGTAAGTTGTCATGGTTTTCTGTGGAGTATTTGTTTGTATGTACCATGCTTAATGCAACAAAATCCAACACAGTTGAAAAAAAAACAATACGACACATGTAAATGCAACATTAGAGTTCACTGCTAAATATGCAACAATTTGTTCACCATTGTTGCTTTTTGTTGCATTTAGCAGAGTTTAAATAAAAATGTATTGCAATCTAAAACTTATTAACGATTGATTGTTTAGCGAACGGAAACAAAATAGTTCAAGTAAATGAATTGTTATACGTTTTTTGGAGTTTGTTTGTTTGTCTATTTCTAATGTTTATGGATTTATTTTCTTGTCTTTCAGAAATTGACGATGCTGAGCTTACGAGAAAACAAGATCCGATCCCTACCCAAGGGGATCGGGATGCTAGTTCACCTCATTACATTTGACGTCTCGCACAACCATCTGGAACATTTGCCGGAGGGTAATTCACATAATTTTAAAACCAGTTCGCGCCGGGATTATCTTAGCATTGACCAAACCCAGGCATGGGATAGATTTTCACGAACCTCGATCCGAGACGGGTTCAGGCCGTCATCTGTGGGTAGCACACCCTGATATTGCGACGCGAACTGGGTAAATTCATTCAGTTCCCGGTTCTGGAGATAATTGAAAGACACACAGACAGATACAATGTACACAGACAAACAGACAGAGAATGCTGGAATTATAGCTGTTTAGGCCTAGACTTGATGTAGTCCTCCATTTCGCTTTGTTTTTTTGACTTGCAGAGATCGGCAATTGTGTTCAACTGTCGTCGTTAGACCTTCAGCACAATGAACTACTAGACTTGCCACAGTCCATCGGTAACCTCCGAGCTTTGAACAGACTGGGGCTGAGGTATGATTTTAGCCTTTTGCGGGATTTGGGTGAAATCTATAAATTTTTGGATCTATAAACGTCAATAGATTGCTTCATTTCATCTTAAAGGTAGGATACACCATTTGCAGATATCGAACAATTTTACTATCGAATTATTAAGAAATACCGTACTTATTTGAAGGTAAATATTTTGATTCTAGGCATCCAGCAAAATGATTGCGCTAGATATCCTGTAATTGTTCCGAAACCGCCGGTTACAATCGGACCGCGATCGCGAAAAAACAAGAACAACTTAAGAACCACTGGTTGAAAACGAACGCCGTTTTTCTTGCTTTTCTCAGCATTCATGATTCTAGAACATCGTAGAGGTCAGTTAAACGATATTTTTACTATAAAACCTAACCTCCTAAATCTACTAATTCAATTCAAGCAATTACCAATGGCGTATCCTACCTTTTAACATTGTATGTATTAACCAGTTCGCGCCGGGTTTATTTTTACATCACCGAATTATTTTTAACGAAACTCGATCCAAAGCGGGTTTAGGCCAATAGTGCCGGGAAGCACACCCACGCATTTCCGGCCTTGCTCGCTGCTGACAGACATTTCCGGCCTTGCTCGTGGCGTGTTTATGCGTCATCTGTTTTGAATCTGGGAAAAACTTTGCGTTTATATACGTCATCCGGCGCGAACTGGTTAACGAGAGTTGATTGTAACTAAATTGCTTATTTCCATACAGGTACAATCAGCTAACTGGTGTCCCGCAATCGCTGAGTCAGTGCACAGAGTTAGAAGAGCTGAACGTGGAAGGCAACAATATAGCAACATTACCGGTAAGCCGGCTAATCTGCTAAGCACACAAAAATGCTAAGCACGAAAAGGCCTGTCCAATTGACCACCGACTTGGTTCCAGAAAACATCTCTGGACCGAATAGGGTAATCTTGTTATCATTTTTCATCTCGAAAGATTCCCCGTCCATCCAAACTAGTTTTGGTCGGAGGTACTGGAAATAGGCGTTCTGTTTTTCGTTTTGACCACCGGTATGAACATTATTTTTGTTTTTGTTTTAGGAGGGGCTACTGTGTAGTCTTTGTAATCTAACAAGCTTGTGTTTATCGAGAAACAACTTCACCTCGTACCCCGTCGGGGGACCGCAGCAGTTTGCTACAGTCTATGTAAGTAAACAAGGCCAACGGTAAAGGTATCGACTATCGACACAAATTAATAGGACTGTCCCAAATATTTGATCAACTGAATCTTCAAATATTTAAGCATCAACCAAATTTTGGAATAACTTTGTACCAGTTTAAATTTGTGACCGGCTCCACCAAAAATGGGTACTAAGTCACTTTAGTTATCTCGCGAGTATCTCGCAAGTAGGCCGAGTGTTATATGTGAGCGCGAACGGGGTAACAAATTTATCTTCAAGCAAACTGGATGATCATTAACGAGTTCGCGTCGGAGGACGTATATACATGCAAAGATTTCCCAAGATTCAAAACGGATGATTCCATTTAAAACTTGTTTGTTTGTCGTAGTCAATAAACATGGAGCACAACCTGATCAACAAGATACCGTTTGGTATCTTCAGCTGCGCTCGCTACGTCACCAAACTCAACATGAAAGACAATAAACTGATGGCACTGCCACTGGGTAAGTCCCCCCCGTCCGTCCCCACCTCAAGCCCTGACGTCAAGCCCTGACGTCAAGCCCTGACGTCAAGCCCTGACGTCAAGCCCTGACGTCAAGCCCTGACGTCAAGTCCTGACGTCAAGCCCTGACGTCAAGCCCTGACGTCAAGCCCTGACCTCAAGCCCTGACCTCAAGCCCTGACGTCAAGCCCTGACCTCAAGTCCTGACCTCAAGTCCTGACCTCAAGCCCTGACCTCAAGTCCTGACGTCAAGCCCTGACGTCAAGCCCTGACGTCAAGCCCTGACGTCAAGCCCTGACCTCAAGCCCTGACCTCAAGTCCTGACCTCAAGTCCTGACCTCAAGTCCTGACGTCAAGCCCTGACGTCAAGTCCTGACCTCAAGCCCTGACCTCAAGTCCTGACGTCAAGCCCTGACGTCAAGCCCTGACGTCAAGCCCTGACGTCAAGCCCTGACCTCAAGCCCTGACCTCAAGCCCTGACCTCAAGCCCTGACCTCAAGCCCTGACCTCAAGCCCTGACCTCAAGCCCTGACCTCAAGCCCTGACCTCAAGCCCTGACCTCAAGCCCTGACGTCAAGTTGGGTGCTCAAGTTGGCATAGCAGTTCTTTCCTCGCCTTCTACCGCTGTGACCCCGATTCGAATCCCACCTGGCCCACTATGTAAATTAAGTTTTCAGTCCCTGCCTGATTCCGTGGGTTTTCCCCAGAATATTCTTCCAGGTTTTTCCTCCCACCTCTAAAACTGTACCTTCTTCACATTGTCTTCTCTCGCTGGGCCTCTCGGTAAAGCAGTTGATTCCACTAAATGGTCTACCCAGTCTAAATGAATAATCCCGACATGTCCATGTTTTCTTCGCAGATGTTGGTAGCTGGACTACAATGGTGGAGCTGAATCTAGGAACCAATCAATTAACCAAACTCCCGGAGGATATTCAGTTTCTAACGTCGTTGGAAGTACTCATCCTAAGTAATAACTTCCTCAAGGTAAGAATTCTAATCAATTAACCAGTTCGCGCCGGGATTATTTTAACATCACCGAGCCGACGCGCGGGATTATTTTTAACAAAACTTGATCCGAAGCGGGTTCAGGCCGCCAGTACCGGGAAGCACACCCACGCATTTCCGGCCTTGCTTGCTTGCTTAGCACAAAAAAGTCTTGCTCAGTAGAAACAGGTTACCAGTCAAAATTCCATTTACTTTTTCATGCTAAGAGGAAACCAGCTGAATAAACATCACCTAAAAATTTGGTTGGTAACCCTGTTTTTTTGCCAAGGAAGAATCGTTATGCTTAGCAAATTGTTCTGCTTAGCAGATATTTGCCCCTGGAAGCAGAGATGTAACTTTTCTTTCTGACCTTTTTTCAAGTCTCTGACCCAAGCTTTGGCCAAACAGAATTCATTTTTTTAAGGGGAATTTCACGGTTTTATTTTGTTCCGCTAACAGAAACTTCCTCGAGGTATCGGGAGCCTGACAAAGCTGAGAGTCTTGGATCTGGAGGAGAATAAACTGGAGTCGCTGCCCTCGGAGATAGGTAAGAGAAAGCTGGAACTATCGTCCCTGATTTCTCTGACGGAGTTAGTCATGGTTCAGGCTGGCTGGCCGGACTATAGCTAATTGCCCGCCCGGCTTCACACAGCGAAACTCTCATCCTCGACACGCCAACAAACCCACACAGCCACTGTGCGTAGGTGGGGCGCTGTGATCCAGTGGTTACGGTGTTGGACTCCTGTGCGGTGGTACGTGGGTTCGAACCCTGGCAGGAAACATGGTGCTGTGCCCTTGGGCAAGACACTTTGCTACAATTGCCTCTCTCCACCTAGGAGTAATGGGTACCTGTGAAGGAAGAGACCACATGCGCTGATCTTGAGCTGCTGCAGAAATGGTCTCGTTCCTGGTGAACAGGGATAATAATTGTAAAGCGCTTTGAAACACTACCTTGTAGGGGTATAAAGCAAAATAAACTAGGCTGAATCACATTTGTTATTATCATCAGTTTTTCGTATTCTTTGTTTAGGAAACCTCAAAGAGCTTCAAAAATTAGTGGTGCAATCAAATCAACTGGTGAATCTGCCGAGGGGCATCGGGTGAGTGTGTTTGTATTATCTCTATGGTTTGTGCCCTTGGGCAAGACACTTAACTACAATTGCCTCTCTCCGGAGGCCCAGGAGTATAAATGGGTACCTGTGAGGGTCAAGGGTGATTGAGCGCCTATAAACGGCTGCTGCGTGGTCCAGGGCCTGATGAACAGGGTAATAATTGTAAAGCGCTTTTTTTCTTCACTTTCGTTCTTTTAAGCAAAAATCCGCAGCCTAATATATATTGTAATTGCGCCCTCATTTTTATTATAGGCGGTTAACCAACTTGACTAATCTTGGTGTTGGAGAAAACAACCTGAACTCACTGCCCGAGGAGATAGGTGAGTCAGGGAACTAGACTCGGTGCCAATGAAAAGCCAGGAAAAAAATCCTCCAAAATCCTCCGTTTTTTCTTGAATTGTTTTTAGTGAAGAGGTGAATGCTGTCTCAATCCTACAAAAGCCTCCGCCAATCATTGCTATGGATTGAGTCAGTACCAATGACATTTTGAGACAGTGCGGATGATATCAATCAAGCATAATGCTGGGTTGCATTAAGCACAACTGAACATAAATAATGCTAGGTACAGTCTACAAGCTTGACCCATCGCATCCTCCAAAATCAACACTTTTTACCATTCATCCACGATCCTCCAAAACTGCAGGGAGGATTTTGGAGGATTGAGGAGTGTTAGGGGTAACAGTGCGTAACTTGAACCGTGTTTTTTTGCGCTGTGGTTTTGCAGGGACATTGGAGTTGCTGGAGCAGTTGTATCTAAACGACAATCCTAAACTAAACGCTCTGCCCTACGAGCTGGCGTTGTGTACCTCACTGCAGATAATGAGCATTGAAAACTGCCCCCTTGCCAACATACCTCCAGAAGTGACCGCTGGTGGACCGTCATTGGTCATCCATGTAAGTCCCGCCCCTTTGATTGGTCATGGGACCTGGAAATATGCAAATCAGTTACAATCAACTCTCGTTAGTACATATCGATTTGCAAGGGTCTTCACAAATAACCCTTGGTATGCAAATGTTTCCTATCCTTGACACGCAACTTACAAATTGACTGAAGCTTTATGGAGAATGTGCATAGAGCATGAGCTGTGTAAACGTACAAAGTAACAAATAACCTCAATCCTCCAAAATCCTACAATTTGTTTCCGTTTTATCCACAGTTCCTGAAGATGCAAGGACCTTACCGTAACATGGTCAACACTTGAGACTCGTCCACATTCAGGGGCCACAGTGTCACATGTAAGCCACTGCGATTGTTAAATCCATGTTCAGGGGCCACCCTAATTTTACAAACCCACCTGTGGCATTTTGTTCCGACGACCACAAAAACATGAATAACTGTGTTGCACCTGGTTTGTTTGCACTGTGGCCCTCCACCGAGACTCTACTTGTACATATTCCGGGGCCAGAATGTTGAGTGGATATAAACAAATAATTATTCACCGAAATGTACAGAAATTTTGTAAAGGACGTCGAGTAAAAATGTGTGTGTCTGTAATATTATGAATATGATGTTATTATGTTATCACACCAGGAACCAATTTGATGGAGCTGCTAAGCACAACAAATTTGCTTAGCATGGAAATTCGTCCTTGGCAAAAACAGGGTTACGAACAAATTTTTCGGGTAATGTTTATTGTTTGTGACTGGTATTCAGCTGCTTATCTGCTTAGCAAGAAAAAGCACATGGTTGTTTTGGAGGACCTGGTTTTTTTTTTGAGCAAGACTTGCTTTTGTTGAGCAAATTTGGCTGCTTACATGTTTTACATGGAGCTGCTAAGCACGAAAAATGGCTTAGCACAATAAATGGCTTAGCACAAAAAAGTCTAGCTCAGAAAAAGAGGTTACCAACCAAAATTCCATGTACTTTTTTATGCTAAGCAAAAAAACACCTGGATACCAGTCACAATCTATAAACATCATCCAAAATTTGATTTGTATCTGTTTGTGCCAAGAAAGAATTTTCATGCTTAGCAAAAAGTTTTTTTGCTAAGCAGCTCCATGATACGGTTTCACAGTATTTTAATCACTAAGTCCAACCTAGCACAAATTTTGTCGTCTCCATTTTCCTGAAACATGTCATTAAAAATGGCTGCTGCAAATGCGGTTGACGTTCAAAGTAAACGCTTTGTACAAGCGCCACATTTTGTTAAGTGATCGTTAAGTAATCATTCTGTTTTGCCTGAGCTAGACAACTTCTCTTACGGCTACATTTTTGTGACGTTGTAGCCACAGCCGTAGCTATAGCTCTAGACGTCATTTCGGGCAGTGCTACAAAATGGCCGCCGTAGACAATAGCCGTAGCTGTAGCTCTAGACACCCGCTTCGGACACAGCCTCTCATCAAAATGTTGTCTCAGTCTGTGCTCGATATTTTACTTGTAATTTACGAGCTCACAATGTTTTCCCCAATGTTTGTGTAGGTATCGATAGCGTTTGTGTCATTCTGTAGGAATTGTTTGTTTATAGTAAGTAGCACAAATTGTACTTGTATGTTTGTGTGCGTATTTTGTATGCAACGGATCACTGCTTTAAAGAGGCACTATGACCTGGAAAGTGTCCAATTAGGCTACACAACGCAGTTTGAACAAATTTTAACCGGAAAAAGCATTTAAGAGTTCGATATAAATATCCACACAACTATCTTTTAAAAACGGGGCATTTTTGTGTTATTTCTGCGAGTACAAATTTCAGGGTCCATTTTTGCGACCCCCCAATAAATTAAGCTGTAAACACGCCAGTCTATTCTTCAAAAATATGAATTCCATAAACTATAATTAGTGTTAAAAATATCATACAATAATATAAAAGGTATACGATACACATATAGACGGGTAAAAACCACTAAAGGACTACCTTACTATCTTTGAACTTTTCATTATGTAATATGAAACGATCTGTAGTGAAATTTATCTTGCGAAAGTATTGATTTTTAAAACTTATTTTCTGTATCGTTTTGTATAAGAGTTGACTTGCTCGCTTTATATTATATAAAGATATGGCCGTATAAAAAAAGAAGGTATAACTTCTACGCGCTTTCATGGATTGTCATGAAACGTGGATGTAGTGACCCAGGGGTGGGAAGACGCAATTCATCATCGGATTTTTGAGGTCAAAGGTCATGTATGGGTCATTAGAGGTCATTGTTCCTATGTATGTTAAAGTTCAGGTTAAGTTTTTGAAGAAAAAACAAGTTATAACTTCCTAGCATTTGCTTATTTACCTAATCTTCTATAATAAATATTTAACTCTTAGGACAAAAAATTGCTCGCTCTTGTGACTGACATTAATGTCGCAGAAACCCAAACTATAATGTATAGACTATAATAATGGTGTGCATTTTCTATGTCCACCCAGCTATTGATGTGAATTAAGTATATCATGTATGTAGCTCTGTCATATCTCAATAAAACTCCTAACGCAGTGAATTGTAAAATATGGTAACATTTATAACATATATTTGTAAATTTGTATCAGGTTTTAGAGCTTCGGTTTTTTTTTCTACAAAAGGCTGTGATTTTGTACATGGAATCATGTTAAAGGTTTAATGAACATGAATGTGTTATTTTGTGTGCTTTATTAAAAAGAGTAGACATGGAACGGTCGTAGAATGTAAAGAAAACAAATGTATTAAAATCCCGCTAGTGTAGTACTAATATTATTGTGTTCGGAGCTAATAAATACTTTTTGGATCCCTCAATCCATCAAAATGAGAAAAAAAAATGGTCTGTTTTCTGCTTTTAGAAGGTATTTCTCTTTAGTGTCTCGTTTAACTAATTGAAGATGATGCTATATTTAAAGATTATGTACAAGAGGGACTTCCCCGCCCCCTTTTTCCCTTGGCCGTTTCCCAAACTCGTGCTTCATCTCTGCTGTGGCCTCTTTCATGCAGTTTGGAAATGGTGTTGGAGCCACACAGCCTAACTAAGGTTTGGAAAACTGTCTTGATCAAGGGCCAATTTCATAAAACATTATTGCTTAGTAAAACCAGCTTAGCAGTCACAACTCCATTTGATGTATATTATTTGTGATTGGTATTTAGCCGTTGTTAGCCTAGCATAACGATCACATTGAATTTTTGCTCCTAACCTGATTTACCAAGCCAGGGTATTTTAAATTGGCCCTAGTTATCATTGACCGTTTCACAAAACCCATCTTGGGTTTCGTAATGGGCTCCACCACTATTGCCAAACATGCTTGGACGAAGCCTAATAGAGATAAAGCTGAGGTTTGGAAAACGGCCTTGCCGCATTACCACTATTTGTAAATTGCGCCCTCTTTTGACTGTTTGTGGGACATTGCTTGACCGTTATTTGTAAATTGCGCCCTCTTTTGATTGGGGCATTTACTGCTATTAGTAAATTGCGCCCTCTTTTGACTGTTCGCTTTCACCGCTATTTTTAAATTGCGCCCTCTTTTTACTCATACGGTATAAAAAAAAAAAAAGCAATAGAGGGCGCTACATTCCATCGTCAATGTAAACTACTTTTTTGCGACGCTCGCGATTGTTGATTCCTCCATGGTTGATTTGAATCTTGACCTTCTTAATCTTAAATTTATTCACTAAAATAAGTTTAAAGGTTTGTTGTTGATGTAGGAGGAGCAGTATGGAGGACCGTGAAGACAGTGAAGGTAAGGTATTTGATTATGTAATACTATCCAGACCTTTTATGTGAAATTTTCTCATTTGGTTGACCTAAATTTAATAATCGTCTCAATTATATTTTGCCAAAATTAGAATTGTTGTTACTAACATCACTCTATTTAATTTTAGTCGAACTCGAACCATCACAAATTATTGAAAACAACATTGACACAGTACGGAAAACAGATCAATACTTGCATTGCAATGGATTGTGTCACTACTAGCCAAATAATAAGAACTAGTGACAATGAAACAGCTGGAACCAATAATACTACAGAAATTGTGAAGGTTATAGTTTAGTGAAATGGGGGACAAAACGCCCTGAACAAAGGGTTTAATATTAAACCCAGACAATATAATCTACAAATAGGTTAATTGAATAATTGATTAGAATGAATATTTTGTGTTATCATCGTAATTTATCATAATCAGTATTCTAAAATGCGTATTGTACTATTGTGATGTTTTTGGGAGTCAGTTTTAAACATGTTTTTCGTGGGATAACTGAGTGTTCTACGTGTGTAATAATATGGATTATCTGGAATTTTCTCAACATCGTGGATTTACTGTTCTGTGGAATTCATTTTGGAATATTCGGCATCAACTATTTGACATTGCTCCATCATTGTGACACATGTAATTATGGCGCTCAGCAAAAACGTTCATTTTCAAGGTACACATCCTGCTAAAATTAAGCCAAACAAAGAAAGTGGTGTGTTTACGGTTACTTGACCGACCTGAATTGTTGGCGTTCAAATTGCCGACCTCAAACTTGTTATTGCTGTTTTGCTTGTCGATAATTGTATATGAATACTAGTTTCAATTATTTGCCAAAAACAGTCATTTTCCACACTTAAAGGTAGGATACACCATTGGTAATTCAATTGCTTGAATTATTAATAATGGGTGGATTTGGGAGGTTGTATTTTATAGTAAATATCGTTTAACTGACCTGTCCGAAGTTTTACAATCATGAATGCCGAGAAAAGCATGAAAAACATCGTTTGTTTTCAACCGGGATCGAGCAGTAATTCTCACGGTGATCGCGAATTTTTCTCCATAAAATTCTATTTACAAAAGAACAAATGTCTCATAAGAAATATGCACTTTTGTTTACTTCGGTTACAGATGATCAGTTTTTCTTCAGTCGCGCTCCCAGAATGCCAGAGGATGACATCATCAGGTCAGAGGTCGCCATCCTTACAGGTAAAAAAAAAATTGTTTACCGAATGGGTAGTTATAAACAGGAATATGTGCTTCGTTGGTATTAAAAACTATGTTAGCGTCTGGTTGCGGATAATTCGCGTCAGGTATTAACCGGACCTAACTTGTTTTCATTTTGTTTGTTCAGGTGGTAGGGATCAACATGGAAGGCCGATTATTGCGTTACCTGCTAAGTATCATAACATACTGGAATCCAAGGTTAAAGCTAGTGGCATGGATTCCCTGCTTAGATATTTCATCGATATCACAAGGTTAGTATTTGATTATTTTAAACAAAACTCGATCCGAGGCGGGGTCAGGCCGATGGTCCCGGGAAGCACACCCACGCATTTCCGGCCTTGCTCGCTGCTGAAAGACATTTCTTGCCTTGCTCGTGGCGTGTTCATGCGTCATCCGTTTTGAATCTGGGGAAAAATTTGCGTTTATATACGTGCTCCGGCGCGAACAAAATTGCTTAGCGTGACAATTTTGTTCTGGTATTTAACTGGTTTTAACTGAGCATGAAAAGCACATAGGGTTTTGACTGGTAACCTGTTTTGTTTACTTAGCAAGACTTTTGTGCTAAGCAAATTCTTGTGTGCTTAGCAGTTCCTTGAAATTGTTGTACATGTATGTTTGACACATTGTGTGAAAATATTTTGTTTTTTTTGATTTTTTTATCTTAGGGTGGCTGACAGAAAACGGGGGTTTGCTTTTGTGACCGATCTCCGATTCTCCACGTTGGATTTTATTCTCCTGATGAAATCCATTCTTAATAGCATTCAGGTGAGATTATTAGTCAGGATTGGTTCAAAATATAACAAAATTGCTGATTTGATGAGAAATTTGACAAACAGTCAGAGTATATTTGGCTATTGGGCCATCGCAAATTTGTCCCTTAAAAAAAATTATAAGTAGAGTAACAATCAATTTTCAAAATTTAAAAAATGGCTGCCATTTTTTTTCAAAGGACAAATGTGAGGCGTTCTGACAAAAAAGAGATTGAATTATGTTTAGATTTATTGATATTTGTAATCTTTAGTTTGCCTACTAACTATATTTTAATAACAAATAGTATGGAAGTAGTGTCATAAAAGTGTGTTTAAGGAAAACAGTTGGCATTTTGCCATATCACATGTACAAAATTCGAAACTTCAAAAGCCTTTTTCTCAACATTTTACTTTTGCGACATAAATAAATGCGAACTTTAAACAGCCATAACTTGTTAATGGAATGTCCGATTGAAGTGCAATAAACACTATTGTAAGGAGGATTTTATCCTCCTTTCTAATACCTGAGAACCCTCATTTCAAACTGCCCAGTTCCGTCTCATTTTGCCATGTAGAACTATGCATGCATGAGCATTAAGTGTGTTTGTTGCTGGTATGTTATTTACACAGGACAGCCATCAAATATTACATTAACATAACTACATCTAGGCACCTAGATATTGCGTCAACAAAATTTACAACCCTTAAATGGTTTCCAGGCTAACTCTATATACATAATGCACAACCTTGATGATTTTTAGGCTAACTCCATATCCATGTAGTTATCTGGAATAGCTGGCTTCAAAACTGGGGCCAATTTCATAGAGCTGCTAAGCACAAAAATGTGCTTAGCATGAACATTTGTCCTTGGCAAAAACAAGGTTACAGACCAAATGTTTAAGTGATTTTTATTGTTTTGATTGATAATCAGCTGCTTTTTTGCTTAGCATGAAAAACCTGTAGATTTTGGGCTGTTGACCTGTTTTTAATGAGCAAGACTTTTTTTGGTGCTAAGCAAATTTTTGTGCTTAGCAGCTCTATGAAGGTACAGCCCTGGGCCCAATTTCATAGAGCTGCTAAGCAAAAAAAAATTGCTTAGCACAAAAAGTCTTGCTCATTAAAAACAGGTTACTAGCCAAAATTATACATGTTTTTCATGCTAAGCAATAAAACAGCTGATTATCAATCCAGAACAATAAAGATCAGGTAAAAATTTGGTCTGTAACATTGTTTTTGCCAAGGACAAATTGTCATGCTAAGCAAATTGTTGTGCTTAGCAGCTCTATGAAATTGGCCGCTAGTGGTGTAGCAAGGTCATTGTTCTTAGGGCAAAACATGTATACAAACTTAAAGGTAGAATGCACCATTGGTAATTGCTTGAATTATCATGAATGGGTGGATTTGGGGGTTGTATTTTATAGTAAATATCGTTTAACTGACCTGTTTGAAGATTTACAATCATGGATGCCGAGGAAAGCAAGAAAAACGGCGTTCGTTTTCAACCGGCGTTGGGCAGTGGTTCTTATGTTGTTCTTGTTTTTTGTTTGTTTTTTATTCAATTTTTTGGAACAATTACTCAACACTTTACTTTTGTTAAAAAATGCGAACTTTAAACAGCCATAACTTGTTAATGGAATGTCCGATTGAAGCGCAACAAACAGCATTGTAAGGAGAATTTCATCCTCTTTTCTAATACCTAAGAACCCTCAATTTAACCTCTGCCCAGTTCCGTCTCATTTTGCAAGAACCCCTCACATTTTAAGGAACATTGTCCTGTTTCGGAAACATCAATTTTGTTAACTCGCAGCTTTCAAGATCCAATCAAACTTGTTTTTCTTTTTCTGCAGGCGGAGATGAAGGGGGCTATTGGATCGTGTGTGCTGTACGTCATTCTACCACTGAACAAGAAAACGAACAAAGACACATTGACTCATTTGGCGCTGAGACAAAGCAGGAAAAAGACTAACAAGAATATTATCCCGCCATACTTTCAGGTAGGCAGTAGTCTTTATTCAAGACTGTTTTTGAATTTTGTTTTTGGATAGTTTAAAAAGGTATATTGAACCTTTAAGATATTTCATCAATTATTTATGATAATAGTCTATTTTTATCTTCATATTTTTTGTTCAGAGCGTGGCTGTTGATGATGAAGTGGAACTGTACAACTACATTGAGAGGTCTCATCTGACCCCAGACTTAGGTGGTTATCTGCAGTACTCGCACCAAGAATGGGTAGCCTTCAGAAGGGTGAGTTTATTCCTGAAAACTTCATTTCAACCTCTGCCCAGTTCTGTCTCAATTTGCCAGAACCCCTCACATTTGTCCTTTTATAGTTTTGATTGTAAGACGTGAAGTTATTAAACTCATTTGAATTTGTTTTTTTCTTCAGATTGTCGAGCCGTTCTTTGCCCATTTTGAGTCGGTGCAGGTCCGATTGTCCAATGTTTACCAGCGACTAGCTACCATGGGTAAAACGAACGCAGGCCGCGGCAAGGAACAACTCCAACAAGCACATGATCAACTGCAGGATGCGTACCACGACATCAAAGGGCAAGCGAAAGAAAACATTATTATGAGAGACGAAACTGGCACAGGCTCTTAACCAGTTCGCGCCGAGTTTAGGACGGGTTCAGGACGATAGTACCGGGAAGCACACCCACGCATTTCCGACCTTGCTCGCTGCTGACAGACATTTCCGGCCTTGCTCGCTGCTGACAGACATTTCCGGCCTTGCTCGCTGCTGACAGACATTTCCGGCCTTGGTCGTTGAGTGTTTAGGCGTCATCCGTTTTGAATCTTGGGACAACTTTGCGTTTATATACGTCATCCGGCAGAAATACCCGCAGACAACGAATTCAATGCTCCATGCAACTAGGCAATGGCCCGTTTTGATATGAGGCTGTGACACTTCTCTTAACAAATCTTAATGCGTGTTCCGTTTTCTTACAGGGGTTTACAACTTGACGTCGTCTTAGATCAGTGCGAGGATCTCCTTGCAAGATTCGGCAGCTCGGATGAAGATGATGTCTTTGCTGTCTTAGCTCAGAAGCCCATCTTAAAGGAGACGAAGGAGATGGTTGAGGGATGCCACGGTCAACTTGTGGCCGCCAAGGCGAAGATCGAAGACGATTGGGATGAGATGTCCGGCCGGATCACTCACGCTCTGCAAATCATTGAGTATAGGGAGGACGTCACTCGGGTAAGTTGAGCTGTTAGGGATCGACCACGGGAAAAGGGTGACACTAGCTCTCAAAGGATCACTTGTTTATATATTGTGTTTATTTTACCCAGTTCGCGCCAGGATTATTTTGACAGTGACCGGACATGGGTGCGGGATTGTTTTTCACGAACCTCGATCCGAGACGGGTTCAATCCGGCATCTGTGGATAGCACACCTAGATATTTCCGGCCTTGCTCGCGCCAGGATTATTTTGTCATTGAACGAACATAGGTGCGGGATTGTTTTTCACAAACCTGATCCGAGACGGGTTCAATCCGGCATCTGTGGATAGCACACCCTGATATTTCTGGCCTTGCTTGCTGCAAGCTGGTCGCCGACAGATATGACAGATATCTTGCTCGTTAAGTGTTTATCCGTCATCAGTTTTAAATTCTTTAAAAAAGTTTGCGTGGATACACGGCATCCGACGAGGACTGGTTACACGAGTGAATTATAATAGGTGTGCTTAACACGTTTCTTTCTTTCAGTTGTTAGATTGGTTTAAAACAAGAAGGGAGCGAGATCTAGAAGGAGGTCCTGATGTCGCTGATAATCTGAGCCGTGCCGAGATGCTGTGCCATCACTTCGAGACTGGACTCATGGCGAAGGCTGAGGTAAGCTCAAACCCACAACCTGTAGCTTTACCTACAGATTGCGAATTCATTGCTCCAGACCACGAGACCACGGCACTCCGACTTTAATAACAAATTCAAGTTGGTTCTTGGCTAGTAACATTTTTGTTTTGTTTGGAACAGGAGAAGTTTTCCAAGGCCCTTGAGGTTGTGGATCAGGGTGAGCGGTTAGTCTTAATAGATAACAACAATCGAAGCTTGAGTGAAATCGCACAACTCTTTAAGACGTTGAAGCAAGATGCCCAAGACTTCCAAGATGCTGTGCAGAAACATCGTCATGTTTTACAGGCGGTCTACCAATTTCACCAGCTCTACAACAGGGTGAGTTTTATCTCTGCCAGATTAACGTTGTGTGAACCCGACCAAAAGCCTTGACAAAATTTGACAATGCTTTAAATTGTTTTTCGCCGTCAGGCCCGTCGGTGGTACGTCAGCTGCATCAGGTTTTTGCCCTCTGACCTCTGCGACCTCCACAGTGACCTCAGGTCGCGCCAGAGAGGTCCCGATCACCGGGCGTTGAAACTCCAGTGGGAGGAGGACATCAGGAGGTTTCTGCACAAGCAACCCCTACTGGCGAAGGAAGAGCTTAAGAGGGTGAAGGCGATTCCGGAGGATATCGGAGCCACGTCACTGAGGAAGAAAGGCCGACTCTTATCTTACAGGTACAGTAAAGCTAGGTCACACTGTCATGATTTTAACGATGATAGACTACGGTTGGTGGACATACTCGTAGCGGCATCTCGGTGAATCCTGATGATTCTTAAACTGTTCTAAACTGTCGTGGTGGTGCTACGATTTGTTCAATCTGTTGGTCAGTCGCAGTGCGATTGTAACTCAATCACGCACAGTTGTAGCGCCATCCTGTAGCCATTCGTGGCCAATCGTATCCAATCGTTGCCTTTCGTAGCCAGTCACGACATGACTGTTCTACGATGTGAATCCTGTTCTACGCATACGCTAATCCTAGCGCAATCAGCTGTAATCGGCTGTAGCCATGGAGTAGTCCTGACTAGTCCCGACACTAACGTTCTAGAATCGTAGTACACCGTAGCAGGTCATGATGAATCGGTTTCAAGACGTCGTCAATATTCGTAGGACTGTGAGTATTCATTAAAGTGAGCCAACAGTTAGCCTTGTTAGCCTTGTTTACCACTTTTTTCGCCTACAGATGCCTGATTTTGACCAATCTCTTGAGCCACATCGAGAAGGTATCCACTGCAAACGTCAAGGAAATCCTGAAATGGCAATCGGAAATGAATCTCCGATCTGACGATTCCGCATCACAGCAAAGCGAAGTGGCGCCCTCTGATGGCCCGATGAGGAAAACCCCATTGGACAGTAGTCATGATACGGAGCGTAATAATCAACGACACAGGAGAAGTCAAAATTCTTTAAAGAAGACGAACGACGACAACGATTCGCATCACCGAGGCACACAAACTCCCGATAAGGCAAGAAGGCCTAACGGACCCAGTGACACATACCCTGATACTCCTAGTAATACACTGGATACCAATAACGATGATCCACTTATCCAACGATTGGGGCATCGTGGGTCATTCTACGACAGATACGGTGATACACAGGGTCAGACACCAGGGGACGGATATGATGAGGCTGACGGTAAAGACAGACGGGGAGATGCACGGGGAGACAAACACGGTGAGAGACTGTCGAACGGCGCCGTGGAACATGCACAGCAACTGTCACCTTCGCAGCAAACTGCCCTCGCTACTCGGTTTGCAAGAGATAGATCCCAATCCAGTCAGCCCGCCCCGGAACATGGACAAACATACGGCATCTATGGAGATTCCGATGTTGAAGGCGACACCGCCGTTGTTATCCATCACCAGGGGCCACCTCATGGTCTCCCTGAACATATGTTGCCCGGAAACCAAATTCTCCATCAGGGCAATGCACCATCGGTAAGTCCACACTATTCACCGTCTTCGGATCCTACGAATGTCGCTTTGGGCGACGAGAGATTAAGCTACGGGTTAATCCAGCAAGATCCAATCCAATTTCTGCCCGGTTCTACCAATTCAAGACATGCTCCCCAACTTGATGCCCATGGTGTACATCCACAGATTGGACACACCCCCCAACATCCATCACTTTACACCCATCATAATGGAACACCTGCCAATCTGAATACTAACAATAACTCCTCCCCGGGCTCTAAAACCCCACCCTCGCAGGGTAACCATCCACATCCCGGTTTGCTTCCGTCATATGTAAACGGCGCGACATCACCCAATCGCTCTCCGACGAGCTTCCATGGAAGCTTGATGAATATTCATCAACCCCATCTGGATGATTCTTCAGTGGCGGGCGGATGGGACAGGGCAGCGGCGATGAACAGCTCGCCAGTAGCGAGACACAGAAGTCTGATGAACTTGAGTCGTTCCCCGATAACGGATCAAACAGGTGTTCAATACAACTCGGTACAGACATCCCCTGCAAGATCAGATTACTATGTGCCTCGATTGGAGAATAGAATGATTAACACCCCTCCGCATAATGGCGAAACGTACTCTGCCCAAGAAGGCATCCAAAACCCATACAATTCCGCATCACTGAGAATGACGCACGGAGTTTCGGAGCCAAGTGTTAACGTCGCACTTCGCGATACTGCTTCTCCGTACAGTCAGGTTCTTGCAAACCTGATGCAGCTGCGTGAAGCGAATACGACTGGACCTCTTCAGTCGGCAAGAACCCCCGAGTCTTCCCGTTCGAAGAAAACAAGGACTTTGCCTTCCCGTCACTCCTTGTCTCGCAGCGAGATGGATCTACGTTACGTTCCTCAGAACCGTTCACCTCCAAGTGGCCTGTCGCATTCCAGGCAGATCTCATCCAACTCCCTCGTGGCAACAACTGATCCTAGTGCTGCTTTAACTTCCTACGATAAAACTCTCAGAGATGGTGGGCCCGATCCGCAGGTCGAGTATTACAAGAAGTTGTACTCCACGTCTACCCCTCTTGACCACTTGACCACCGCGTCGGGTCGTAGGAAGGGAGACCACACACTCGATCCGTCTACTCATACCTGGATGCATGAAGTCCCATCAACTCATACGAGTCACCAAGAGCATCTCGCGACTCGGATGCCCAACACCTCCCCTCCACTGTCTCCTCTCGCCCTGCTCGAGATGGAGGTTGCCATGAAAACCATGGATGCAGAAGAGGCGATAAAAGACGACGAGTATAACGAGGAGCAGATGAGACGACAGGCTGTGATCGACGGCATCTTCAACCAATCAGAATCTGATCCCAGATCACGAGATGTGAGAGCTCTCCAAAAGCAAGTAGTGTCATCCTACGGTCAAAGAGGCAAGTCAGGAATGAGACAAAAACACGTCAACTCACTGAGTTCTCCAAGGAAAGCAGATAAAAATACGTTAAGAAAGGCATCCCATTCTGATGTCTCTAGAAGTCGACAGTATTCTCCATCGAAACATAAAGCAAGTGTAACCCCAGAGACCACACAGTCCGAGAAGGGTTTGGAGGAACATCCTAGACCTACTCCGACCTCATTGGGTATCCGCCACGACACACCAATTTCTCGTGCTCCGGGACAGTCCGTTGTCGCGCCTAGAGGACTGAGTAGGACCGAGCGTCAGTTAGGTCTGTCGACAACACTTCCTCAGGAAGAACACTCACGAGCTCTTCACGCCTCAAATGAACTCGACCAAAAACCAACATTTGTTGGTGAACCAGGGGTTGAAACTTCCGACCGTTCGGCACCGGTTTATGGAAGTCGAGAAAGCACTGCTTGGAATACAGCAGGGGAAAGCTTTGGTCGACTGACTCCTTCACATCATAGCGACGGACTTTTGGCTCAAAACGAAGAGGTGGATTGGAGGCAGGATCATCTAAGAGAATTGGGTTTGCCGCCAAGAATGCCTCATCCAGTCATGAATCCCAACCTGAATCTATCAAAGCATGTCAACCAATCTGAATACAATACAGGCTGGAGACCGCAACACTTGCAGGAACTAGGGGTAACATTCAATGAACCTCTCTCTAGTTTGAGAGACAATCCAACGAGATCTGAAACCAGGGATATTGACTGGAGACGTCAACATCTGATCGAGCTGGGACTATCTCCAGACACTCTTCACTCTACCCTGAATACAGCTCCAACCCTACCGAAGACTTCTGGTGGCTTGTCTTACTCGAAGAAAGACTGGCGACATCAGCATCTATTGGAGCTTGGGATCTCTCCAAGTGAGCATCTATCTCTCTCCGGAAGGAATACCACCGGTGTGGGATCAAAGTCTACCGTGCGACGCAACCACGCGAGCGAGCTTGCAGTATCTCCTAGTTTGCATCAACGGCCCAAGCCAAGTCCTGTTGAGTCGGGGTTTAACGAGGTAAACATTGCACCTATGACGAGACGATTGCGGGGAGTTCTTGAAGGCGGGCACAGCCCCGATGACGTGGAGGAAATTCATCAGTTGGCAGAAGAAACCGCCAAGAAGAGGTAAGGCGGGAAAAGAGAAAAGATCTGTATTCCAAAGCAAAGTAGTTCATGGCTAAGCGAGCCAGACAAAAAGAGCAATCGTTATTAAACATTTGGACCATTTGTAAAGCTTAACTAGAGGATAATAGCTGGGAGAGGCGGATTAACACAGGATTTTTGGTGGCGGATTAAGACAGGATTATTGGTGACGGATTAACACAGGATTATTAGTGGCTTGACTATTGAAATCTTTCATTGTAGGTGCTCCTGTGTTTGACAAAACCAGCAAATTGAATATTGTATTTGCAACGTATTTTGTGTGCGTGGGACCTAAACCATTTGAGGGTCTAGCCAAAAGGAACCAAAAACAAAAACAAGCTCTTTTGTATCTCAAAAGCTGTGGGTCTACAAAATTGAACAAATTCGTGTCAGTATAATGCTCTAAATGACCCATATCTTTTTTGTCCTCCAGCGTCCGGTTTGCTCATTTGTCGGAGGAGAGCATCTTAGATGGTGAGGAGAGAGCACAGGACGAGTTAGCAGAGAGACTTCACCGAATGGATTTGAAACTGCAGGTATGTCAGTTTAGTAACTCTTACTTCCTTAAATGTACCAAAATTAAACACTTATTTAAACACAAATGTTATGAAAGCCCTCGATTGATTGATTAATTGTTGTTTTGTATTTTAGGAGGAAGAGTATTCACTGATGTATAAGGACGTACTTGATGGAGAAAAAGTAAGTCTGGATCAGCAGCTTAGAGAGTTGGATCGACAAGAAGAAGCAGCGAGGAGCCATGCAAACCATTCACAGACTGGTCCTCAACGACTTCTTGAGGGCTCTGTTCAACCTATCCATCTCCAGAACGATTATCATTATCAGCAGATGGTAGGGGAAGCCCTTTTGCCAAGGCATGCCAAGAGTAGACTCAGAGATCTGGATCGACGGGAAGAAGTAATGCCGAGTCTCACTGCTCATCAAGGGACGCACGTGGGCGCTTTGGAAACGACACAAGTCCAGAACGGCCGTCCTGATCAGCATATTGGCCAATCTGTACATCGGCAAATGCGTGGGGAAGTTCTACAGCCGCAACATGTCGAGAGGCGCCAGCACTTTCGAACGAGTCAGCATCCCGATGCGATTGTTCCGGGGAGTCCTGCTAAACTCGTCGATGCGAAGTATGGTCAGCAGAGTCGGTCGGCGGCTGCACCTAGCCAGCAGCAGGTGTTTGAGGAGGATGCTCAACCGATGCTCGTCCAGAGGAGTCGCCAGGCACCATTCACTCAACCCCCTGGTCATCAGGTCCTACCTGAGACCAGCTTCCAACCCATGCCTGCCCAGACAGGTCAGTCACAGGGAGCTAATCAACACAGTGGTCAACCAGCTTACCCTAACAGTGCTGAAACTCCCAAGCGAGTCAAAACTCAAACAACCTTTGATGTAGAAAGTAAAGCTGATAGGTCGAGTTCCAGTGTAGGTAGTGTTAGAGATAACGTTCAGAGTAGTCCTGGCTCCGTCAGGATAGACAATAAAGATAGACAATCTGATAGAATGGAGCACAAAGTATCTCGTGATGGTCAAGCCAATGTACGTGAGAGTTTGAATAGGGTAAATGTAAGTGCTGCAAATAATAAACTTGTACCAGGTCAAGATTTGACCAACGGCGTCGATCGAAGCGCGACGAAGAGCATAGATGTGCGTGACCCTTTATTTAGGGAAGCTGAAAGCGAGGATAAGAACTATGTCAATCGTGGTGAACAAGTTGTGGCTGACCAAGTGGTGGTTCCTGGGAGACACGCCACGACTTCTGAAAGCAGACAAAACAGCGATTCAGGGTTGGTAGAGAGTAATAAGGTGGTCCGCAACCTAACTGGTTCAGTTAGTGTGCTGCCAGACAGCAGATACAGTGGTGAAAGTAGATTGCTTTTAAACGAGGAACAAAATAAGGCAATGGAACCTAATAGGTCTGAGAAGTCTGCCCTTCATCCGACAAGGAGCTCTCAGGCACTTCTAGATGGGCTCCTCGACAATCCAGCTGTTCGAGATGCCCCGCAACACCCGACTGTTGTCAGTGTAGCTCCCGACAGCAGACATTCTGGTGATACCAGACGTCCTGGTGAAAAGGAACTCGACCACTTAACAGGTGAACCGCACGAGTCTGAGAAACCAGTCGCTCGTCCAACGAAGCTCCCTCAGACTCTTGGCAACTCTCAAGATTGGAAGCAAGACGTATCTCGATCCAATTCGAGCGAGATGATTCGCGAGTTGGATGATGTTATTCCGAGCGGCTATACAGAAAGAGCATTATTAACGGAGCGGGATCACACCGCAGCTGACTACATAGCCTGTGCATTGGGAATAGATTATGTGAATAAGAGGAATTTGACAGTCCAGCCATACAGCAACTCAAGCAAATCAACCACTCAGCAACTAGACAAGCATCTCGATCAATCGGGGAATCCGAGTTATTCACAATCTGAAAGAAGCCAAGTTGATGCGACCAAAGACATCAAGTCCCAATTAACTCCGAACGATTCAAGATCACAAAACGACTCAAAGAATGCATTTAGAGGAATTAGAAGCTCAGATAAAGAGGGCGCCAATATAAGGGGATTCTACAATCCTCATGTTGAGCTACAAAAGCCTGAAGTTAGTTCGGAGGGGAGCCCTTGCTCTCCGATACGAAAGTGGTTGAAAGAAAAGGAAACTTCTGAAGTCTTGGGTATGAAGTCGAGCCGCTCTGAGCCAAATTTGAATGGTAGAGTCGAGGATGAAGACCCAGTGAACCATGGATATACGGACACTTTTGAATTACCAATTAACGTCGTCCGTCTTGAAAACTCTACAATGAGCTCACAGAGCGCGTCAGCAATGAGACAATGGTTACGGGAGAAGGAAGAGCTCGAAGCACGTGAACGCAGAGATGTCAAAGATTTTGCCTTGCCAAACGGTTCAGTGATCGACGGTGGTTTAGGAAATGTTTCTAACGGGAGACCAAGCACAAAGTCTGTTGAGTTGGAGAGTTCTGAAGATTTAAGACAGAGTCCGAGTCACAGTAGAGGAAGGAGTAATTCTTTGATTCCAGTACCCGTTGGTTCGAAGAGAGCAGGAGGTTCTCAGAAGCAGATGGCTAAGAGTCGGACTCCAAGTCCACATGAAAAAAGGCAAAGTTCCAGCTCAGCCATTCCCATCTCCAAATCCTCCTCGATTGGGGAACTCTCTTCCTCTGTCAGTTCAGCAGCAGGTGGGAAATCTCCTGACAAAGATCAAGTCGTGCGTGACACAATGCAAAAAGCGGACATTCAATCCAAGAAAACTAACCAGTATTCGAAGATACCCGTGAAGAAGGTATACAGGGTTTTAAAAGATGGAGGCTACCTCGAGGACACGTCGCATCCCACGGAGCCAAATTCCGCTCGGCAGGTCTCTTCTGAGGAAGCACTGCCAATTGGATCCACGGTGGAACACTCGGAGTCCGACGTTCCTGAAACTCAGCAATCCAGGCCTGTCTTGGAAAGGCAAGGAACATTTACAAAGGAACCGCGGCCGACTCTGACCAGAAAAGGTACGTTTAGTATCGAGGGAGACGATGACAATCGGCAGAGCGAGTCTCTGTATTTCCCAGGTGAAGATTCTGTGGCTGCCACTCAAACCACCGACGAAAAGAACGCACCCCATTCTACGTTCTCGTCGTTAGCATTAGTCTTGGATCACATGGTGAAAAAGGGAGGTGGGTCGAGTACCTCTACAAAGGGCAAAACTTCGGGCGGAAAAAAACCTGACTCCGCAGAAGAAACATTTGAAAACAGCTCTACTGAGAGCTCCATGAGTCCCACAACAAAGTCTACTATCATCACCACTAACAGACCGACCACAAACCTCTACAACTCGAGAAGCTACTTCATAAACGCTGGAAACCGTAGCGACCCTAACCAAGGAGAGGTCGCGGGGTCCAAGGCCAGAGGTCACGAGGTCGGCATGGAGACTTACGATGGACTGACGGAGAGCGATAGGAAAGAACACGAGGAACTGGACGAGAATGAGTTGGAAAGGATGATGGCGTCGAAGAGTCAGTTGGCCGAGATTAGGAATTTGGAGATTGAGAATGGTCACCTGGCCTATGAGAGGAAGGAATTTGAAGCACATCTGATTAAGAACATTCAGCAACAGCAAGTGAACGCATCTGATGAAGGTTAGAATCTCGTTATCATACGTCATTCTGATTGAGAATCTAGTGGCCTTTTTTTGGAACAAAGTCGGGGTCAGTTGGACAGGTGATCAACAGAAGTGCGACAGCAATGAAAAGGCCTGTCCAATTGACCACCAACTTTGTTCCTAAAAAAGTTCCCTGGAATCAAAAATGCTGGACCAAATCGGGTAATCTTGTTATCATTTTTCATCGAGAGAGATTCCTCGTCTATCCAAACTAGTTTATCTGGTCGATGGGTATTGAACATAGGCGGTTCCGGTTTGTTTTGGTTTTTTTGACCACCCTGTATTGATATTTGATGGGAAATATTTTTCGTTTGTGAAATTTTAATATATTTTATTTACTCGTTTATAATGTATATATTTCATTATATTACATTGTATTTATAGCAAATGTTTATCCCTGCTTTGAAAAATTCTCCAAAACACTAAAATACTGAGAAAAAGGCCTTGAATAAGTTTTAAATTTTGTATTCATGAAAGTGAATGACACTAGTTGTTTTTGTCTTCAATTTTATTCCACAATTTTTAAACAATTTCTTTAAAATCATGTGTAGACGACATGTCAAAGGTTACAAGATATAAAAAAACCAATTTTTTTGGAGTCTTATTTTTCTAGGACACCTTACATATAATATAAGATAATGAGTCGTTTTATTGTGAAAGGAAGTTTGTATTCCTTTGAATTATTTTAAGTTATGCGAGAGTGGCAAGTTAATATTTGTCAAAGAAGATCCATAAACTACAATTGTATATGGTTCACCGTTTACCAAATTTTGTAAAAACATTTTCATTTTAGTCTTTTTATTTATTCTTTGAAGGTTTTCTTGCATTTTTGTCCGTGTATAATCATATAAAGATCTGCATTGTACAGAAAATGCAGAATGTTTGTCAGTAAATTTTATTACATTTAAAATCATTGAACAAACCACAACGGGAAATACATATTTTTGTTCAGTTTCCACTTTTGGTTTATTATTCAATAAAACATTCTGACATTTCTTTTATTCGTGATCGGTTGTGATCCCTGGCCACACGGCATTCTGGTGTTTATGACTTCTGACTAGCGTCTTCGAACAAAGATATTGACAATTTGGGAGACCGCCAGCATAGGGCAAGATAGCTCAGTTGGTAGAGCGCTGGTCCGGTATTCCGGAGATCGCTCTTTTGTGTCCCGCCTTGCCAATTTCTTTGTTCACTTTGAAATGTATGCAAATTTAATACCTAGTAAGTTTTCCTTGTTGTTTATTTGTGTATTTAAAATAAAATGTATCATAAAATCAAATAAAATAAAAATAAAAATAAAAATAAAAATAAAAATAAAAATAAAAATAAAAATAAAAATAAAAATAAAAATAAAAATAAAAATAAAAATAAAATTTAAATTTAAATTTAATTTAAAAGAAAGAAAACAAAGGATATGGAGTTGACAGTAAACGTACAATTGTTTGCAATAAATATTAAATAAACAAGTCTTCGTCAGTGAATAAAGATGGGACGACCACATTTTCTGACGGTTGGAGCGATGACTGTTTGTGCGTCGGCCGAAATATTGAGTTGGAATGGATATGGCTTGTCTTAAAACACAAACAAGAAAAGATACAGAAAATTGATTTGCAATGACAAATATTTCCCCAGAAATGTTTAAATAGATTGACCAACATTTGAAATCGAATGATAAATGACTAAATCGGTTTGGTTTTAAAAGCGTGTGATTTTTTTTCTTTAGACGAAATTGAATGCGAGAGTTCGTAAATTTGAATGAAATTTGTTCAAAATACACGGGAAAACCTACAGCAACTCACCCGTGCCTTTTCCACCATACTTTCCGTTAGTATTACTGGGTATAGACGGCGATGACCGATGAATATGAGGTATCTTAGACAGCAGGGCTATCTCGGTAGGCGAGGGGTTATTGACCGACAGCTCCACGTCGCACGACTCGATAAGTTGGTGATTCAAATGCCAGTTGATCATCTAAAATAAATGAGATTGATTGATGACGAGCAGAGTATACTGTCCGAAACGTCGAGTTCCTCTAAGTCTTTTAAGAACCACACAACTCACTAATGAGAATTACCACATGTGTTACTGCCAACTTATCTTATATTCAACTTACTGATGATTTGACTTGGTCTGGATCTGAGCAAGTTAGTGTCGTTGATTGAGTGGATAATTTACCACTGATCATCATTGCTTTCCCCTTAGCGCATCTTATTCTCTGTCGGGGAACATTAACCCCACCGATGAAGGAACATCGACCGAGGCTCTTTTCTTTCATCTTGGTGTAGGTGTAAACCTCTCTGATCAGCAATATTGAATAAATATCAATTAGAGATGTAATATTCCTTTGGCAGATATACACAAACTTAACTAACCAAAATACTGTTGAAAAGCTTACTTCTTGTAAAGATATTAATGTTTCTAAACTCCATGTGAAATTATTCCGTCTGTCATTTTAAAGAAAATAATAAAAGAATGTCATTTCTACAGATGCGTCTGTCAGATAGGGTGACCGTTGAATACAAGTCACTGCAAGTCCTTTCACAAGTCCGGTCGCAAGTCCTTTCATAAAGCCAGTCGCAAGTAACTGGTTCAACAATGATAAAGGGATACTCTTGTTAACAGTTAATTTGAATAGCTAGTGACTTGACTTGAGACTTAAGGACTTGTGATGGACTTGCAGGGACTTGAATACAACTTAAAAAGTTCAACTTTAAACTTGTTTACTGGTGACGGGTTAAATTTCTTAATCAGTTAATGCCTAGTTAAATTGTCTCGACTAGATTTTCTACTTGGGAAGAATTTGAGCTCAGCGTACCTATACTGATCGGAATATTGCCTTGGATGTTTGAGATACTTAAAGTTAAACTCGATAGGGACGGGCGGTGGAGGTTCCTGCCACGACCCTAGTTCCTCTCTTCGATTGCCGCTGCTCGTGGGACGTGATGTCACACTGCTGGGTCGCTGACTGTCCAATCGAGAGCTGAGACAGGTTTTCAGTTTAGACGGCGGCGTTGATGTCCGTGCACTGAGCTTTCCGGTGGCGCTGTTGACGCTGCGGTGAGTCACGGTGAGTTTCTTGTATCTGGGCTTCGACCGACTCGCGTCGGCAATTCCGTGTTTGACAGTTTCGGCGTGGATAGTCGGGCATAACTGCCATCTACAGAAATCCTGTACAAACACGAAACGACAGTGCATTTCACTACATGTACTAGAAAAGAGGAACTATGGCAGGTTTTTTTTAATAAAAAAATAAAATAAAACTAAATATGTCATATTTTTTACTGACTTACATGTGCAACATTTTCAGTGCTGTCTTTCAATCGAAGAAGTTCATAAACGTCAGCAGTGGTCAGCACTGATAAATCATTACTTTTTCGGTTATCAAATGTCTGGTTGGTAACTGATTTCTCTTTGACTGGCTGGGGTTTCTCCCTGTAACAAAAGTAAGTAAATAAATAGATACAAGACGATTGATTGAAATTGGAACAAATTGTTTGTAAGAAACCCACTCTTAATTGACCCCCTCAATGTGTTAGAAGATCAAAGAAAATGCTTCTTTAAATTGAACAATCTTCAATTTTCCATTTTAAAGTCAACCTGGTTTTGCATAGGAGTTTTAGGATCTTAATTTTGTTAAGTAATTGTTTATTAAATCGATCAGTGATCTTTTAAATTTTACCTCATCTTTTTAGAGGAAATTGCGAGGTAGCCCGAGTCTCCATACTCCTTTGGGTATTCTGAGGAGGTCCCACTGAGCGCCAGTAGTTGCTTTACCGCAGAAACCTCGGAGTCATTCTTTTTATAGCATGGAATATACTCTTCCAGGCTATTCATAATCGATCGCTTACATTTTTTGTGGTTTCATTTTTGTTTTGCGCTAGACCCAAGTTCTGTCGTGATGCCTGTAAATTGTAAAAACTAAATATTTAACTTGGAAAAGTAGTCACCGTTCTGTAATTTTAACACAAGGCAAGAAATACACAAACTATAATAACTTCTAGAAACAGACAATTTTAGACAAATTGATGGTCCGTTTTTAATAATTTTACTTTTATTGACAGTTGTCATGGCAATAGCGGGCATGGGTGGATGTATTGATATTTCTGTGCTAAGTAGGCAATTTAGCATGAGTTTATCGATCGAAAATAAACACCAAATCTCACAAAAACAAAATACGTACACTCTATTTTACATAGGTTACATTTTATGAAGTATATTCGCATTTTTTGTTTGAAGAAATCGCTTTACTCACCTTATTTGTACTCCTCAAAACAACAGATTTCGCAGCCGGAACAGCACGCGTGGTTTGTTTACAAACAATTTAAATGCCTGCTTTGTTTACAAACAAACGTCTGCTTCCGGCTGCACACGTCACATGCCATATCCAGCTGATAACTTTATTTTGACCCTTGTGCGCAGACTCGGGCGCTTTGTCGTTTTGACGGACCAATCAACATAATGCTGCTGTAGTTAATATTCATTTATGTAAATATTTTGAGAGGAAATTATATGCAAATGATTTGTTAATGAATATTAATATCAGAGCGAGGCCTGCTATATGAATATCATGTACGAATAAATATTGGGGAAGAGCTGTCGCGCAGCCTGGAAAAGGAGCGATGTCTGACCGAGAAAGTACTGAGGACCAGTCTCAGGGGCAAGGTAAAACCACTAACATTCAAGTTTTGAAAAATGCACAACGATGTATAAGTACTAAACATCCATTGTGCCAAATATCTTGGAAATTTGACCTTGCATCGTCGTGTTTTTCGCTTTGACAGCGCAGCAGACCAGCTGATTACGTGCATTTACATCAGCCAGGCAGAGGTCATGAAACATGGCCGCCTCGGTCTCGCGAAATTTTAGTGCACAATTCGGCTGAATGTTATGAACCAAATCGTTGCCAACAGAGCCGTGACATCATGTATTAATGATATTTTCTGATAGGACAAATATTCAAGAACTATATGGGCATGCAAAATATAACATCTCCACATGCATATCATAGTTTGAGCTTCCGAAATAACATCGGTAAAATAGCTAGCTAGCTAAATAAAAGCCCGTCCACTTTTTTTTCCTGTAATACAACTGGGCGATTGCATACTATGTACATTGTACATGTACAGTGTATACATGTACATGTACACAACATGTACATACAACATGTACATGTACACTATGTACATGTATGTACATGTACATTGTGTACAGTACAGCATGGAGGTAGCCTCCATGAGTACAGTAAATGTGTACACAGTCCAATGTTTACAAACCTGTCGAAATACAGACTTGCAAGTTGCAGACAGCACAGGGATATTAATATGTGCACGTATACGTACAGTTCGATAATTTGTACAGTTCGTTTGTATTTGTAGGAAACGTATTGTAGCACAAACATTGTTGAAATTAAATAACATGAATCATAATAAAAAACATTTGCAACTTTGTAAAAGGACATACTTATATATTTGTTTCGACTCTCCTGAGAATTGCATCAACCCAAGTTTCAACAATGCAACTATTTATTTTAACTTAACGTACAATGTTAACAAATTCGTGTCGGAGAATGCATGACGGATATAGGACCGGCTGTCAGTTAATTCGTCTCGGAGTCGGATCGAGGTTCGTGAAAAACAATCTCGTGCCTGGGCCCAGTCAATGTCAAAACAATTCATGTTCATTTTTGTTGGACTTAATAAAGATTGTAATTAAATCAATTTATCAACAGCAACGTTTTTAAAAAAAACTTTCACAAGCAAGTCAAGTTAGGTTTTCACTTAAAACTGAAAAAAATATAAATAAATATATAAAGCACATCTGGAATTGTAAAATAGAGAATATTAATGGGGTGAAATTGAAAGTCAACAATATTAATGATAATGTCACTCGCAGGTCAAAGTTCTCAAATGTGAATGGTACATGATGTATCTGCGTTTGTTTTTGATTGAAATAGGGGACGTAGGACAAAGGGAACAATGGGGTCCCCTATTCCGCAAAGGTCCCCGATTCAGACTCGTGTGCAAATCCTATGGCGATCATCCGAAAATGTTAGAGTACAAACAAAAGAGGGAAGACGGTCGGACAATGCCCCGTCCCCTATTGACGGCATTTACCCACTTGCATGTGTGGGTTTGTGTATGGTGTAAATGGAAGACACATCTCTGACGCTACGTTGGTGAATTGGGGTTAGGTGTGTAATCGAAGACGTCCTCGATTGAGATTCGTGTACAAAACCAATGAGAGCCGTTGAATTTTTGTTAAGTATAAACAAAGGAAATCCTTGATTTACACCATAAACAAACTTGTATACTGTGTGTACGTGTGCCTGCTTTAAAATGAACTGCATACGTGCATAAATTTTGGTTAATAAATTATATTAGAGTAATAGACCAATTTTAACCAGGTACAGTGGAGCTGCTAGTGCTAAGCACAACAAAATTGCTTAGCATGAAAATTCTTCCTTGGCAAAAACAGGGTTACAAATCAAATGTTCAGGTGATGTACCGATACATTATTTGTGAGTGATATGGCAGCTAGTTTTTGCTTCATAAAAGGCTTGTAGAATTACAGCACATTTCTCCCTCATTTTTTAAAAAATAAGGCCCAATCTTCCCCTCAAGGCAGATTTTCCAAGATTGTGGATGGATTCTTAAATCTTCAATTTTTTTGTACAAAATGGTGTCTAAAATGGTGTCCAAGATGGTGTTCAAGATGGTGTTAAAAATGGTGTTCAAAATGGTGTCCAAATTGGTGTCCAAAATGGTGTCCAAAATGGTGTCCAAAATGGTGTCCAAAATGGGGTCCAAATTGGGGTCCAAATTGGGGTCCAAATTGGGGTCCAAATTGGGGTCCAAATTGGTGTCCAAATTGGGGTCCAAATTGGTGTCCAAATTGGTGTCCAAATTGGTGTCCAAATTGTGTCCAAATTGGTGTCTAATTTGTGTCCAATTGCTGATGTACAAAAATTGTGTCCAAATCCAGGTAGCTGCCACCCTATGATTAGCTCCAATCTCGTCATCGACACAAACAAAACGACAATAAATATATCGATATTGACGATGATATTAGCAGCTTTGTACATGTAGAGCTCCCGTTTTAGCATGTTTGTCATGATTGTGTAAGCATACGTCTCCAGAATATGACCTACATGTTACTGCTCCCGAGACTAATGCTCTCTTATTATCATCACCAACGGTAATAAGAGATGTTAAGAAAGAGGCCCTTACAGCCCTATTGGTAGGGCAAGCTGTCAGGGGATTCATACATTTAGGCTAACAAGCATACAGTACCTATTTCTCTTTTAAGTAAAAAATGGGATTGTCCATTAATTCTAATTATAATTATAAAACTGATTTGTTGGACGTACATTGTACATGTACATGCATTATCATACATTGTACTTTGGCATAATCAGCCATTGAGCTTTCACAAAAATTACTAACATGCATTTGTAGGAGCTACGCTGCCTCGATGTGTGCAGAGTAAACTGCACATGGACAAGTCTGAACTTGCAAGCCTAAACTCCGTTTCTTAAAGAAAAATACTATCAGTAATTTGCCTATAGATATATCAGGATCCTATCCGATGAAGTCGTGCACACACATTCATCGTGTCATACATTGTATATCATGTACGTTTTTGTCTTTAAATTAAATTGCATACTATGTACGCGTGCCTTTTTGACTTTGTTGAAGCCTAATATTATTAGGCCATGTATCGTAAGGAAATTAAACAACTTTTTCGTCCGGGATTTTGTTTAATTGGGCTAAAGAGCCCCTTTTTATATCTTCAAGATGGCAGGGTTTCTGTGGATTCTAACATATATTTTGGACAAAATATTGCTGTTTTTCAAAGAAGATGCAATGCCTTAAAACAGAATCTAAAATTGTATGCATGTATTGTGGCTTTAAAAACAAAACAAAACATAACTGCAATTATAATTGATTGAAGTTGTAATTTGTGATCCATTATGTCTGAAAATAAATATTGTGGGGAATTGTCATTTGTGAGTTTTTGAGTATTTTTGTGTGTGTGTTTTTTATTTATTTATAATTGTTTTATTCATTGTTTTATTTATTTAATATTTATATATTTGTTTGGGTTCTTTTTTATGAAAGGATTAGGGTTCTGCATTAATTTCAAGGTTGGGTTGGGTGTGATAAGATTAAGCGTTCATTTAAGGTAATTAAAAGGAACAATGTAGTACATAATACTATTACTAAACAATATTATTAATATGCCAGATTACTAAGACTACTACATTACTTAGTATGTTGTAGCTTCGGGTGAGGTTATTCGGGTTAACAAATAAAACGTGAGGTTTTATTCTTGACTGAGGTACATGCACCGGACAACGTCTTGTAAAACCTGGAGGTAAAATCAGAGTTTTACCACAGGCCTGTTTTATTTTACTGCCTTCCCTAACCAGAAACGAGTGTTTTCTTGGACTTAATTCCTACAGAATATGTAGGTCTGTTTCTTTTGTAATAATCCTAAGTCGTTTTAATGAACAGTACGTGTATCTGTCTAGTCTATCTATATGGTGATCACTGTGCCGCAGTACAAATTTAATTCTTTAAATTGAGAGATGTTTAAGTCAATAAGTCGATTTATATCTTCTGATACTCGCTTTCATAGGAACAGTACGCAATACGCAGTTTGCCAATGCTCTGCACAACCACCCCCACCCCCCCCTCCCAGTCCACACAGACTTGAAGGGGGTCATGTAAAGGCGACATTAACAATTATTAATGAGCGTGGGAATTGTTGATGCTGATTTGCCCGGTAGTCGAATGGATCGACTATAATTCTTACTGGATAGCACAAACTAAAAACCAAACAAAATAATTATACATTTATTTGAAGAATAGGTTGTTTCATTTAATTCTATTTACTTAATAAGAGACACTTTTAGATCCGTTGTTTTTTAAATGCAGGGCACATGCATGTATTTGTATGCATGCATACATTGTACATTATGTAGTATGTGTACAAGTATGGTACATGTACTGTACGATGTATCGGGGTACGAAAACCTGGGTGGATTTGTGTAAAACCCTCCTAAATTGTTGAAATTATTTGAGTATGATGTAAAAAATGTTGTGTAAACCTTAAAATGTGTGAGGGTGAATCCTTTTTTTTTTTTTTCACAGTTTTTCCATATAAACTTCAGCTAAGGCTATACATGTACCGGTACAGTACAAAATAATAATTAATATGCAGTATTTTCACTGCTGGCATATTAGTAGTATTGTTAGTTACCCATTCTATTGCTTTACCATGTTACTTGGGGGGGGGGGGGGGGGGTAGTTTTATAGCTAGGATTAGGATATTATTAATGGCTCCTTCAATGTTCAAGTCTTGTTGTTAGAGAATTGTGTGAATAATTGTGCTGAAATGTAAATGAAGGTCAAAGATAAGCTTGATCTGCCCTTCCAGTGCAGAATCCATCAATATGAATATAAATACCCTTGGGTTAGGGTTGGTTTATGATGAGCGAGGATAGTTTTTAGACATGCTTCTAAAAATACTGGTTTGTATGGTACATAATGGTGCTGTCGCCACATATTTCATGTCTTTATCAGGGCAAAATAAATGTTTAGGGGAAGAGTACCGTGTAAAATGAACTAACTTCTTTGCAAATCAAATAAGTTAAGAGGGCCTAATATTTCGATCTTAACAAGATCTTCTTCAGAGAATATCATCGAAATATTAGGCCCTTTTAACTTATTTGATAAGGTCATTCCAGCCAGTAAGCAGTTTGCAGCAGTTTTAATATTATTCATAACTTCTTTGCAGTTAGTTATATGAAAAAACACAAATTTTAAGCAAACTCACAATTAATGGGATGGGGACACTATTCCTGTAATTAAGGAGTGGGCAAAATAGAAATGACAAAATTATACAACATTAATCCAAACTCGTCATTTGTTTTCTTATAATTGTGGCCTTAGCAGTTTTCAAAACAATTTATTAATAAAAAAGCAAAAAGAAGTGCAGTTTTTATCATTTTTGTTTACATATTTGTGACCTGTCATCACAAAATGAGCGTAAAGTCGCACGGGGTGATTTCCCAGTACGGCCAGTCAAAGTCAAAATTTTAAGGGGTGGTCGATTTTGAGATTATATGGTTTTTTTAAAGACTAAATCCCCATTAATCAATTCCCAATTTTTCAGGACGATCAGATGAAAACAAAATTAGTTTTTGAGACAATTTTGACTATGCCTTTCTATGCCTTTCACACAATTTCTCGCAAGAAATGCCCGTTTTCTCATAATCTTTGTATTAAGACTCCAGATTAAAAAAAATAAAAAAATAAAAAATTGAGTATCAAACCTCTAAGTGTTATACACCATTGGAAAGCTCTGTTTCCACAGAATTTAGAAATACCCATATCTCAATTTTTGATTTTGACGACTTTACGCTCATTTTGTGATGACAGTTCACATTTCACAAGTTGTGGATGAGGTTTCTTGGTTTGTTTGTCCCTCTACTTAGGGGTCCAAGAGCTGGCCAGTAAGAGTCTGACCGTTCAGACTAAGAGATACTACATCGATGTCAAGCAAAATAGAAGAGGAAAATTCATCAAAATTGCCGAGGTAACTATGGCTTCCAAGGAGTTTTTGATGACGGTTGATTCTTACATTTTTTAAGGGTGGACTAAAAAAATTGTCATTTGTGACCCACTCTCTGCAAAATGAGTCTGATGTCCCAAAAAATGTCTATCAACATATCATGTTTTGGGGTGAGGCATTTTTTTTGCTCTGATATCTTTTTTTTTCAGATCTGATCGATTGAAAAAGTTGTTTTGATCTCTAAAGTAGGTTTATTAAAGGTTTTTGTCATTCTCTTACCCTAGCATCTAATGAAGCACTACAATTTCAAATAAATCTTCATTTCTGTACAAAGACGTTTTTAATATAATAGAGAAAAAGCACATTTCACAAAATTTTAAAGACCAATGCATTACACTACAGAGTTGTGCCATATATCAAATAAAAGCTTATTTCCTGCTTTTTCTGACCAACTGTAAAACTAATATTTGTAACACATCAGATTCATTTTTGCAGAGTGGGTCACATTTGTGCATTTTTGTTTAAGTAGGGTGCAAAATAAATTGTCTTAAATAAATAGTGATGGTTGAGTTTTTTACTTCCCTTTATTTCTTCAGATGGGCGCGAGTGGTGGCAAGAGTCGATTAACCCTTGCCATGTCTGCCGCCGCGGCATTGCGTGATCACATGACAGATTTCAGTGAACACTACGCCCAACTCGGCCCCCCTAACCCAGACAACCCACCGGAGGACGGGCGACTCAAGAGCGAAGTTATCATCAATGAAAACAAACGTTACTACCTTGATCTCAAAGAGAATAACAGGGGAAGATTTCTAAAGGTAAACACAAAAACACTGGCAGTTTTTTTGCCTGAAGTTCTCGGGTCTAATTTGAGGTAATTTAAGGTAAAGTTGTACAATAGGGTAATCGCAATAGTAGCAGAGACTTGTGGTTTGGGAACCATCCTGGTTTGTATGTATTTGTTATTTCTCAATCCACACACAGGTTTCCCAAACTGTCAACAGAGCCCGGCGTACCCAGATAGCTCTCCCAGCTCAAGGATTAGTAGAGTTCAAGAACGCTCTGACAGAGCTTCTGGATGAATTTGGGACTGAAAATGGCTCCGGTGAGTCCCCTAAAACACCTCACATTTGTCCTTGTTCAATTCAGTTACTTGCAGGGTTGTAGTCGAGTCCCTGCAAGTCCTTTCACAAGTCCTTTCATGAAGCCAGTCACAAGTCCCTTCATAAAGGCAGTCACAAGTAACTGGATGAACAATGACAAAGGAATGCTTTTGTCAAAGATGATTTGAATAGCTTGTGATTTAAATTGGAACTTAAGGACTTGTGATGGACTTGCAGGGACTTACAGGGACTTGTGATGGACTAGACTACATCCCTGGTTACTTGTGACTGGACTTGCAGGGACTCGAATACTTCTCTGACGTGATTTTAGTTTTATTTCGTTTTGTTTTGCATATATTTAGCTGAAGTCCAACCGGAATTACCGGAGAATCGCTTCATCAGAGTAGAAAATAAGAATTTCTATTTTGACATCGGCAACAACTACAGAGGCATCTTCATGCGCGTCAGTGAAGTACAGGTGAGCTGTAAAGTAATCCGTGGCGGAATCTTTATCGATTCTGATCTGGGAATCGCGATTCCAATTCCGGTCTGGCAATCGCGATTCCATTTCCGGTCTGGGAATCGCGATTCTAATTCCGTTCTGGCAATCGCGATTCCATTTCCGGTCTGGGAATCACGATTCCAATTCCGTTCTGGCAATCGCGATTCCATTTCCGGTCTGGGAATCACGATTCCAATTCCGTTCTGGCAATCGCGATTCCATTTCCGGTCTGGGAATCACGATTCCAATTCCGGTCTGGCAATCGCGATTCCAATTCCGGTCTGGCAATCGCGATTCCAATTCCGCTCTGGCAATCGCGATTGTAATTCCGTTCTGGCAATTGCGATTCCAATTCCGCTCTGGCAATCGCGATTGCAATTCAAGTCTGGCAATCGTGATTCCAATTCTTGTCTGGGAATCGCGATTCCAATTCCGGTTCAGCAATCGCGATTCCGGTTCGGTAATCGCGATTCTAATTCCATTCTGGCAATCGCGATTCCAATTCCGGTCTGGCATTCGCGATTCCAATTTCGGTCTGGCAATCCCGATTGCAATTCAAGTCTGGCAATCGCGATTCCAATTCTATTGTGGGAATCGCGATTCCACTCGGAAACGATTCCATACATAAACAAAAACAACAAATAATAAAAACGAAATAAAAAAAGAATTAAAAAACTTCTAATAACAATGTCGTTATGGGTTTAGCGGGTGTGACGTTAATTTTCAGATCAAAATCAGGCCTCTGCCTTGTGGCGCTATCAACAGAAAACAGCTGAAAATCGTGAACAAGAAACACTGAAAGCTAGCTGTTTAGGTTCGTTTCATTAAAGAATTGGGCGTTCTTCAAAGGCGCGCTAGAGTCTTCAAAATCTCGACAGCCGTTGATGAATATCAATCATGTTGTCTGGAACCGGCTTGCTTATAATAAATCAAAATCTAGTGTTTCCTTGCAGCCTCGTAACCAGTACCGCACATCCATCACGATCCCGGAGCGGTCGTGGGCGCGCTTCCGTGACGTCTTCAGTGACTACGTGGACAAGATGAAGGATCTCCGCACAGCTCCTGTAGAGGAAGAAGAAGAAGAAGAAGAAGAAGAAGAGCAGGAGCCGGAGCATCGAGAAGTCGACGGCGAGGGGTTAGAGGACGTAGAGTAAGTCTTGATCGGCGTTGTATTCAGCCGTCGCAAGGCATCTCAACAAACAAACGTGGTTGGCTACTACACTCGGCAGTACAGGTAATGGATCTGACAGGGGTAAGTCTCCAAAACAGCAACAGTGGAATAGCTAGATCTAGTTTGGGAGTCTCTGGAAGGTGGAGAATCCGCGATAACCTTCTCTGAAGTGATCTGGATAGTTGAGATGATCACAAGTTGAATTAATGGACTACCAGTGGGGCATATTTTTGAGTAAAGCAAGAAGAATAAGTCGAGAGCATTAATCGGAATTGTAAGTCGAGTTGTGTGTAATTTACCGGGCGAGATTGTTATTCAGATTTTTGATTAAGAGTAGTGAAGACAACTGGGACGGCAACAATGCGTCTCGTATTTATAATCGGAGGGAAGAGGGTCAAGTTGTGTTTGATTGAAACGGTCGTGGTTATAAGACTCGTACGTTTAATGTTCACTTGACTGATTTGGGAATGAATGTTGGAGGGAAAGTTTGGTAAGCATTTTGGTATGCATAGCTGGCGTTTGACTGAAAGGTGCTCTAGCATTTGTCGTAAAGTAGCATGGCTGTGATCGAGATGACCATTTCGGTTTTAAAACTCTGCTCGTCACAAATGAAAGCAGGCTGGTAGTCTGTATGACTGGTTACCTGTCACGTCGACTGCACTAAACGCCGTCTCGGTATACACCAGTTACGCTAAGCCAAAATGAATACCAAATTGTATTAGCACAAGGATTCAAACTGTACATTCTGAATATAGTTTGATTATTATTAAAAAAAGAAAATAACACTTTTTTGTACGAACTTTAACGCGTATGGATGTGAGATATTCCGTGGTATACCGGTGCTTTGTACACATATGATATTTGAGTTGTCAACATTTTATTAGATATTTCCACGTCGACCAGTTCTTTCGAGATATGGTTCGGTAGCTTCCCTTGATATGAATGGCAAAACATTGCGGCGAAGTAAATGTACATACATGTATATATCTAGCTGTTTCTTTGAAAGTCATACGTTGAACATAATGACATCGGGGGCCAATTTCATAGAGCTGCTAAGCAAACAAATTTGCTTAGCACAAAAAGTCTTGCTCGTTACCAGCCAAAATGATACGCTTTTTTCATGCTAAGCAAAAAAACAGCCGATTATCAATCCAGAACAATAAAGATCACGTGAAAATTTGGTCTGTAACCTGGTTTTTGCCAAGGACAAATTGTCATGCTAAGCAATTTTTTGTGCTTAGCAGCTCTATGAAATTGGCCCCTGTTATTAGTAAGCTGATTTAAAACTAAAACATCACCAGCTACGCCGATTCCTTAAAGACTCAAGGTGGTAGCTGGATAACGCTAACTCCCAACCCAATTTTCTTACGCATGACCTGAATCTTGCAAACTCCGGCAATTTCAAAGTGTCAAAACTCCATTTAACCTGAATCCAGACGAAAAACAAACCAACAGCATATTGGAGAATATTGAAACAAGAAAATAATATAAACCTCATCTCCGACTACAACCAGTACATGTTCTCCTCCAATATAGATTGATCTAGTAGGCCACACCCATAAATTCGTTAACCAATCACAGTGCACGATTTTAAGCTCTGACAAAATGTCGCCATTTTGTCCCACAACGCTTTTTTACTTTGGCAAAGTTTACCGCACACTTTTTCTTGACTTGTACGGCCAAATCCCGTTACCTGTTTGGTTTTAATCAACGATTAAGTGGTGTTATGTTAATTGTATATTTCACTCCCAGTACCGTTAATAAAGTGAAAGACAATTTTTGGCCATTTCCTAAGCCAAAGGAGTTACCTACATGTACATCTACATATACCGTACAGGGGCCAATTTCACGGAGCTGCTAAGCAGAAAAATGTGCTTAGCATGAAAATTTGTCCTTGGTAAAAACAAGGTTACAGACCAAATTTTCACGTGATCTTTATTGTTTTTGATTGATAATCAGCTGCTTTTTTGCTTAGCATGAAAAACACGTAGAATTTTGGCTGATAACTTGTTTTTAATGAGCAAGATTTTTTGTGCTAAGCAAATTTGTGTGCTTAGCAGCTCCGTGAAATTGGCCCCAGGTGTGTAATTACACTAGCTAGGTTGTAGTGATTGGTCAGGCGCGCGTCCGTTACTAGGCAGTTGCTACGATGGGGGCGTGGTCTACTGGATCATGTTTTGTCTTTTGAAGAAACAGCTGGACCTAAATCACAGATCCCCCCCCCTTCCCCTTCGATCGCAGTGTTCATTCCAAGTTCTTGACGAACCAAAGCAGAATAGATTTGTCCTCCTTTACCCCATCATTTACTGGTTAGTTTAAGTTTATCTAAGCTCAGCTGAAAAAGATTGAAAATATACGGATATAGCAAGTCATTCGTACTAATCCCCAGTGGATTTTATCTCACGTTTAGACGCCCTTTCGCAATCAAAAACCCTCTTTCTAGTGAATTTTACAAGCCCAGATTAATAAGTCGTCGGGATTAATAAGTACCCAGAGTATCTGTAAGAATCTTTGTATGGATGTTACTTAATGGATAAGTACCCATTTCTTTGCGAGTGTCCATCCTAATTCTTATTCCGTTTCTAATTTTAGTAAAAGTATAAATATTACCTGGACCAGTTTAAACAACCAATTGATTTTTTTATTTAAAGGTAGGATACACCATTTGCAGTTATCAACAATTTTTACTACTGAATTGTATCGAAATATCTTACTTATTTGAAGGCATCCAGCAAAAGGATTGCGCTAGATATCCTGTAATTGTTCTGAAAAATTAAATTTTATATAAACGAATTCACGATCGCCAGACGGCGATCGTGAAAAACCCAAGAACAACATAAGAACCACTGCCTGACGCCGGTTGAAAACGAACGCCGTTTTTGTTGCTTTTCTCAGCATCCATGATTGTAAAACTTCAGACAGGTCAGTTAAACAATATTTACTATAAAATACAACCCCCCAAATCTACCCATTCATGATAATTCAAGCAATTACCAATGGTGTATATCCTACCTTTACATCCACCCATTCCTGATAATTCAAGCAATTACCAATGTTGTATACTACCTTTACATCCACCCATTCCTGATAATTCAAGCAATTACCAATGGTGTATCCTACCTTTCCACCCATTCCTGATAATTCAAACAATTACCAATGGTGTATCCTACCTTTACATCCACCCATTCATGATACTTCAAGCAATTACCAATGGTGTATCCTACCTTTACATCCACCCATTCCTGATAATTCAAGCAATTACCAATGGTGTATCCTACCTTTACATCCACCCATTCCTGATAATTGAAGCAATTACTAATAGTGTATCCTACCACATCCACCCATTCCTGATAATTCAAGCAATTACCAATGGTGTATCCTACCTTTACATCCACCCATTCATGATAATTCAAGCAATGACCAATGGTGCATCCTACCTTAAAGTACACACAACTTATTGGGATCGAGCGCAGGAATAGACGACAATCGCGATCTGCGAATCAGTTGTCTGTGAATATGTATAACCTAGAAACAAGTCTGGATATTTTGAATTAAAAACCGCAAGGATTAGGGTGGACACTTCAAATGGATAGTTGACATATTTCTCGTTATTAATGATACTACGAAGTAAGTGTAAGGTTAAAAGCAGCAATGTATGTTAATTTAATATTAGAAAAGGAACGAAGGAAAGCAGTGAAGTTTTTGGGGTTGGGGCAATGGCTGAAGAATATATTGCATGGTTGCGAAAACAACTTCTTAAAAAAGTATAACCCGTGATATTTGGTGATATTTGTGTTTCGAAGGAGCAGAGCTGTACCAGTGTTCGTGGCTAATTATCGTAATTTGAGAAAATTGAAAAGCAAAACTGCTTATAATAAGGAATGTTTACCACGGCTATGTATTCGGTAGGTCTTATTGGCCCAGCCCCTATTTTGCTATATAAGGCAAAGATGTTGGTAGAAAGTGTAACGATTGGCTAGATGTACCCGTAACAGGACTTTTCATTGGCTTGATCGTGACTTGGGGTATGCAAATGAGTTGCTTGTTGAATATTCATGATGCTCACAGGGCTTTTCATTGGCTTGCTCGTGACTTGAGGTATGCAAATGAGTTGCTTGTGGAATATTCATGACAAGACAGGGCTTCTCATTGGTTTGCTCATGACTTGAGGTATGCAAATGAGTTGCTTGTGGAATATTCATGATGCTCACAGGGCTTCTCATTGGCTGACTGATATGTAAATGATTTGGCCTGCTACTGTGATTGGTTGTAGTGTAAAATGTATGCAGATGGGTGTTGTAAGTTTTCATTCCTTGGCATTGTTGTGTGTATATAACCACTCTGCTGGCTTTTATTATATCTGCAACTAGACGCTGTGTTGGCCCATAGTAAATTAACCGTATGAGATCGGAATGATGTTGTAAAGACGAATAGAAAATGACATGCCCAGAGAGTTTACAACCAAAGCTTATGATCCTGATACAGCGAGCACGTTTGTAACATTTGTTTATATTTTTATTTGTATTTATATTTTATAATTGGATCATTACGCAAAATGGAACGTGCCGCATATTGATAAGACAATAATGTCATTCCTTATTTTTTTTCTTGACTATGCCAGAAGATGTAGATGTAGAAATTAACTATTTTAAGACCTTTTAAATGTTTTTTTTCTTTTTTTCGCGCGCATTATCTTCAAAACACTGTACTATAAGTATGGTGGCTAAAAGGTAGTCAGATCTCCCACAAAGCTATAATATCCATATTTATTTTTGTTTGAAGCAGCACGATTTCTCAAAATATAGAGAATGGGGTGGCCATTGACAACTATTGATGAAGTTTTAGTTATGTGAATGCTGGGTCTTCCCGGAAAATAATATTCAGAGATTTTGATTTCCATTTAAAACGACAATCAGCATCTCGACATATAATTAGTTTATTAGTGCAGGACCCATTTCATCAGATTCCAACGAAATATGTACTTTGATTTTAATGGGTTAGGATTTATTAATTGTACAATGAAAGTTTCTTGTACAAAAGAGTTTTTTTAATTTTTTTTTTTAATAAATTTTTAATAATATGTAAATTTTTTAATTTTTGATTTTTCCCACTTTTTTTATTTTGAATGAAATTTTTTGTTTTAATTTTTATTTTAAATTGGTTCGATCAGTTAGCAGCACGATTTCTCAAAATATAGAGAGTGGGGTGGCCATTGACAACTATTGATGAAGTTTTAGTTATGTGAATGCTGGGTCTTCCCGGAAAATAATATTCAGAGATTTCGGCCAAACTTTACACTCGACATATAATTAGTTTATTAGTGCAGGACATATTCCATTAGATTCCAACAAAATATGTACTTTGATTTTAATGGGTTAGGATTTATGAACTTGTACAATGAAAGTTTCCTGTACAAAAGAGGTTTTTTTTATTTTTATTTTTATTTTTTTTTTTTTTAAATAAGTTTTTAATAATATGTAAATTTTAAATGAAAAATTGTTTTAATTTTTTTATTTTTAATTGGTTCGATCGGTTAGTTTTGCCAAGACTCTCTGGGCACGTACTTTGTAACCACATGCATGTTGAAATTTGTTAAAAGAATTTCCTTGCAAATTAAACAAAAAAAGCTTGTAAAAATGATGCGTAGGTCTTTGAAAAGAGTAAGAGTGTTTGCCACGCGGACAGCGCCCTCTATGTGGACAGATCATTATCTTAACTTTTTTTCCAACTTCTTGATTTATTTTGTACTATTTTCTATAAAATACAACCCTCAAAATCCACCCATTTGTGATAATTTACACAATTATCAATGGTGTATCCTACCTTTCAACAAAGCTATGTCTATATCCACCCTTACAAATTAAAACAATGTGTTTTCACGGGTGACGTAATTCTACCTTGCCCTGTAGTTTTCAGTCCTATTATTAACTCGTTATTACTCGTTAAAAGAAAAAAACGAACATGTTGATTTTATAGCCCAGATCGATGGGTAGACATCGTGTTGAAGCTTGTTCAAGTCCTTGAATAAGTTCCCCAAACTGTCAAGGAAATGTTCTATTTTGTACCCTGGATGTTTGAAACCATCGCCAGCATTTCAACCACCGTACCGTACCTGTTCACATCGTGAGGGCTTGCTCTGTCGTGGTTAACATCTCTCGTCATCGTAGCGCGTCATTTAACCTTTAAGCATACTTTAATGATTATAATTCACAGTGACAAGATAAGAACTAGAGTGCTGGGTGTCAATTTGTTCCTTTCAAAAGTTTGAAGTCCCCAAGTTTGTATCGCAAGTTTCAAAGACTTATTTTTGGTTATTCCGTTTGTACACATGTACAGCCCTTTTTTACACTACAGCATCTCGAGCCATCCGGGTTGAACTTCTTTATCTTTACTATATTATAAGTGTTTAAAATGATCTTTTGGCGAAAACAGTAAATATCAATAAGCTTCCGAATGTTGTAAGTTGAAATGAAAACAATGCTATGACTGAAAACAAAATAAGGCTCATTTTCCCCAAAAAAACTTGCCAAAGAAATGGCAGACATTTTTGATTTTATAGTTTAGACTTTGTTTGAATGATTTCAAAGGTATTTGAGAATGAACCTTTGTCTACCAAATTCAAGTAGTGCCAATTCAGATCTACAGCGAACCAATCGGTTGCATTCTAGGTGCAATATACGTTAACGTTAAGTTTGAAAAGATAGAAATTTAAACAGGACGACCACTGCGAGAAGTTATCTACCAGGAAATATTTTGTTTATTTTTTATGTTTTTTCCCCTGTTAACCAGTTCGAGTCGTATGCCGTGTATACACGCAATTTATGGGCGGAATTTAAAACGGATGACCGATAAACACATCGCAAACAAGGCTGGAAATATCTATCAGCGACCGGCTTGTAGCGAGCGAGGCTGGGTGTGCTACCCACAGATGCCGGCCTGAACTTGCTACCTGCTGGGTGTGCTACCCACAGATGCTAGCCTGAACTTGTCTCGAATCGAGGTTCATAAAACACAATCTCGTGCCTGTGCCGGCCGCTGTCAAAAAAATTCCGGCAGGATCTAGTTAAAATTGAAGTTTTGCATTCAAAGGTCACAACTCTAGTTTAATTTTGTTTCTTTGAACAAAGTGAAGACAGCACTCTAATTCTTATCTTCGTATTTAATATGCGCGTAGCAGAGGTATACGTAGGCAGACGCTGTGATAAATTTACCCATTGACAACTTCACTAAACTATTCCTTAAGTTTATTTGTTATTTTTGATCGATTCTAAGTCGTGTAGAGTTTGTATAAACTTGTGATTAGTGTACTTCGATTAACTTGCATTCAAAAGTAAACTGGTTAAAATGGACTGAAGTGTTCCATGTTAACAAATTATCGACGGATGAGGCCTGTTTGACAGCAGCCGTGTGTTAACTCTCCTATGCAGAGGTCACTGTGTGGGTCAGTTGGTCAGCAGCACAACGATACACAGCTGTGTCTTTTTGTGCATTGCACTAAGTACTCCTCAGAGGGATAATCAGATTCAGTTTGTGGGGTCCAACAACTGTGCGTCACTGTTCCATGGGAATCATTGTACAGTAAACCAACTGTACAGTAAACCGACTGTAGTGATGAGGATGTGCTGTTTTGTGCACCATGAGAATCATTGTGCAGCAAAACGACTGTAGTGATGAGGATGTGCTGTTTTGTGCATAGTATGTACAGTATATCTCCCTAGGGGAAATCCCTGTCCGCTGTCCAGCGTAGTCCACAGGGTGGTGCATAGACAACCTAAAACAGCATAACCAGCGAGTCATTTTGTGCCGTCTAACAACTGTCTGTACACTGAAGCTTTGCTGAATTGGGTTGCATAATAGGAAACGCATGCACAAGACTGGATTGTGCACATTTGTCATGTTTGTGCACATTTGTCATGTTTGTGCACATTTGTCATGTTTGTGCACATTTGTCATGTTTGTGCACATTTGTCATGTTTGTGCACATTTGTCATGTTTGTGCACATTTGTCATGTTTGTGCACATTTGTCATGTTTGTGCACATTTGTCATGTTTGTGCACATTTGTCATGTTTGTGCACATTTGTCATGTTTGTGCACATTTGTCATGTTTGTGCACATTTGTCATGTTTGTGCACATTTGTCATGTTTGTGCACATTTGTCATGTTTGTGCACATTTGTCATGTTTGTGCACATTTGTCATGTTTGTGCACATTTGTCATGTTTGTGCACATTTGTCATGTTTGTGCACATTTGTCATGTTTGTGCACATTTGTCATGTTTGTGCACATTTTTCATGTTTGTGCACATTTTTCATGTTTGTGCATATTTGTGCTGACAAACCATAGGAGGGTTAACACTAACTCTGTTAACCAGTTCGCGCCGGATGACGTATATAAACGCAAAGGTCTACATAATTTTCTTTTGGCTGCAAGGTAGTTACAGAATGTACAATATTTTCTTTTAATGTCAACGGAGTGATGGTAAAGATGTCGGTAAAATGTGTTTTGGCAGATTGCTGTGATTTGGCGTCAGATGGAAGAAGGTTTTGTTGAGTTTATGTAGAAAAAGCATTCACTGCCAATGGAAAAAAAGGTATCAAGTCATAATGTGCAAATATCACCCACGAAAATGAAAACGATTAAGTAAAGTACCCAATATAGTAAAAAATTAATAAATAACATGAAAAACAGGTGTAACTCTATCTATCAATCAACCTGTTATAAAACTTTGATGTGAACAGCAATTTACCGAGGCCATTCAAGATATGTTCGTCAATTTGACGGCTGTAATTTTAATGCCAGTTGTTCCGATGGCCAATTAAGACGTTCAAAACACTTGGTGGTAACTATTATGTGGTAACTTTTCAAAACCTTGACGTTTTCATGGGTGGAAGATGTGTTTGGTGACAAATAACGAAGCATGTTTGAGATGACAGCACATGCGTTGAATGAGCTTGTGTAAGGTGCAGCGTTGATCGAACACGCTTTTCTTGCAACGGAGTTATAGCATATAACAAAATAGTAGTTGTGTAGAGGGCTTAATTGCAAGTCTCCAAACGTTTGCAATTGCTGAAACAGCTTGCATAGATTAAACATATTTCTACACAAATTGTACAATACAAAGAAACAACCCGTAAACTTTTCAGAACCTGTCCAAAAATATTTAATATATATATATAAAAAAAAAAAATTATAAATAATTTTACTTTATTTGTAAATGAAACGCTACCAAATGTTTTCTGGTTTCTATGGAAACCAGTTAAAACCAAAATAGCACTAGTTTTAGTGATAATCTGTATAAACGTTCTGTGTGGGAATTTTTTATTTGTTTTTATTTTTTAAGTACAATTTACTTTGAGGTTTACCGGTTGCCACTCGAAAAGTCACGATTCAAACAATTAAAACACTGGAGAATATTGGTAACAATCGGGAAATTATGATTGATGTGTCGCATGACATTTGGCATTGTGAGAGGGTATTTCAACATTTGTAAATAAACATGAATTTCAAGGGATGATATTTTTGTATCTGATAAATCATCAATACATTTACTTCAACTGCCTGGTAATTTTTTTTAAGTTAAATAAATTACCAGGTAAAACATTTTTCCTTGTAATTTTTTACCAGCTAAAAATTACACAGTAAAACAAAATTCCAGGTAAAAAAAAATACCAGGTAAAACAAAATACCAGGTAAAACAAAATTACCTGGTAATTTTTCACCAGGTAAAACAATTACCAAGTAACAAATTACCTGGTAAAAAAAATACCTATTAAAAAAATACCTGGTAAAAAATTACCACTAACCTGGTCATCATTTCCTGAGGGTGAATTCTGACTTTTCTAATGGAGTTTCAGTTGTTGGCCAGGACAAAATAACCTGGTTAAAACGGTTTAAATTATACATTTTTTATTTTAAAGTTTTACATATTATGTGTAACTTGTTGTATGTAAAAAGAAAATGTTATTAAAAAAAAAAAAAGCCAGTTTCACATGTTGAGGGATCGTTACACTCTGAAAAGTCCAAGGTCGGATTTTTCAACTGGATTCTGGGTTGTATTGTACATGACGAGCTTCTGGGTCCAAATGACACCTCACTGACTCAAGTCATTTTGACCCGGCAATACATTTTGACCCGGAAAAGAATAATTTTCCCAGAAAAGTGTAATTTCCACAAAGAGGTGACATTATTGACCCAGAAAAAGTATTATTTTACAAGGAAGTGTTATGTTGACCCGGAAAAGTGTCGTGTTGTCCCGGAAAGTGTCCCGGAAAAGTGTTGTATTGTCCCGGAAAGGGGGGTCGTGTTGTCCCGGAAAAAGTGTCGTATTGTCCTGGAAAAATTGTCGTATTGTCCCGGAAAAATTGTCGTATTGTCCCGGAAAAAGTGTCGTATTGTCCCGGAAAAAGTGTTGTATTGTCCCGGAAAAAGTGTTGTATTGTCCCGGAAAAAGTGTCATTTTGTCCCGGAAAAAGTGTCATTTTGTCCCGGAAACGTGTCTAGTACAATACAACCTGGAATGGGATTAATATGCGTGGTTGTACTGAATATATTTGTAATTTATATTTTTCTACATTTATTTCACTTTATCGGCGGTCTACCTTGAAATACTAGCCATCTATAAAGGAAGGTGCATCCACTGTGCCATTATTTGTGTGTGATATGTCACCATCAGGGTTTGATGCAGGTTTTTTGGGTAAACGGACAACAACAACATCTGATAATTTCATCGCAAAACCTTAATTTGTGAAACTGGTTTTCAGTTCAAAATGTTTTACGATTCAACAGAAATGTTAGAGTTTAGTTATAACTCTAAAAAAAAAAAGTTCTATTTTACTCTGTGTTTTAGTATCTAAAATATTGATAGTATTTAAAAGTCAATGTGCCTACTTATTATCAAAGCTAATTTATTAAAGTAAAAGAAACAAATACCTCACATGGTTTTAGTTTGTTTGTTCCCAAGTTTTTGATTTTTGATTTTTGATTTTTGATTTTTGATTTTTGATTTTTGATTTTTGATTTTTGATTTTTGATTTTTGATTTTTTGAGTTTTTGATTTTGTAATAGACAAAAAGTGAAGAAAATTTCCCCCATTGTGAAAACTTTACCGAAAATTTGACGGAACACATTCCTTCTTCTGGCCCAAAACATATTAAAAGCATAAAAGCTCTGGCTTAAATTTCAGAATTTTAACGATTGTATACTGGGTCAGAAATTAAAGGTAGTATACACCATTTGCAAAATTCATATTTTATAGTAAACATTGTGACGCAGACCTGTTTAAAGTTTTACATTCATAGAAGCTGGAAAAACCAAGAAAAAAGTGCTGTTCTTGCAGTCTGGTTCCTTGACTTCCTTTAGACAAATTCAATAAATTGGGAGCAGTGTTTGAAAATATTTTTTTACAAAGATTGGCGCTTGGCAATCGTTTGAAACTGATACAAAATCTCACATATCTTAGAAACCACATCATATTAGGTGCCATGATTTAATAGCATTCTTGAGTCAAGTCGGGTATAATAATTTAGTACATGTAGTTTTAGATGATTATGTTTGAAAATGGTGTATACTAACTTTAAGATAAACAAAAATGATAGACAAGCTCTTCTACTATAGTTTGAGCATGGTTTGAGCATGTTGTTTAACTAGTTCGGCCGGATGACGTATATAAAGGCAAAGTTTTCCTCAGATTCAAAACGGATGACGCATAAACACGTGACGAGCAAGGCCGGATATTTCTGTCAGCAGCGAGCAAGGCCGGAAATGAGTGGGTGTGCTTCCCGGTACTATTGGCCTGAACCCGCTTCGGATCGAGTTTCGTTAAAAATAATCCAGCGTGTCGGCTCGGTGATGTTAAAATAATGCCGGCGCGAACTGGTTAAGGGCGCACTGCGTGAACAGTTTTTGATGCGTACGTGCACAATATCGATGCACAATATTCCCGCGTTTGTTCCAAGTTGACATCACTACACCGAGACTGTTCTCATCTACGGGAGGATGGTGCAACGGGACAAACGAGTGCTGCGTGACGGAAATCATAGTTACAGGTACCGATAATTCTTGTTGTTTTCTTTTTTTTTTTTATATCTGAATATACAGCACACCTCCACCTCCCAAAGCCCAAACTACCTATACCAATGGATGGAGAATCCTTCTAGACAAACACACCTCCACCACCCAAAGCCAAAACTAACTATACCAATGAATGTAGAATCCTTCTAGACAAGCACACCCCCACCACCCAAAGCCAAAACTACCTATACTAATAGATGGAGAATCCTTCTAGACAAGCACACCTCCACCACCCAAAGCCCAAACTACCTATACCAATGGATGGAGAATCCTTCTAGACAAGCACACCTCCACCACCCAAAGCCCAAACTGCCTATACCAATGGATGAAGAATCCTTCTATACAAGCACACCTCCACCACCCAAAGCCCAAACTACCTATACCAATGGATGGGGAATCCTTCTAGACAAGCACACCTCCACCACCCAAAGCCCAAACTACCTATACCAATGGATGGAGAATCCTTCTAGACAAGCACACCTCCACCACCCAAAGCCAAAACTACCTATACCAATGGACGGAGAATCCTTTTAGACAAGCACACCTCCACCACCCAAAGCCAAAACTACCTATACTAATAGATGGAGAATCCTTCTAGACAAGCACACCTCCACCACCCAAAGCCTAAACTACCTATACCAATGGATGGAGAATCCTTCTAGACAAGCACACCTCTACCACCCAAAGCCAAAACTATCTATACCAACGGATGGAGAATCCTTCTAGACAAGCACACCTCCACCACCCAAAGCCAAAACTACCTATACTAATAGATGGAGAATCCTTCTAGACAAGCACACCTCCACCACCCAAAGCCAAAACTACCGATACCAATGGACGGAGAATCCTTCTAGACAAGCACACCTCCACCACCCAAAGCCCAAACTGCCTATACCAATGGATGAAGAATCCTTCTAGACAAGCACACCTCCACCACCCAAAGCCCAAACTGCCTATACCAATGGATGAAGAATCCTTCTAGACAAGCACACCTCCACCACCCAAAGCCCAAACTGCCTATACCAATGGATGAAGAATCCTTCTATACAAGCACACCTCCACCACCCAAAGCCCAAACTACCTATACCAATGGATGGGGAATCCTTCTAGACAAGCACACCTCCACCACCCAAAGCCAAAACTACCTATACCAATGGACGGAGAATCCTTTTAGACAAGCACACCTCCACCACCCAAAGCCAAAACTACCTATACTAATAGATGGAGAATCCTTCTAGACAAGCACACCTCAACCACCCAAAGCCCAAACTACCTATACCAATGGATGAAGAATCCTTCTAGACAAGCACACCTCCACCACCCAAAGCCAAAACTACCTATATTAATGGAGGGAGAATCCTTCTAGACAAGCACACCTCCCCCACTCAAATCCCAAACTACATGTACCAATGGATGAAGAATCCTTCTAGACAAGCACACCTCCACCACCCAAAGCCAAAACTACCTAAACCAATGGATGGAGAATCCTTCTAGACAAGCACACCTCCACCACCCAAAGCCCAAACTACCTATACCAATGGATGGAGAATCCTTCTAGACAAGCACACCTCCACCACCCAAAGCCAAAACTACCTATACCAATGGACGGAGAATCCTTTTAGACAAGCACACCTCCACCACCCAAAGCCAAAACTACCTATACTAATAGATGGAGAATCCTTCTAGACAAGCACACCTCAACCACCCAAAGCCCAAACTACCTATACCAATGGATGAAGAATCCTTCTAGACAAGCACACCTCCACCACCCAAAGCCAAAACTACCTATATTAATGGAGGGAGAATCCTTCTAGACAAGCACACCTCCCCCACTCAAATCCCAAACTACATGTACCAATGGATGAAGAATCCTTCTAGACAAGCACACCTCCACCACCCAAAGCCCAAACTACCTAAACCAATGGATGGAGAATCCTTCTAGACAAGCACACCACCCAAAGCCCAAACTATCTAGACCAATGGATCAAGAATCCTTCTAGACAAGCACACCTCTACCACTCAAAGCCCAAACTACCTATACCAATGGATGGAGAATCCTTCTAGACAAGCACACCTCCACCACCCAAAGCCCAAACTACCTATACCAATGGATGGAGAATCCTTCTAGACAAGCACACCACCCAAAGCCCAAACTATCTAGACCAATGGATCAAGAATCCTTCTAGACAAGCACACCTCTACCACTCAAAGCCCAAACTACCTATACCAATGGATGGAGAATCCTTCTAGACAAGCACACCTCCACCACCCAAAGCCCAAACTACCTATACCAATGGATGGAGAATCCTTCTAGACAAGCACACCACCCAAAGCCCAAACTATCTAGACCAATGGATCAAGAATCCTTCTAGACAAGCACACCTCCACCACCCAAAGCCCAAACTACCTAAACCAATGGATGGAGAATCCTTCTAGACAAGCACACCACCCAAAGCCCAAACTATCTAGACCAATGGATCAAGAATCCTTCTAGACAAGCACACCTCTACCACTCAAAGCCCAAACTACCTATACCAATGGATGGAGAATCCTTTAAGGCTTAGAATCCTTCTAGACAAGCACACCTCCACCACCCAAAGCCCAAACTACCTATACCAATGGATGGAGAATCCTTCTAGACAAGCACACCTCCACCACCCAAAGCCCAAACTACCTATATCAATGGATGAAGAATCCTTCTAGACAAGCACACCCCCACTCAAAGCCCAAACTACCTATACCAATAGATGGAGAATCCTTCTAGAAGAAAAAGATATCTCTATATTGTCTCTATGAGAGGTTATTGTCGCAATGTTTTTGTTCAATCTGGTTATAAATCAGTTCAAATATGGCTATATTCACAGCTGAGACCCGAGTGACTGAGACCATAGAGAAAGGAACAGACTAGGTCTGCTGGGAATGGATGGATGTCTTCAACTATCATTTCATCAGCTAGGGCGATTACTGAAGGTAAAAGCTTTTTACTTTAACATTTACAGAGAAATTGTTAACCCCCTCCCCACTATGTGTACATGTTATATGGAAACATTTAAATAAGAAACACTTTTAATCCACTTGTTACATACTATTTCTTGACAAAATATAGTTAGTAGGCATACCAAAGATTATAAATATAAAATAAATAACTACAAATATTATTCTTTTGCAGGTTTCTTCACTATGCGCTGTGTCCAATTCCGTCCCAGAACGCCTCAGGTATGACAAAGATTCTTGCAAAAATTGATAGTCTAGAGATAGTCTAGTGGAGATATACTTTTTTTAATAGTGTATTTTTTTGAGATAGTCTAGTAGAGATAGTATTTGTTTGAGATAATTTTCTTTTTTTTATAGATAGTCCAGTGAAGATAGTCTATTTTGGGTAGATAGTCTTTTTTGTGGAGATAGTCTAGTGGAGATAGCCTTTTTTTTTAGATAGTCTATTTTGTGGAGATAGTCTAGTGGAGATAGCCTTTTTTTTTTAGATAGTCCAGTGAAGATAGTCTATTTTGTGGAGATAGTCTAGTGGAGATAGCCTTTTTTTTTTAGATAGTCCAGTGAAGATAGTCTGTTTTGTGGAGATAGTCTAGTGGAGATAGCCTTTTTTTTTTAGATAGTCCAGTGAAGATAGTCTATTTTGTGGAGATAGTCTAGTGGAGATAGCCTTTTTTGTTTAGATAGTCCAGTGAAGATAGTCTATTTTGTGGAGATAGTCTAGTGGAGATAGCCTTTTTTTATAGATAGTCCGGTGGAGATAGTCTTATTTTGTGGAGATAGTCTAGTGGAGATAGCCTTTTTTTTTAGATAGTCCAGTGAAGATAGTCTATTTTGTGGAGATAGTCTAGTGGAGATAGCCTTTTTTTTTAGATAGTCCAGTGAAGATAGTCTATTTTGTGGAGATAGTCTAGTGGAGATAGCCTTTTTGTTTAGATAGTCCAGTGAAGATAGTCTAGTGGAGATAGCCTTTTTTTATAGATAGTCTGGTGGAGATAGTCTTATTTTGTGGAGATAGTCTAGTGGAGATAGCCTTTTTTTTATAGATAGTCTGGTGGAGATAGTCTTATTTTGTGGAGATAGTCTAGTGGAGATAGTCTAGTGGAGATAGTCTAGTGGAGATAGCCTTTTTTTATAGATAGTCTGGTGGAGATAGTCTATTTTGTGGAGATAGTCTAGTGGAGATAGCCTTTTTTTTATAGATAGTCCAGTGAAGATAGTCTATTTTGTGGAGATAGTCTAGTGGAGATAGCCTTTTTTTTTTTAGATAGTCCAGTGAAGATAGTCTATTTTGTGGAGATAGTCTAGTGGAGATAGCCTTTTTTTATAGATAGTCTGGTGGAGATAGTCTTATTTTGTGGAGATAGTCTAGTGGAGATAGCCTCTTTTTTTAGATAGTCCAGTGAAGATAGTCTATTTTGTGGAGATAGTCTAGTGGAGATAGCCTCTTTTTTTAGATAGTCCAGTGAAGGTAATCTATTATGTGGAGATAGTCTAGTGGAGATAGCCTTTTTTTGTTTAGATAGTCTAGTGAAGATAGTCTATTTTGTGGAGATAGTCTAGTGGAGATAGCCTTTTTTTTTTTAGATAGTCTAGTGAAGATAGTCTATTTTGTGGAGATAGTCTAGTGGAGATAGCCTTTTTTTTTTTAGATAGTCCAGTGAAGATAGTCTATTTTGTGGAGATAGCCTTTTTTATAGATAGTCTGGTGGAGATATTTTGTGAGATAGTAATTTAGGAGGTAGTCTAGTAGAGATAGTCTGTGTTTTTTTTGAGCTAGTCTTTTTTTTTTAGTCTAGTGGAGATTTTGTTTAAATAGTGTATTTTCTTTGGACATAGTCTATTGCCTTGGAGACAGTGTTTTAAAGGTAGTCTATTTTTGGTAGATTTATTTTGTAGAGATAGTCTAGTGGAGATAGTCTGGAGAGTTTATTTTTGGTAGATGGTCTTCTTTTTTTAGAGACGTCTATATTTTGGAGATGGTTCATTTGTTTACAAACAGATAGGTTCTTGTTTGGACATAGTCTACTTTTTGGACTTAGTTTATTTTTTAGACTTAAGTTTATTTTTTGGACTTGGTCTTTATTTTAGAGATGGTTGGTTTGTTTAGAAACAGATAGGTTCTTTTTTGGACTTGGTCTATTTTTTGGACTTGGTCTTTATTTTACAGATGGTCCATTTGATTACAAACAGATAGGTTCTTTTTTGGACATAGTCTATTTTTTGGACTTAGTTTATTTTTTGGACTTGGTCTTTATTTTAGAGATGGTTGGTTTGTTTAGAAACAGATAGGTTCTTGTTTGGACTTGGTCTATTTTTTGGACTTGGTCTATTTTTTGGACTTGGTCTTTATTTTACAGATGGTGCATTTGGTTACAAACAGATAGGTTCTTGTTTGGACATAGTCTATTTTTTGTACTTGGTCTTTATTTTGGAGATGGTTGGTTTGTTTACAAACAGATAGTCTATTTTTTGGATGGTACTGGTCAACCTAAGGTTTATATATAACATTTGAGAGCATTTTTTTCCAAGAGCCAGATAGCTCAATGAGATAAACTCAGGACTGGAGTGCGGAGGATCCTGGGTTCAAACCCAGGCGGTGCCATCCTTATAACTTGAAAAAGGAAAAAGAATAAATAAAAATGGGTCGTTGAAAATCGTAGTGCGGAGGGTGCTGGGTTAAAGCGCAGACAGAGGGTCGTCAGGATAAGACGAGAGTGGGGGCCTGAACAGGGGGTCCTGGGCGGGACAAGATGAGGGGGTCCTGGGCAGGGCAAGATGAGGGGGTCCTGGGCAGGGCAAGATGAGGGGGTCCTGGGCAGGGCAAGATGAGGGGGTCCTGGGCAGGGCAGGGCAAGACGAGAAAGGGGGAGGAGCCCTGGGGGGGGGGGGGGGGGGGGGGAGGAGGTCCGAAATATAGGCTATCTCATAATCCCCTAATTTTTGTAAAAATTTGGGCATATGTTTCCCTCCCCTGGGTGGGATTCCCAAAAGTTTTAGAGTTATACTCTGAAAAAAACTTCAAAGAACATAAAAATACATAGCATGGTAGAACAATTTATTTATGCAATTTGTTTAAAAAACAGCATTAAGATATAGTGTACAAACAGTTCATTAAAAGTTTCCCGTTAGCACTTATTAAAGGTTTTACAATCATGGAACAAATTAAACACTCGAAAATGTGTACCAGGCGATCAAAATGCACTTTTGTTTTGAGAACTGTCATTTTTCTGATATTAACATTTTTGATCAAATTTTTGGACAAAAATAAAACTGGTAAGAAGTTAACCTGGCATTTTTATCGTAATTTTTCTTTGAAAACAAATATGATCAAAATTTGGAAGGGGATAACTTTCGTTTTAATCAAAATTAGATTTGGAAAAACATTGGATATAAAATTGTTTAGGGGTTGACCTTGCATTTTAATAAAAATTTAGAAGTGTAATGTTTTTGCATTTTTATCAAAATTAGGCAAAATTGTATTTTTCAAAAAAAAAAAATGTTGTACGGGGTTAAACTTTCAATTTATTTCATTCTAGAAAAAAAAAATGGTAAGGGGTTTAACCATGTTTAGCCTTACATTTTAAAAAGAAATTTGTAAGAAATTAACCTTGCATTTCAAAATTTATAAAAGTGTCATTTGTTTCTAAAATAAAAAGTGCATTTTGATCAAAATTTGGCAGAATTCATTTTATTTGGCTGAAAGTTATTACATTGTATATATTTTTGTCCAATACAGAATGTGCAAGCCTATCTGATATCACACGGAGGAGTCTGGTGGTAAGGGATCCGCAGTATACATCAAAGCTCTGATCCATCGTCATGACAATAGCTACAACACTAATTTCAATATTGAGTGCGAATCGAACAAAATATGTGAGGCGTTTTGGCAAAATGAGACGGAAATTGGAATTGTGGAGAAAACTGCGAAATAATAAATGATTTTAAAAAAAATCAAGATTTTGAAATTTGTAATCTTTGGTTTGCCTACTAACTATATTTTGTAAAAAAAAATAGTATGGAAGTAGTCGAATAAAAGTGTTTTCAAGGACAAATAATTGGAATTTTTGTCATATTACGTGTACAAAACTTAAAACTTCAAAGCCTTTTTCTCAATATTTTACTTCTACGACATGTTGATAAATACAAACTTTAAACAGCCCAAACTTGTTAATGGAATGTCGGATTTAAGCGCAACAAACAGCATTGTAAGGCTAATTTTATTCTCTTTTCTGATCCCTAAGAACCCTTATTTCAAGCTCTGCCCAGTTCCGTCTCATTTTGCCAAAACACCTCACATTTAACGAAATGCCACACATAGAATATGTATCTAACATAGCTACAATGTAATATAAATATGGTTTGAAAGTTACACCTTTCCACTTTAAATGAGAGATCAAATTTACCATGGGTGAGTTTTCAATTCTAGGCGTTGGGACAAAGGTAGCCTATTACCTAATCGCCTGACTTACACTGCAAAAGCTGTCTTTAGTGAGTAAACAAAATTATAAAAACTTTTTTGGAGTTTAGGAATTCGACAAGTGCGTTTAGCTACTTCTTTCTATAAACAGGGGGATGTGGGTAGACTTAGGGGGATGTGGGTAGACTTAGGGGGATGTGGGTAGACTTAGGGGGATGTGGGTAGACTTAGGGGGATGTGGGTAGACTTAGATCAGGAGCATAACATTGATCAGCCATTCCTGTGTGGGAACATCAACATCGGCCAAACTTTATGCTCCATTGAGTGGTTGATGGAGAGAGCACTCCCTGATGAGTAGACTTAGGGGGATGTGGGTAGACTTAGATCTGGAGCATAACATTGATCAGCCATTCCTGTGTGGGAACATCAACATCAGCCTAACTTTATGCTCTATTGAGTGGTTGATGGAGAGAGCACTCCCTGATGGTAGACTTAGGGGGATGTGGGTAGACTTAGATCAGGAGCATAACATTGAGCAGCCATTCCTGTGTGGGAACATCAACTAAATCAGCCAAACTTTATGCTCTATTGAGTGGTTGATGGAGAGACCACTCCCTGATGACGTGGTTTATCGTTTGTTGTTCTACTCCAGTCATATATGTGAGGCCCATCTGTGCAAATTGAAGTTGAATAGTCCCACTTTAGTTCGCAGGCGGTTCAGCTTAGCCCATGAGTTCTTTGGAAGGTCCGAGCCAGAAGGCATTTGGATGGCTTAGAGATGTAGATCTTCAGGGCCAATGATAGCAAGTGACATTGCTGGGTGTTATGTTGAAAAGCAATGGGCGAGGACAGAACCCTCGGGCACGCCAGTATTGAGGCGCCGGAATCTGCGTTGTTGGCCATCGCTGGTCTTCAAAATGAAGAACCATGTCTGTCTGGTTGTAGTCGTAAGCTTTGCAGTGAGGCCCCAGTGCCACACGGTGTCTTATGTATCAGACAGATCCAAGAAAACAGCTCCGTCTTTTTGTTGTGCTTCAAATGTATCCCCAATGTCCCGTGTAAGGAGAGTCACTTGATCTGCGGATGACCTGCCTTGACGAAAGCCAGTTTGCTCATGGGGTAATCAGGGGTCGATAATAGGATTCACCCGTCCATGTGTCAGTCGCTCGAGGTCCTTGTAGGGATGCACAGCAAAGAGATAGGTCTTTGGGCTTGTTGGGCTTGGGAAGAACAATCACTGTGGCCCTTCGCCATATCTTGGGCACCTTGCATCGATCCATTGATGAAGACAGGAAAAGGCGAAGCCAGTTGGTTGCGCTAGCGCCAGTCTGAAGGAGAAACTCGGGATGTACGTCGTCAGGTCTTGAAGCTTAGCCTGCTTGAAGTCGCTTGAGGGCCAGAGGACCTTTCTTCCGTTGTGAAAGGCTTGATCAGATCAGCATCAGGACAGTTTATCTTCTATAACTGGGCTACTTCTTTTGCAACGCGTCTCGAGAAATTGCTATCTGGTGTTCGGAAGCGACCTTTCTGGACTTGTTGTGATGCGATGAGTTTGCACTTACTGGGCACTTCCCTGGGGAGCCGTCAGTCTGCCTGTTTAAGTCGGTTGCTGGTGTGCCATGCTCTCCGACGGGATTGTGTAAAGTAAATTGATTCAACAGTTTAGGCCCAGCATTCCTGGCGCTTCTTATTTAGGCATCTCGTTAGTACGGTGGTTGTTGTTTCAGATTCTTCGGCTGTACCAGTTTCTACGTAGTTATCAAACAGTGTTGGACATTCATCATACTAGCATGGAATGTACGGTAGCTCCTCTGGTAGCAACGCGAGATTGACTGCTTTGCTGCGTTGATGAGCAGATGATGAGTGAGGAGCAATATTCCTTGTTCGCAGAGTACACGTCAGCACTGTCAGCAGATGGGAGGCTGGAAACCTGGTGGTTTCAACTTGCTGAAGATGTTCCCAGGCTGCCTTACGCAAATTCCAACGCATCACAGTTTTACTTGTGGTCGATGTCACAAGAGTCGGCGGATTAATTAGGGAAGATCATTGGGACAAAGGTTGCCTATTGCCTCTGTGTTGATAATTGCTTGGCCTACACTGCGAAAACTGTCTTTAGCGAGTAACTAATCTCCTAAACACTTTCTTGCTACCAGTTTGTAAACATGTTTACATGCTCAATGATTTAGCATGAGGATGGGTAGCTATTGAACATTGATGTTTAGGAATTGGACACCTGCGTTTAGCTGCTAATCTTGAAGAGTTCATCCACATTTCAACAAAATTGATTATCACTACATTTAAAAACTTGGTCCCGTGGTATATTTGACTTCTCTTGGTAAATCACTCGTAATGTCAACAATTATCAGATTATAACATTTGATCTCTCATTTTAAAGTGGAAAGGTGTATCTTTCGAACCATACATATGGCATAAACCCTGACCAACCTGAATCCATCACAATCTATTTCCTGTTTTGGAGGAGTTGGCGGATTCATGATGCCTCCGTATTGAATACTGATGGAATCTGACGGATTGAGGATTTTAAACTTAGCGGTACTGCAGTATTTTGATGGATTTAGGATACCTCCATATTGAGCAGTCTTTTTCGTGCACTTTATGATTTATTGAAATGAGGTTTGTTCCTTGCTTTGGTAGTCAAATTATTTAAATTTGTTTGTGAACTAATATTTATATGTATTAAAAGGGCAAATAATTAAGCATTATGCAATTACAGTATTTCATTGTTAAAAAAAAGTGTAATCGATCTATTTTTCTTCAATTTTATATTTGACTTTTCTAAACCATCTACTTCAAAACAGTAAACTTGATGTTGGTTAAGAAAGGGTTAGATTTTTTTCTATTGCATCTGATAGGATATTTAGACTTTTGTCAAAGTTTTGAGATTTCTGAAGAATGGTGGGTTGGAACTGGGTGAATTTTATTTCAGAAATCTAAATTAAAAAAAAGTAAAAGATTTTGTAAATAAAGAAAACCCTAAAATAAGCTCTGTATGATCAATCGTTTATTTATTTCTGAATAAATCCCCTAGTTTTCAATGGAGGTATCCTGAATCTGCCAAAATTCTCAAAAACAGGGGGAGTCCGTCGGTCTCATATCTTGCTGGGTGTAGGATTCAGGGAGGTCAGGGTTTAAGATGACATTCTAAAACGGTTTAGCAGCATGTTTTACGCGAACGTCAACGCAAGCGCGCAAGATATTTTGGCGCGGCCTGGTCAAACTAAAATAACGCGTTGACGTTCACAGGAAACGTGCTGCTACACGGAAACCTCTAAAGTCTCGATACCTCAGATAAGGTGTGTAACAACTTGCTCCGGGATCCTCCTGAAGTGAAACTTGTCCCAGGTGTCAAACGACTCGTAAACTCCTCTTGGTTGATGGATGACTTCGGAGAGCTTTCTGTTCAGAAGGAGTGAGCTTTCTCCATCTACGAGAATACAAAACAATTAATGTTTTATTATTACAGAAAGTTCAGTTCAGCAAATAATGAGAAAGTTCGGTTGGGCGACCGGAGTTGACTCTATGGTAGTATACACTATTTGCTTTTGGGGTAATTTTAGAAAATGGAAGAGTTATATGATTCATATTTTATAGTAAATATTGTGACGCCGACCTGTTTGAAGTTTTGTGTTCATAGAAGCTAGAAAAACCAAGCCAAAATTGCTGTTCATGCAGTCTGGTTCCTTGACTTCCTTCAGACGAATTCAATAAATTAGGAGCAGTGTTTGAAAAAAGTCAGTTTTTTTAAAAAATCGTTTAAATTTAAAGCAAAATTCCACTTTTCTTGAAAACCACATCACATCAGGAGCCGAGATTTCACAGAATGCTTGAGACCGTTATTCTCTTAACCAGTTCGCGCCGGATGACGTATAAACGCAAACATTTCCCCAGATTCAAAACGGATGACGGATAAACACGCCAAGTTCAAGTTCGGAAATGTATGTCAGCAGCGGGCAAGGCCGGAAATGCGTGGGTGTGCTTCCCGGCACTATCAGCCTGAACACGCTTCGGATTGAGTTTTCGTTAAAAATAATCCCGCCCGTGGGCTCGGCGATGTTAAAATAATCCCGGCGCGAACTGGTTAAGTGACAATCAAGTAAGGTATTTATCATAATTCAGTAATTTTTTTTAATGTTTGCAAATGGTGAATACTACTTTAACTATTAGTTAATTTAGTTATCACTAGCGTGGTTTGACTAGCTAGTCCAACTGGATCAACCTAACCCTGGAGCAGACAATATGTGACCCGCTCCATCGAAATCAGGAATGACTTTTTGAGATATGCACATGGTGAGAAAGGGAATCTCATAAGCTTTCTAATGATACCCATCACAAGTGTGTATCTTCTTAGGTTAACGAGTTATGGTCTGATGAAGATGACAGGTGGATATTTATTTGCCGAATCCACATTCCGAGAAAAACAGCTTTGAAATAAACAAAATTTACCAAAATCATACGAACAGCGCACACAAATCCACTTCATTTTCATTGATCGTTTTTACATACAAGACATTAATGACAATAATCTGTGATATCTACACTTCCTAAAAATACAATGTTCAGAAAAACGACTTGGTCACGATTTTCACCCATGCGTTCACTTCAACGACCGAATGCGTAAAACGGCCTCAGCGACTTATTCCTGATTACGATGGAGCGGGTCACATATTCGTCTGGTGTGTTCGGATTCGACGTGCGAGAGTGGTTCTGCTCGTTTCCGCACAGCACTGATCACATGATCTTGTGTATGAAACAAACAGGCCCCTAGTTTAACTAGACCACTTTCCGCAGTCAATAGTTGTATTATATTACCCCAGAGCATTCAATATTTCTACATTAGACCTACCTTTAGTACTGCGGGCAGCCGTTGTAGTGCTTTCTCATACGACTCAACGAGGTGGTCCATATCTTGTCGATTGACGCTGTACTGCTGTACGCTCGTCTTCCCAGCATGCTTCAGTAGCTTCAGTAACTTGGGCACCTGTTTAAAATGACGGCAGAACGTAACGTCATAACTGGTCCCAACAGCCTAGTCTGGTTCCTTGACTCTATTGTCATTTGGACTTCAAAAAAGGGTTTCGGTAGCTAGCGGTGAATCTTAAACAAATCACAGAAAAATCCCTCTAATATATGCTAATTATATGCATGACGTATATTAGGTCTGAAGCCCACCTTCTAAATAACAAAACGGTAATGTTTTCCCGCAACCAGCCTATTGCAAAATGGCAACGGGCAGTGCCGTGAATGTACAATTTTGGAGGTGACGCGCTTTACTTTTTGCTGAATTCAAAAGTGTCTAACAAATATACTGTTCAATATTCAAAAGTTATGTAGTTAAAATGTTTTAAAATTGCCTTCTCGGAGACAGATTTTGCGTACTTTTTGCGGTAATATAACAGTAGCGTGTGTGTAATGACCGTCCATGCAAAAAAATAACTAAACAGCGATTTGAAAAGAAACAATCATATGAGCCAGTGCAAAGGTGAAGAATAAGATGAAGAATAGATGAATGATTTACCTCGTACTGTTGTAGCAGCGAGAATGCCGTACCAGTCTTGCCAGCCCTAGCGGTCCTAC